>CM021100.1:242826029-243080601 GCA_007115665.2 Sequoiadendron giganteum | reverse complement strand
AGGGAGGGAGAGTGAGAGAGGAAGAGTGAGAGAGAAAGAGGGAGAGAGAGGGAGGGATGAAGAGAGGGACAAAGGGAGGATGGGAGGGAGGGAGGGAGAGGGAGTGGGGGAGAAAGAGAGAGTGGGAGAGAGTGGGAGAGTGGGAGAAGGGGAGAATGGGAGAAAGAAAGAGTGAGAGGTAGAGAGGGGGAGAGTGGGAGAAAGAGAGAGTGGGAGAGAAAGAGGGAGAGAGAGGGAGAGAGGGACAAAGAGGGAGAGGGGGCAAAAGAGATAGTGGGAGAGAAGGAGATATAGACGGAGGGATAGATGGACTGAGAGAGAGATAGAGGGTAGAGGGTTAAGAGTTAAGGTTTTAAAAGTTAAGGGTTTAAATGGTTAAGAGATAGAGGGTAGATGGAGATAGTGGGATAGATGGATGCCCCTATACACTCTTAACCCCTCAACCCTCAACCCTCAACCCTTAAACATGAATCCCTCAACCCCTATACCCTCTTAGTCCCTCAACCCTCAACCCTCAACCCTTAAACCCTAATCCCTCAACCCTCAACACTCAACCCTCAAACCCTAATCCCTTAAACCCTATACCCTCTTAATCCCTCAACCCTCAACATTTAAACCCTAATCCCTCAACCCCTATACCCTCTTAATTCCTCAATCCTCAACCCTTATCCCTCAACCCTCAACCCTTCAACCCTAATCGCTCAACCCGTATACCCTCTTAATCCCTCAACCCTCAACCCTCAACCCTTAAACCCTAATCCCTCAACCCCTATACTCTCTTAATTCCCCAATCCTCAATCCTCAACCCTTAAACCCTAATCTATCAACCCCTATACCCTCTACTCTATAACCTATTAATCCCTCAACCCTCAACCCTAAACCCTTAAACCCTTAAGCCCTAACCCGTAAACCCTCTACCCTCTACCGTCAATCTTCTACCCTCTACCCTCAACCCTTAAACCCACTTATTAAACTCTCTACCCTAATCCCTCAACCCTCTTGACCCTTAAATCCTCAACTCTTAAACCATTAAACACTCAACCCTAAACCCTTGACCCTCAACCCTTAAACCCTAAACTCTTAAACTCTCTACCCTCTACCCTCAACCCAATACTCTCTACCCTAAACCCTAATCCATCAACCATAATCCCTCAACCCTTACACCATTAAATCCAAGAAAAATCTCTACCCTAATCCCTAAACCCTCAACCCTAATCCCTAGAATCTATACCCTATACCCTCAACCCTTAACCTTAAATCCTCAATATTCAACCCTCAACCCTTAAACCCTCTACCCTCTACCCTATACATTAAACCCTCATACCTCAATTCTCAACCCTCAACCCTTAATCCATCAATCCTCAATCCTTAAACCCTAAACCCTCTACCCCTATATCCTCTACCCCTTACATTGGACCCTAAACCTAATCCTTGAACCATATACCCTAAAACCAATACCCTAAACCCTCTACCCTTAACCAAGTAAACCCTTAACCCTAAACCCTTAACCCTAAACCCTTCAACCCTAAACCCTTAAACCTTCTACCCTATACCCTCAACCAAATACCCTCTACCATCAAACCTATTCCCTCAACCCTCAAACCTTAAACCCTAATACCCTAGAAACCATCAACCCTATAGGTCCTCCACCCTAATCCCTCAACCCTATACCCTCAACCCCTATCACTTTCTCTCTATCTATAAATATCAGCTCTCCCTCCCTCCCTCCCTCCCTCCTACCATCTCTAATTGTCTCTATCTATTGTCTCCCTCTTTCTACGTACCTCTTATTCAATCAATCCCTACCACCCTCTTTCGCTCCCTCTATCAATCTCTCTCTATGTCCCTCCCACTCTATACCACTCTCTCCCACTCCCTCTTTCTCCCTCTCTCTCATGTCTCTCCCTCCCATCCCCCCTCTCTCTCAGGTCTCTCCCTCTGGAAACCTACCTAGGTAACTCTCTCTCTATCTCTCTCTCCTCTCTGTATCTATCCCTTCCACCCTACCTAGATAAGTCCCTCTCACTCCACCCGCCTCTTTCTCTACCTCTATCAGGTCTCTCCCTCCCACACCCTCTCCCTCTCTTAGGTCTCTCACTAACACTCCCTCTCTCTCCCACTCACTCTCTCTCTCTCTCACTCCCTCTCACTACATATCTCTCAGGTATCTCCCTCTCACCCCCCTCATACTCTCAAGTCTCTCCCTTTGGAACCCTACCTACATAACTCTCTTTTTCTCTTTGTCTCTCTCTCCCCCCTCTCTCTCTCTCCCTCTCTCTCAATTCTATCTCGCCCACCCCCTATCTCTCTCCCTCCCTCTACCCCTCCCACCCTACCTAGCTAAGTACCTCTCACTCTAACCCCTTCTCTCCCACTCCCTCTCTCTTAAACTCTCACTTCCACCCCCTCTCCATCTCTCCAGACTCTCTCTCTCTAAACTCTCCCTCCCTCTAAAGACAGATGTAAATAAATACATACAAGCATAATACATATGTACATATAATCCTACATCCATACTTGAACATACATACATACATTTGTAGATACAATCTTACATACATACATACAATATATATGCTTTGATACATATATACAATATATATGCATTAATACATACAGGCATATGTACATACATTCAAGCATGCATACATGACATACAAGCATACATGTACATACAAACATACAAATATATCAATATACATTCAATATATTGGAAATTAACACAGAGGAGGACATAGCGTGAGTGCGTTATAGCGTGCTTGCGTTATGTCCTAGTTGACATGTTTCCCATAAAAGGAAAAACAATGTCAAAACAAAAATATAACACGAGCGTGTTATAACGCAAGCGCATTATATCATGCTTGTGTTATATCTTTCTTTGGTAATTCCTAAGCCTTAGGCTTGGTATTTTCCTTGCAATACCAACCCAAAGGCTTGGAAGACATTGCCAACGACTAGAGACGTGTGTTTTAAAAATCTACCATATTTCACATAATCGAGTTCATGCTCATTGTCAGGATTGCACGTGGTTCAATATGAAAAAAACTGAACACATGGGTAATGTTGGGTTCTCTCTTAGCTATCCAACAATGTAAATTTTTTCACTTTCTAAAAATTTTAAGCCTTTCATCCATAGTTTATTTTATTTGTATGTCTTTTTTTTGCCAAAAAATAGTGTTTGGTACTTTTTTCGTTATAAATTAACCGTTCATCGAATTTTCAAATAAATTACCTTTTTAGAAACCAAAATCCATTCTACAAAATTTTAAAAAATAAATAAATAAAAATTCAATTAGTTTCCAAAATTTGTATGGGTAGCATGGCCAAAATTCTATTTTTCACGATATGTCCACTTCGAAAATTAGTAAAAAATCAAATATTCATTAAAAAATTATCAGAAAAACCATGCATCAACGACGTACTATTAGCTAACTTCTGACCATTGTGATTTTAAAAATACTAAAAAAAAGTTCACTGTACGAGGGTCATACAAGAATTTCTATGTTATGTTTTTCTGAAAAAAACAACACCAATTTGTGTACGTCCCTCTTTTGAACCCCTTAATATCAACAATTTTAAAAATAAATTATTAGTTTAGAAATTAGACTTGGAGCACTTCGATCCTTCTTTTTGTTCCATCTCAAAATTTTGAGTGTAACTATCCTCAATTTCACGTCCAATGTCAGTATTTCCTAATTTTAGAAAAAAGTTGTCCACTTAAGTCCCCTTTTTGGGAACCATCTTTGTGAAATTACCCATCCTATCATTCTTATCATCATTAGGAATCATTAGTTGTTCTTTAGGAAGTACATTCATATTAGGAGGAGGATCTTTACATCCTACACCTCTAGTATCTTCAGCTGGTATTTTCTCTAAGAGTTAATGAATTTCATATTCACTTGTTGTATCACTTCCTTGTTTATTCAAGATCATGAATCCTTTTCCATATGTCCTTTCTAGATTGATGGGAGTGTTGGTCACTTTGTTAACATATAATTGTTGATTGTTTATTTGGTTAAATGAGCTAGGTTCACCTATTATAGGGAAGTTAGGTTCAGTTTGTGTTTCAGTGTCTAGATATAGGTAACCTAACATCTCAAGTGGTGGTATTATACGGGTGTTGGTTGTTTTAAGGTTGATAAGGCAATTATTTATGAATTTATTTATGCTATCATCATCTTCTCCAATGATTTCAACATCACAAGGAGGACATGCATTAGGATTTGAGTGAGCATGGGTAAGTTCAATTTCATTAGGGTCATTCCAAAATCACAACTTGACACATCCACTAATAATTTCAAAGATATCCAAAGCTTACCAAACCACATATCCATGATGAAATGCAAAGCAAATTTTTGATACTATGCAACAATCTGAAATGAAATATTCTAGATGAAATTTTGAATAATGCACAAGGTGAATCAAATTAGACTAGATGCAATGAATTGGATATAAAAAAAAATCTATAAAATGAATCAAAATATATCAAAAGAAAACTAATACTCTGAATCGAAGTTTTAAATTCTAGAAAATGTAGTTTAAAATATTTATTGGGACTAAATTGCCCAGAGGGGCATATGAGTCCTAGTGAGGGTTTTTTCACATTTTTTAGAAACATTTAAATGATTTTTATGATTTTTGGTATGAATGATCTGTAGACTAAATGTGATTGCAGATTTTAGGTGATTTTCAATTATGTAAGGTGCAAAAATGCAACCTATATGCACTTTCACTAATGCAAGATTTAGAAACCCGAGAATAATAATTAACTAATGCACAATGCAATGTAATGTTAATGCAAGAAAGATCTAGGATGCTAATGCACTCCAGATAAGAATTAAGATGTTCTAAATGTAGGTTCACCAAAATGAAACACCTAGAAATGGGGTTTGAGAAATCTACCTTTGAGGAGATAGAGTCCCCATTTCACACTCAAGTTTCACTCAAGGAAACCCTAGATATCTCAATACTAAGGAGAAAGAGATCTTACAATAGGGTTTTCCCAGGGTCTGATTATAAACTTAAGAGGGGTCCACCACCAAGCTAGGGCTTGGAAAGACTAATGAAATACAAGAATTAATGCCTAAACCCAATGCAATGCAAGATTTCTCTAAATGACCTAGAAAAGCATGTAAATTGTAACAAGGTGAGAGATCAAAGGTGTGAACTTGGAAACCTGGAAAGGACTCGATAAAGACTTGAAATATTGAAAACATTGAATTTAATACTAATTGGGACTCATACGCCATATCGGACGATTTAGTCTGAAATTAGGATTTTTGGGTAGGAATTAGATTTTGGTAGAGTTATGACTGAAAAAACTAAAATTTGAAAAATTTCCTATACTAGGACTCATATGCCAAAAGTGGCATATTAGTCTAGTTAGGGTTCTCTAGAAATCAAAGTTTGATTCTTCTCTTCAATGTGTGCTCAGTACTTTCCACTTGATTTTTGGATCCGAAACTATAATTTGCAACTTGTAGATACCTTCCAATGATCTCCAATGCAAGGTGTAAACTTTGAAAAATTTGAACACTTGACAACTTTCTCCAAACTTTATCTTCAATATGTCTTCAACCTAGATATGCAAATCACACACTAAAGAGAGGGGAAAATATTGTTTTGTTAGTGGAAAGGGGTTTTCCTTGGTCAAACCCCATTTTGGTAATCAAACCTTGAAATGCAATTGTTGGAATATTGTTGTAATTGATGTGAAAATGGAATCAAAAGTGAGATGGACATAATCCTGCATGATGTAGATCCAACATTGGTGTCAAAATGTTGTCATTGATGTCTAAGGAAGATACTATATAGTGGACCTAGAAGAGATGGTGCAGATTTTATGTGATTTTTCTGAGAGCTTCTTAGAAAAATACGTTGCAAGTATAGAGGTTGAAGGATGGGATCATAAATGAATTATGATTCCTCTTGATCAAAATTAGGGTTTACTAGCTAAACTCTAGGGCTCCAGTCATGATGTCTTTGAAGATTTTAAATTTTGTCATTGACTGCTTGTTGGCGGTTGTGATGTAGAGGTAGGGAAAGATTCAAGAAAACTTGACTAAAACAAGATTTTAATTCAAGGACTTCATAGGTAGTGGCAAAGAGGTGCATCTTAGTACACCTTGTCACAACAATAACTTGGTTCTATGACATTAAATTGGAGAAAAAAACACCAATTCAAAATTGTAGAACCATGAAAAAATGGGACAACACTATTACCAAAACTTTCAACATATTAGCTAGCTCCATGCATCAAGACACAATGACAAAACCTTGATCTTGTAACCAATCTTGAGACTTACAAATTTTTATTGTTCAACCATTGATGAAATGACTCAATGAAATAACTTGCTAACAAAAGAGGTACAAACACTTTCATTCTATTAAAATAATTTTAAAACATGACTTAGGCATGCATGAACCTTCCCTATGCTCCCACACCTTTACTAATGACAAACACTAGAATTTGGGTCTTGGAAAAATCAACATGCACCAAACTGGGTTTTGTTGTCTAAAACAAGAACATGCAAAAAGGACACAAAGTCTTGGTAATTTACAAAAAATTACTTGCATAGGGTTTCAAGATAGTAAACAACATTGGTCTAAATGAATTGAAGCAATGAAGAGGGCTTGGATTGGTCAACAACATTGTAAAGAGGGTTTCTACCTTGTTTTGTGCTTTGGGACAACAAACTGTCAAAGATATCTCCCTTGTACGTGCATTTCAAGACTTCAAATATTTTCCAAGTTCAAGATCATGTGAAAACAAAATTATGGACAATATTTTAGCATTTTAGAATAGTGGAAAGGAAAGATATTATAGTTTTAATCCTTGTTGCTGCCCTACCTAGGGTTTTAACCTGCTCAGAGTAAAATGGCTCTAACTTTTGATTCCCTTCATGAAAATTGATCAAAAAGAAGTTAAATTTACTAGATTCACACACACAGGATCCAATAGGTTAGAGAATATATTTTTTTCCATAAAGACAGTACCAATAACCTAAAATTTCTGACACAATGAAAAACATAGAAAATCAACTTTTGTCCTTCACCAAAAATGAAAAAATCAATTCATCTCATGTTTCGACTATGAGGAGTATTTTTAATTACATTCCAAATATTACTCATCATTGGAGACCACTTTCTTGAATTCATGTAACTTATTACTTGATTTTGTGACACTTTCCCAAAATTGCATATCTTTTTTTTTTGCAACTTTAACTCATCAACGCTCTAAGCACACTCAAATGGATTACATGATGTCATTGGTAATAAAATACCTTAGGAAACACCAAAAAATATCCTAAACACACCAAATGACTTAAAACCAAAATTACATAAAACATGCAAAAACAAGGTCTAGGTGACCCTGCACCAGGTTGTCGGTTGCTTAAATTGTGACTTAAGCCTTTGATGTAATTTGGGGAACTGACCCCCTCACCTAGCTATTACAAGCCCAAAAATTATTTAGCACCTATAATATCTCCTATTTCTTAGAAAAAATTTTCTTTGCTTGATCAACGATGGAGACCAATCCTTGGAGATCAAAAAGTGCCTGCATACCTTGCTGAGATTTCAGTGGGGCCCAATCAAGAACCCCGAGGTTAGTGGGGAATGGTGGAGATTAATCCATGGTGAATGGTTATTAACCATTGATGAAGATGGTGAGACCTATGAAAGAAATACATGATGACACTAGATGAAGTTTAAGGTAGGACCTCATATGCTGATGATGGAGATTGGTTACACATGATGACAACTGGTGAAAGATGATTTGGTTGGTAGAAAAAATCACATCATTATGATTTGTATGTAAATTATGTGGATGAAAAAAGGAAACAACTCGCAAGCCCCATAGAGTTTTTGTTGGCTTGTTGTCAGAGCTTGCGGGATAGCGGGCTTTTGACGCGTGTCTTGGTGGATCCAGTGTATGAGAAGCAGTGAATGAAGGAGATTGATGATGGTTCGACTTGAATAACCGTTTATCAAATAGTTCTATTTTAAAATTGTGACGATGAATGATGAACACAAGATTATCATGCGAAGGTTGGAGATCGATGGTCCAGATTTGAACAAGGCAATAATGAATGGATAATTGTGTGTAAACAAGGTTTCTCTTGCAGACCAACTTGAAGATAGAAATTTATTGATCTACCCACCTCAATGATAGAAGTAAGATGATTCATGCATAGAATGACAAAATATATTGTCACAAATCAAGAGATAAAGATCATACCAGAGGTTCAAAATAGAGCATTAACTACATATCCAATCTTAGGGTTTGGAAGGATAAAATTGAATGAAGATTCTCTGCATTAGAATTTATTGTTGTGCAACTCAATGTAGTTGAAAGATAGTGAAGAAGATATTCACCCTAGCAGATTGATCTAATTTTTTAAGAATATCCCAAGGCAATCATAATGATATAATCCTACACAAAACTATTGTGTAATGTGTCTAAGTTTGTAGGCTGAGATAGGTAAGTGTTGTGAAGTGTGACTCAATGTTTTTTTGTTAATTGAAGAACATGCCAAAATAACAAGAGAGAGCTACAAAGAAACATAAGGGTGCATTTCCATAGACAAAGTATGTACTAAAGAAACAATAATGGAGCCGAATGAGTGCACTACAAAACATAGTTGGATCATATGGTTGTATAAGAGTAAAGAGAGTTGTGGTGATAACAAAATATAGTTGAGAAGTTATAGAGTGAAAATTGTAACATTGAATAGAGTTCCTTAGGAAAAAATTGTAACAATATCACATGTTGTAAATATGATTGGTTGGTTCCATCAGATAATTGAGTTATTGCTTAGTTCAGGGGATAGGTCTCTCCCTATGGTTGGTGCCCTTAAAAATTATAACAGAGGATTTCAGTGTGAGGATGGATTAAGAGAGTAGCTCCTAGTAGAATTTTCTCATCATGGTTTTTCCCATCTTGTGTTTTCCATGTATATCTACTGTTATGTGTTGATTGTGTTTATATGCATATGTTTTTCATGTCTTTAGTTTTAATTTTCACAACTGGTTGTTAAATTTTATGTCTCCTCTTAAGGTAAGAAGGCTAGAATTTTTATATTTATTGATTCATCCCCTCTCTCAGTAGATTCCCATGTTACAATAGTTGGTATTAGAGCCTTAGGTTCCCTAGAAGAAGCTTAATTAGCTTGGGTAGTTATTTGACTTTGTGAACACAAATGGACAGTCAAGAAAGCTCCTCCTCAACAAAGCCACCTAAGTTCGATGGAAAAAAATATTCCTATTGGAGCTCATTAATGAAAGGATATTTGGGATCCTTAGGTTTTGATGTGTGTATTTTAGTAGTAAATAGATACACACCACCTGCCACACCCTATACTGATGATGTAGCCAAAAAAGACTTTGAGAACAATGAAAAGGCTTTGTTTTCTATCATGAATAGTCTATCTAGGTATATACATAGAAAATTTATGTATTTTAAGAATGCACAAGATGTATGGGATAAATTGAAGAATATTTATGAAGGAGATGACAAGGTAAAACTAGAAAAACTATGAATACTAAAATCTAGATTTGAAGGTCTAAGAATGACATAAGAAAAAAAATTGCAGACTATCTTATGAGACTTAATGATATTGTGAACTCTATCAAAGGATATGGAGAAGAGATTAAAGAGGATGTGGTTATTCTAAAAGTTCTTAGGTAAATGAAATACAAGTATGATTATAATATCTCATCATAGAAGGAGGGAGAGAACTATACAGACTATCTCTAAATGAATTAGATGACATATGCATAACCTATGATATGAGGATGAGAGATGCAAAACCATCCATGATAGAAGTTTCTTTCAAGATTGTCAACAAGGAGAAGGATTTCTCTCCCAAAAGGGACAAGGAAGTAATGACTCCAACTGAGGATGATGAAACTGATGAAGAAGAAGAAAACTTCATTAGAATACTAAGAAGCAAATCCAAAAAATATAAAGGTAAGTTTCCCTTCAAATGTTTTGAATGTGGTAAAGTAGGTCATTTTGCTGCTATCCTTACAATAAGAAAGGAAAATTTGAACTAGAGGTAGATGATAAGATGAAGAAACCTTACTACCCTAAGAAAAGGAACTTTCAAAAGAAAAAGAAAATTCTATACATCTAGGAAGATATTGATGTATTAGACTATAAAAGCTCAGATGATGAAAAAAAATGTGCATTTATTGATAGAAACCATGAGTTTCTCTTTATGGAAAAAGAGTTTGAGGAGAGAAAGAATGAAAAGGTTGGAGATCTTCCTGAAGAGGGTGAAGAAGAAGGAGTAGTCGATCTTGAAGGAGATTTCATTTGTGATCTAGGTGAGATAGATGATCTCAAAGATGAGATTGAGAAGTTAAAAAGAGAGAAAAAGTGGCAGAAGAAACATGCACATAAAGAGTTGGATAAACTAAGCAAGGAACTAGAAGAATCTACCCAAAATTTGTAGATTTGAAGCTGAAGGTAGAAGAAGATAATAGATCATAGGACATGATTAAGTCCAAGCTCCAATCTGAAAGAGATAGATGCATAAATCTTGAGGAAGAGATTGTTTCTCTAAGAAGAGATCTAGAAAAATAAAAAGTGTAGATAGAGAAAAGACTCAAACTAAAAAGTGGCTAAAGCATTCTAGATGAATTACTGAGCACCTAGAGGCTTGTAACTAAAGAAAAATCAGGCTTAGGTTTGGAGAAAGGAGAAAATTCCTTTGTTGATGCCTTTGCAAAGCTATATGGGATATTTAGAGTAGAAGAAATGTGTAAGTCTATCAAGGAAAATAATAGCAAAGGAAGCGACTACAATGAGAAATCTATAGAGTTGAAAACCAAGGATGAAAATTATCCTTTCATAGACAAGAAGGATAATCAATTAGATCATGTTTGCCAAGAGAACAACAAAATCTTCAAGAGGACTAATGCTTATAGGTTTACTAAGGTGAGAAACTCAAGAAGATGGATGCACCCCAGACCCCCTCCTCCAATACTAAATGCCATGACTAGGTATTCCACATATTTCTATGGATATTCTTATGCATGGAATTAGTTTGGTCATAGGGCTAGGGAGTGTAGAATCATTAATAAGAGGAGTGCACATTTTGAAAGACAATAATAATTTTCTCCTTTACTTGATATGAATATAGTATGCTATAACTATAATAACTTTGGTCACATAGCTAAAAATTGTAGAACATAGTTTACAAAACCAAATGTTTAGAATGAGAAAAAGAAGATCTTACATCCTCAGAAAAACAAAGAATGAAATAATAAGGAGGAGATAGTGGAAAAGATAGAAAGGAAAACTAAAAAAATGTGGAAAGAAAAAGGAGAAAGCTCCACACAGTCATTGATTGTACAAACAACTCTACATGCCAAGAAGCAAAATCTATGTGTGATAGATAGTGGCTGCTCCAAACACATGATTTGAGATAAGAAAAAGTTCATCAAATTGTAGAAATGCAATGGAGGATTTGTGAGTTTGGGTGATAACACCATAATCAAAATTATTTTAAGAGCAACATGAGGATTTTCATAGCGGTACTAGAGCATTTGACCAAAAGAGTGAATAAAAATATAAATATTATTAACTACAATTATTCATCCATGGTTGATGCCATCAAAATATTTGATATTGAAAAAGAAAGAGCCATTCCACTCATGAAAGTTTAGATCCCTAGAAAAGAAGAATTGATATTGATAGAAATTGCAGTTAAGCAGGATCCCAATCCACCTAAAAGGTTTAAGCCTATTGTGTTTCTAGTGAATTAGATTGACAGATACAAAAGGAATGTTGAAACATTAGAGAACAAGATAAAGGAATTGGTAAAATCCTTCCATGAATCCCAGCATGGCCTTCTTACATCCATCTTAAGGGATGATGGAAGCATTAAGACTCTACAGGAATGGAGAAGTGAAGTAAACAATGTTATTTTAGATCAAGCTATAAAAATCTATCATAAATTTGATATGGACACATTAACAGCGAATATGGATATGTTAGTCCATATTGAGACTGTTCTACTAGAATTTGATAAAGAAGCTAACTAGATTGTCACTAAGTATACACCTTATAGGAAAAGTGTTAATGAAGTAATGAATTTTGATTTGCCTACTGAAGAAGAATTCTTACCATAGAAAGGTAGGTACTTGGATGGAGTGGAGGTCTAGCACTAAGGGTGGTGGGTCAGTGATATGAAAAGTTAGAGGTCTGCAACCATGATGAATAAAAGACAAATAACTTTGCACTACATAGCTTGGATTTAGTACATATTATGCTTTTTTTAAAGTATGGAGAAATATAGTGCATCTTATTCAAAGTTGATTTGATGACAAGGCTGTAGATGTGGTTTTAATTTTGTCTTTTTCTGCTTTCTTCAAGCTTTTTCTTCTTTTCACTTTTGTGTGTAGGCACAAGTTTTGAGGTAACTATTCGATTGAATCTTTTTTGAATATTGGACCTAATCTCTAGCAATGAATTAGGACAACATTCATTTCTTCACATGTAGCCCACCTCTTGGGAGTGCATTGTAACTAAATGGGAGAATCTTTGATGTAGCTATCCAATAGGGTTTTGACATGTGTACTTTCTGGCTTGAGGCTTGTTTTTCTCCTTTGTTCATATAAGTAAGAATTCAGGGCCAAAAAGTAGGGGTTCATTGTTTATGCAATTGAAACTATGAATTGTAAGAGGAATACTAAGCATCTTTTAGAGTTTTTGGTTTTAAGCTTTAGAGTTCATAATTATGTATTTAGTTTGGATAATAACATAAGAAAATATATACTGAGAATTACCAATTTCATGGCTATTGTCTCTCCTTGTGCTCATTTTATGAGTTATGAAAGAAAGTAATCTAAGATGTCTTTTATTTGTATCCATTGTTCACTAATGCATGTTTGATTTCATTCTTTCTTATTGATTCAATGAATGCATGTAAATTCTTGGATGAGATTACTAACTCATAAAAGTCAAGTGCTAGGATATTGATAAGTAGTATTAGTCATGAATGTGATAGGGGAATGTTGTAATACAATATCTCTTGAAATTATACGTTGCTATTATTAAATTGTTATCTAGTTATATAGGCTGGTTGTGACTCCATGCTTAGGATGAAGGAACTGGTTCATGAAAAGTACTCATGATTCAGTTTTTGTGTTGATTCGTCAGCTAATCCCATTTAATTTATAAAATTCTATGGGTACTATTGTAAGTTCTTCATGTTGATGTCCCACCTTCTCATGCTCTAATTATAAGACATTAATGAATAAGGTAACAACTTATTTAATGTATTAGGATCTTGAGAAACTTTATGACAGGTATCTATTATTAACGATGTGTTTGGGTATAATTATATGAAGTCATAAGCACACATTATGGGATAACACTCCTAGGTTTTACAAAGCCCAAAGTGTAGGGGAAATTGTTTTTCAGCTTCCACTCGTTCGTTGGCCAATCCCTTTAGAGTACTGATTATTGGGAATAGTAAAATCCATAGGTATTTCTGGAGATAAGTTTGGTTCTTAAAAAATAACCAACAATTTCAAAGAAAGTTGGTCAAAAATATGCCCCAATGTAATTGGGGATGGACCTATGCACCCTCAAGAGGACATGCGAGTTCTAAGAACACGAGTGTTCTCTCGAAATGGATGATAGGACTAAGGATGAATGATAAGAGAATAGAGGAAATAATATAAGAATGATGAAGATGTGGAATAGAACAAATGGTAGTGTGAAGGACATGGATGTTACCATGTAAAGTAGAAGAATGTTGAGCATGGAGTTAATCGAGGAGACAAGAGAGAGATCAATATTTTGTTATTCTAGGATTTGCATGAATCATCATTGGGCGGTAGAATGAGACAAATGGACAATAAAAACAATGATATGACATAGAACAAGGTGTGTAAAGTCAGATAGTCGACAAACAAAGAATTCCATGACTCATACTAAGAGAAAAGTTGCCCTAGTCTTTTTGTCAAGACAAACTGTAGACAACAATCAAAGAAAAGATGAGTCATGAGACATCATCGCTCCTCTAAATCCTTCCTGGGACATCCTCGAGGAAGGTAATAGCATGACTCAAAATAAAATTTGAAAAGATAAGAAAAAATAGTCCACCAAAGTCCACAACCATTCAAAGTGTCTACCAAGAATTATTTGCCAATAAGTGTTTGCAAACATTTGGCTAAGTGATGGGTTGATTGTTTTCACAAAGCCTAGTTTCAGGAAGAGGAACATGTCGTATAAGATGTCAAGTCTAGTTTCAATCATGTGACTACCTATATAAGGCGAATGAAAAGGTTTGATGAGTGACCATTTCTAGTTTCAAGAAGTACATATCTTGTATTAGACAAATTTTATTTTCTTCATGCCGGTTTGATGTTTGATTGATTTGACAATTTGACCAATTGGACTTGAAGACTTCCTGACTAGTTTGCCTTGTTGTTTCATAAGTTTGGTGAGATTTTGATGAGTGTTTGTATCTAATGACAATGTTTAACTTTATTGTGACTGACTCAATAAAACCTAAAGGAATAACCTATGTGGCCTCAGGAACTCGTCGATTGATGGTCTTGCCTACGTTATACACATAGAGACCTCGTAGTTCGACATGAATTGAATTTATTTTAATGACAAAGGACTGCATCATGATTTGATATTTATTTTACAAATCTAAAAATGATTGACCTAATACCTTGGCGCTCATCGACAATGGCCTTTCCTACGTGGAGTCATATATGTAACGCAGTTCGACTAGACATAGACTGATATGACATGAAACTAACTCTGTTTTTGAGATTTTTGCAAGTTATTTGGATGTTTTTGGATTTTGAAATGTTTTTATTTTTTGGATTTTAACCTGGTTTTATAGTTTTTTTTTCTTTTTGTCATTTTATGATTTTTTTAGATTTTAAGGTTTTATGATTTTTTTTGTCTTTTTGTCATTTAATGATTTTTTTTTTTGGTATTGACATATTGACGCAGGTTAATTACTTTCTCCTAGTTAGGTATAAGACCGATTTATTATTGATGAAGACTATAAGGGTGATGATAAATTCATATGAATGATGCCTACAAGAAAGTGAACAAGCATGCACAAGAATCCTAGGAAAAACATGATCTTGCCCCTAGTCATGCTAAAAACCAATTGATAGGTGATGATGATGATGACGGTGTTGTTGACATGGTAAGGAAACGTCTCAAAACAACATGAGGATGACGATAATGTGACTAAAGGACCAAGGTTTGCAGAAAGGCTAGAAACGAAGCCAAGGAAAGTTTTGGATGATGCGCTAGGTTGCATGGAAAGATTGTATGGATTAGGGTTATTTTATTTGGAATGAATTATTTAGGACTGGGATAATGGAAGGGTGTTGGATATGTGGATCATAATCCTTAGACCATTAACAATGGAAAAATAAGACATGTGACGGGTGTGATGGATAATGGATTGATTTTATTAAAGGATAGGAGTCATGAGGATTATTGACTAGAAGAAAAGACAAAATCTCTCCAAGGACTGTGTCTCATAGGAATGATCTATTTTCTTCAAAATATGGATTTGGGTAATGACATGATAATTTCATGGATAGTGTATGACCAAAGGATAGACATGCCAAGATTTTTTCCAAAGAATGATTTATTTGTACCCAGGTCCTTGTCAAGATCAAATTAGGTAGGGAAGATGGATGGAAATGATATGGATTAATTAGAAAAACTAAAATTTCATGATAAAAGGTATGGGAGATGAGACAAGTTGCTCCCAAGTGTAATGGTCCACATAGATAATTTATCATACACATGATACCTGTTTTCTAGGTTTTCATCATGGTACTTATCCAAAGCGCTAAAAGAATGGTTTTCACTATTGGAATAAATTTTAATCTTTACTATTTTATTGACCTTTTTTTTTGGTGTCACCAAGAGACCTATTTGTGAGGTTTTCATCAAGGTAACAATTTTTTTTTCTTTTTGATTTAAAAAAAAAAATTCTTTGTATTATTTAGATGATCACTTGGATGGTGTTGATGTAGATGTTGGTGTCATGCTATACCAATAGTAACCTTTAAAAATTAGTTTTCTTGTTAGGATCGTAGCACTTGTATACAACTGATTGATGTCATTGTGATCCTTTCTGATATTTGTGTTAGCCTTATTGAAATGCACCCATCATGATAGAGTTCCATGGGAGTGCTTATGATAAAGAGTTGTTGCCAAGATGTGATGGATTTATGATGTATAAATTTTTAACTTTAGGTGAGATGTAAGATTATGATGGATGATGGTAGATGTGAAAGGATTATTTGGACATTTTATTTTCCAAACGTGGGATGGTGTGTGATGGATGTTGGAATTTTGATTGGGATACTGTTTGGAACCATGACCTTTATATGCCTTATGTGATGACAATTTCGAGGGAGGTGGACATTTTTTATATGTGGGAGACTTTTTTTCTTGTGGCTCCATATTTTTATTTTACTTTGGAGTTGAACGTTTTTCTTGACTTGATCCATTTTTCTTTGGGATCCATTTTAATTTTATTTGTCCACTTGGATTTTTTTATTTAATGGCCTTTGACATTTGATTTTGGACTTTAGGATTGTAAGGCTTTTGATTTTTTTTGGTTCCAATTGATGTTGGAATGATGGTGTATGGTGTGGATGGAAGGAGTTTTGGCAACAATCTTATGACAAGGACTACTCACATACCCTATTTTGATGTTTTTATTGGATAAAGTGTCCCCTAATGTCATGGAGGTATAACTAACATCATTTTTTTTTTGGTTGAAGAATAGCCAAGACCTTGATGTCTAGGATTTTCATAGAACTATATTGGTTTGAGAATGCCTTGCTAATGTAGGCCTAATCCTCTTCCTTGACAGTGCATGCTTTGACATATCTTATTTGTGATGGGGTATTTTTTACTTTGAAAGTAAGATGTGAACCCATCGTTATGGGCACTATTGCTTGGAATAGTCTCTTCTTCAAGAAAGATAGATTTGATAAAAGTAGATGATCCTAGCTGATAGGATATTTTATCTTTATCATTTGTTATGCTTGTGTCTTCTTGGTCATTTAGGATTTGTCAATTTGATCCATGGTATCTTTTGTGTCTGTCTTTTTCTTGATAAATAGTAGTTCCTTTATGTTCTTTTTTATGCTCTTCTTGATCTGGAGTAGTCTTTTCATGCTCTTCATTGATGTCATCCATGTCATTTATTTGATTGTCTATGTGTCCAAAGGAGGCACGTGTCTCATTTTGGGAAATGGATGTGTTTGGAGTTTGGATGGGGTCAAATTCAAATTTTTGGTCATGGATGGTATGAAGGATGGTGAGCGGATCATTTTGGAAGTATTGTTCAATGGTAGGGTCTTAGTCAAAGATAGGTTTATCTTAGATGACATGATTGGGAATGGGATCGTGATCAAGGATAGGTTCATTTTGTATGCCATGATTATCGAGAAGGAGTTTTTGAATGGACTCAAGGATAGGATCATGGGATGAACTTGGACTATAAAATAAATGGGGATTTATGTTATCATGCTTTGGAATTTATTTTTGGCATGTAATGAAAGATTTAGGAAATGCGATGTGACTATGACTAGATATATTTCCATGACTAAATGTAGATTGGGATGGAGTGTATTGTAATGGATTAGTGGATATTGGAGTGGGATAGGATGTAGATTCTTGAAATGGATTAGTATATGTTGGACTAGGATAGGATGTGGTGGTTTGGAATGGACTAGTGGAAGGTTTTTCTCCCTTGTGAAAGTTAGGATGGGGATATCTAATAGATGTTTGTTCTCGATAAATGGTATGCTTTGTGTTAAATGAATCTTGATACTGAGAGTAGGTTGATGGAGGATTAGACCTTACGGGTTGTTGGTACGAAGGGTATGTGGGTGGTTGACCATGGGTGGTGCTTGGTTGATGTGCAAGATGAGTGAATTATCTTCTAAGTTCTATCACTTGTTGGAATTGACCATTACATATTAACTAGTATTCAGTTTGACTATGAAGCATATCAAGGTGAATTAAAGACATGATGTCACTATGGTTCAAAATCTATGGTATGCAAATGATGCCAATGTAAAGTTGTGATGGAATGAAAGATCTGAGGTTGGCGAGTTTATGGTCTGATGTCAAGATTATAGCTAGGAACTGATCAAAACTATGATTGTAGCATAGTTCTCTAGATTTTTTTCTGATAATTAATTGCATTTTTTAGGTTGTCAAATGTGGTGTTCAGAGATACAATTGTAATGTACTAGTTTTCATTAGATGCGACGTTTAGCAGAGAAATTGTGTTTAACAGTGAAAAATATGATTTTGAGGCAAGCCATTGTGGTTTATTGTGGTAGATGTGGTGAAAAAAGAATCAATTATGGTTTGTATTTCAGTTGTGGTTCAAAAATTATCAATCATGGTTTTAAGTTTTTAGTTGCGGTTTACAATTTTCTATAGTTACGGTTAACAAAGGATAAACTTGAGTTTTAACAATTTTCAATGGAATTTTGTGTTGTCTGAATGAGATTGAAAATGATTGTTTTCAACACACACACACAAAAAATGGTAGACAAAATGTTGTGGATGACTTTGATATGAAATCAATTTAAAAGTTTGAATGGGGGTCTAGATTAGCCCAAAAAAATTCATTGGTCTTGAAAATTTTGAAAACACTTGTAAGCATGCATAATATAGGTTGGAAAGAGGATGCTACTTGCTGAGTCCCTAATTGAATTAATCCAACTACTGAAACAAGGTGGAAAACTAGATATATTGGTGACATTGGCTCCCCCACCATGACACACGAAAACCAAAAGATTTCTCTTAACCCCGAAGATCTAGAGATCTTATGAATCGAGGTATTTTTTGTCTCCACAATGGATAGTAACTTATGTAGGGTGGCTTTGGAGGTTCGACCTCCTGTGCCAACAAGAAAAAAGGGGTTTTTGGCTTCTATAATAACTAGTTCTTAATCAATGTTTTACGGTATTCTGATGTCTATACATGCGGCAGTTCACTCATTTAAGAGGTATCCTAGCCCTCAAAAAGGGTTTTTATGCATCTCATGGATACTGAGGGATACTTTCATCGATGTAGAATATCCTTAGCAGGTGATTGATGACTTTCTTCACAACCAAAATTATATTTATAGTAGACTAGAACAATAGTATTGCTTGGATCATTCCCTCTCACAAGTTGTGAGGAAGGCCCCTATAAGGGATTAATAACCTTGTTGGTTAGTTTTTTCTTTGGGGAACCACCTATACTTTGAAGTCCTCTAAAATGGCATCCAACCTTTTATATTCAAAAACATTCAAATTTGGTGGCCAACAAATGAGCAAGGATTGATAGGCCCTTACTCCTAATCTTCAGGCTCCATGGAACCTAGGAGGCTGTTCCTATTCACGTTCATTTGATGTAAAATTTATCAAGAACACTTATATACATAGATTAATTCCTACAAAATGTAGATAAATTAAATTTATTAAAGGCTTCGCTAGTCTTTGAACAGATTAACATCTATTACTAAGAATTAGGTAGTAATTTAGGTCTATTTATTGTAATTGAAAGTTTCAATAATTTGGTTCTCATTTCAAATCAATAGCTAGGCATAACCATAACCATTTTCTCACAATATTTACCTAAAAAATAGACCAGTGCTTCATCAATTGGGAACATGGAGTCAAATATATAATAACCCGTAATATACAAGCTACTTGATTCAAATATTGGTGGACTATTTCCATAGTACTTTCCAATATGAAAATTCACAATGCTTGAAATGGAACTTCTTATCAAATCCTATGCAATTTATTACAAATCTACAAACCTCTTTTAGCATTTAATCCACTCTTTGAGCTAAAGAAAGAAAAAAAATCATACATTCAGTTGAACAACTAAAGATTAATGAGAATACACTTGATATTTTTATTTATAACTTGGAAAAAGGTACATAGGAGAGTATATATCTTAGAACTAGGATTTATTTCAATATCAGTAATTTCTATAAAACTAATTTTAAGACTATCACATATAAGACTCATACCCAAGACAATGTACTATTCTATTCATAGTTATATTTCTATAGTATGCTCCTTCCTAAGCTGAGCTTCTACCTTAACTATATATGACTTCAAAAATCCAACCACTATAATTAGCCTTGAAATACCTTTTATAGAGTAAGGGAGAAATAAGCATTAGGCTTAATTATAATCACATTTATTCAAATTTTACTTTAATTTTAGCAGTATTCAAAATATTCCCCAAGTAGTTGTAAATGATTATTTGCAGCATAGGGGAGAGAAAAATATCAAAAATAGTTTGTTAGGGAAGCCCACCATCCTTCCAAAAGGCACCGCATCACAACATCAAAATTTGTACATTCACGTCAAGTACTTGAAGTCACCATCAACACAAAAAATAGAAGACACCAACAACCCATATTCACACATACCAACCTAGAGAGACAAGTCAGCACAAAGGACAAAAAAGCTAAGCATCAGCTCAGGAGGGGAGCAGGGTGATACTTACCTAGTCAGTAGAATAAGAATGCCCGCTCAGTGTCTTTATTGAAATTGGAGTGGCCATCACTACCTCATCCTTAGATTCAGTCAAATCATTCAAGGCCACAAGATACTGGTGATATCTAGAGCAAGTTTCATCTCTATTATCATGTTGACCATCTGAGACTTCGATGGAAGATTGATGTTATCACATAAAATCTCGGTGATAGTTTTTTTTCCTTGAATCCTCTCTCTCATGCCATTCTACCTTCCTTTCCTTTCCTTTGAACAACTCTTCAAATACAATTTGATTCCTTAGATGATATGCATGCTTGAGAGTAGCGCATACAAATTTCCTTTCAGCTCTTTCCTTCTTCTTCGGTGTTATAGGAACCTCAAGCACATCTTGTTCCTCTTTGGGCTCAGGCTTTCATAAACTCAAGAAGACTCTTGGACCTCCATGTTCAACTGATAAAAACACCCACCTTACCCATTGTTGATGGAACAATTCATAGAAAGACTACTCCGACGTAAAACAACAAACTCAAACTCTACAACACCTAGAGAACCTCGTGCCCTAACCCCTAGACTCTTAATTATCTCAAACAAAAAATGGTGAGAATAACAAGCAAGGAGTCACAAATAAATAGGCCAGCTACAACATAAATTCATTAATGTTCCAAGGAATCTTGCACAAGAAAGCCACCAACTAGCTACCTTATTTTTTGAATCCGAGTCTTTGATCACACAACGTAACAAAATCAACTAGCAATTAACCAGAATGGTTAATTATGAGACAAAATTAATTTTGCATGCATTTGATATTTTTCCCAATCAGATGTCCCAAGTGGATAAAAACCACTCAATCTGCATAATTAATCACATACTTAGCCTGATAAAAATTGTCATGTTGTATTTACCCATTCACCTATGGGAATTAATTTGATTACAAATCACCACCACAAGATAGCGGGAAACAATCATGATCGATCCTTAGAATATCATCCGTACTCCATGGTGCCCCAAAATCTTTATCCCATGTGTATTGACACATAAACAAAAATGACGATCGCAAATACAAGCCTCTCCCAAATCTTGAATGTGTGCCAAGGACTTTGTTGAAAGTTGGTGATGCTCTAAATTTAATGTAGTTTCAACCAAGTTTGAGCTAAATTTCTTCCCTACTAAATTTTATCATACCATCTTCAAAATAGTCCATGTGGCAGTCACCCACTTACCCAATGAAAATGGGACGTATAGATGGGGCCCTCATGGGATGGTGGGGATTGGTCAGACTAATCCACATCACCCGCCATTGACCATTGGTCTGAAACCTTTCAAGAGTACATGTCTTCATTAAGACTCAACGGGTCCCTCCATTAGAGTGACATATGTCACCGTGCTCGCTACGTCACTCCCCATAATAAGCATTAAAATAAAAACCAACGAGGTGGCAGTGAACGGTGGAGATCAAACCATGTTTATTTGTAATTACCGTATATTTTATTTTTGGCCCCATTTACCACTTATAGATGATATATGGCATGCCTTCTAAGATTCCATGTGTCACCATGCCTGTTGGCTCGTGTGACTTCTTCACCATAATAAATAGTATGATCGGGTGAGCATGGAATGACTCAAATGATAAAATGCATGGTGAGGCCTATCATTGATCACCTTCAAACCCCTTTATGTCGACCACCTAGAAATGTGGGGCCCACCACTAGTGATGACATATGGCAATCACCCTCTACCCCATTTGTTTGTTTTAATAAAAAATAAACAAGAACATGGTAGTAGGGATCAATGAGGATGTCGCCATGTGTTTCATTGATCATAGTTTATTTTTTATACCACCTATAGTCTTCAATCAAACACTGGGCCCACAAGACATGTGGCTTAAGCCCACCATCCCATGTGAATAAAATAATAAGGCGAAAAACTGGAACGGGCGTGCGGAGAACGATCAAGATTCATCCTTAGTGATCGAATGACCATCATAAACCTCCATTTCTACACATACCAAAAAAAATAGTTGATAAAATGAGGCCACCCCTAGGTCAATGAGACTTAACCCTTAAGGATGATGACTTTAAAATCTATGTTTTAATCATGAGATATTAGGCCCAACTATGGTGAGATGTAAAATGACTAACTTGTAGACAGTGACCAATAAAAATGACCTAAGGGGACAATATGGAGAATGATTTTAATGGCTCAAGACACAACTTAAGTGACCGAAAACTGGGTACATAGGTCAATGAAGGATTATAATGTACAATTTTAATGCCTATACAAATCTTAAAATATAGGGTTATTACCTAAAACCCTAAGGCCTAACCCCAAGCAAAAAAGCATAGAATGATGATAGGACTAGACACACCACAAAATCTTCAAAATTTAGGAGCTCTACCAGTGGCTCATACTCATGGATGCATACCCTTGGTGCATATGGTGAGAAACTAGATCTCAAGGCGAAGCAAACAAAAAGAACAAAACCAAGAGGGTGATCCCACAATAGTGGTTTACAATTTTTGGCCAAACTGGACACTAAAATTATTATTTTTAACTAAATCTTCACATTCGGGCACCTATAGTAGCTAAACCGTGAGGAATTTGAAGATGATGCGAACTAGAGTCTCATAAAATTTTGTTTTTAGATTCTAAAAATATTATTTTCAAAAATTTTGGAATAAGATTGCACTTCTTTTTCCATCTCCCATGAAAACTTGTTTTTTTCAGAAAACAACATTTTTAAAAAGTGACGCTCACCGTATACAACATATATTTTTTTTGTATGAAGGATAAAATTCTAATTTTTTCAAATTTAGATTTGTAACTATGATATCTAGCACTTTCATTTGGTCTCATAGTTTTCTATTGAATATTTTTTCCTTAATAGAGTTTCGAAGTCAAACCAATTGCAATTCAGACATAGGTGGATTGTATACAACATAACTTTTTCTGAATGTATCGAAATTCAATTCTATTTTTTCAATGGATCAAGGACATCAATAACCAACACAAACATATTTAAAAAAAATATATTTTGATATTTTTCTATTTTTCCACATGTGCAAAACAAAGAGCTTGATTTTCAGTGAAAAACCTATGTTTAATAAAACTAAAAAAACACATACATAATAAAACCAAAACATATTAAAATTATATTCATGAGATAGATCATTTTGAGGACTACCATAATCATTTGAAATAAGTTTTAAATGAATTCGTTTGATCCCCCAAAAGGTAAATCAAAAGTGATTTTTTATCAGCATTTTGATAGGTGTAAAGGAGACTCATTTATAGGTATGGTTTAAAACTAGCGAGGTTCTATCCAAGGGAGTTTGATTTAAGGTGGTTTGATCAAAACCTCTTCAATTGGAATTCTTAAAATGGAACTTTTAAAGGCTTATATCATTATATTTTCTAAAAATATGCGATTTTAGCAAAAACTAGTTCCTCTCAGAAATTGTAAACCAGCTTTGTGGGATCACCCAAGAGTTTACCCGGACAAGGTAGACAGACCCAACAAAAGAAAAAAACCAATATAAAGTAAAATATACAATGCACATCCCTCAGAGTATTAATAAACCTTCCTTCATCATTTGACAAGCATCACTCCTCAAATTGGTGGCCTGAGGCCTCCAGAACTTAAGGCCAAGTTTTACCTCTATCAAAAACAGTATCCTTTGTTATTTGTAAAGGATCAAAAATTGTATCAAGCCTTTCCCAAGGATCAACTTCTTGGGATTGGCACAATCAACCATGTCAAATTGGATTGGGAAAGTGAAGCATTCATAATCAACCTTGTTGATAACATCACAGACTTTGACCTCATATTCATTTTGCATCTCAAATTGAAAAACCTTCATAAATAGTTTGTTGTGTACCTTGTAAACAACCCAAAGATGGATTAAAAAGGAAATAAGTGTACTCAGGAACATCCCTAAACTGTACTACATCAAAAAACTCATTAGTATCATGGGAATAGGGATCATATGCATTTGTAACATCCCATAACTGGGTAAATGTATTCATATTAGGTTTAGTAATATACTCTGACTTATTCCCCAGATAATCATTTAAATCAAAGTGAAATGTCTTACGAATAGGCCCAAACAATGCAACACTCACAAGATCATCAAAGAAACACTCATGCAAAAAAGGAAATTCATGTGAAATTTCAGGTAGACCAACAAATTCCTCAACATTATCAATTGGTAATGATGTTGATTAAAGATCCATATACTTATCATGATGTATATTCTGATCATTTAGAAATATTCTTTCATTCATGATTACTTCATCATCCTTGTCATTTATAGCATACATTTCCATTTCTTCTTTACACAAAAAATCATAATCAATAGGGAGATAAACACATGCATCTTCCTCTTCATCATTTTTAGCTCTATGTTCAGGATCAACCCACTGAACACATACATTTCTATCTTGAGATTGTCCATTATTCATACAATTAATATGATTCATTGGTTTTATATCCTCATTACATTGCATTCTTTCATCCCATATAATTTGTTCATTTATTTGTACATGAGAAACCTTATCAATATTCATATCACTGCACCCTTCATGTGAGTAAAGTACTCCTAATTATCTTCACAAAGGTAATTACAATCCACAGAGGAAGAGAAAAAAACTTTGTTCTCATGCCAATCTTCAAATTTATTGATCATATCTGCTTCAGATGGAAGGTAACCACAAGCAATATCTTCAAGGAGCTCATCAATATGTTTCCTTAATTTCTCATTGCTATACTCCAACATTGCATTAGATGCATCATCAGAGTCATCAAAGAGTGGATTATTTCTGCACCAATAATGATCACCATCTGTTATTTCTAGTGAGGATGGAAGCTCACTAAACAAAGGGTTATGCCATACATTCATTGTTGTCACAAAATTTTATCCTCCCTCAGTATGATGGTCCAAATCTTCCATATTATCATTGTACTCAGAATCATTGCAATCACTAGAAGAGCATATAGATATATTTTCAACTCTGGTCTCATCATGAATGATCAATGTGTTTGATCCACACTCTGAAAATTCTTTAAAGAAAGAGGATTTCTTTTCCTCAAGCAAATATACATCTCCATTATTAGCTTCACACACCTTATTCAAATTAGAAGATTCCACCTCCATTTCATCGGAGAAAAAAGAGTCAATAGAGGGAAGGATACATCCATTGTTATCATGGCTATTATAGCAGGGAGATCTCTCAATACTAAAATTGTGTTCAGACTAAAAGCTCAAGTCTTCACTCATAACATCTTGCTCCCTAGTTTGCAAAGAGGTTTCAACAATAGATGCATCACTTTTAGTAACTGAATCTTGGTAAGGAAATATATCTCTCCTCTCTTTTACTTCTTCCTTGTTCAAGATATCCCAAGGGTACAATTCATGTCTCTCTAAGTTATCTTCAAACCCTATGTCTTCATTTTCCTCATCATTATATAGATCAACATTCATGTTATTTGTGAAGTGATTACAATCATTACCTTCGCCTATAGAACAACATGGATGTTCTTGCTCTAATATATCTTCTCTTTGTGTTTGCATCATTCTCTGATCTTCTTAAATAGGAAAACCACCATCAATATTTTGAAACATCACCCCTTGTTCATGATCACATCCAGCTTCCTCTACAATAATTATCCACTCAAATACCTGATTAAATTTAAGAGGCTTCAATTCCTTTGGTAATTTACTCAATTCAGAATCATAAATTTCACATAATAGATTAATGCATATTGAATCCTTAGGTCTAATATTCTTATGAACCTCCAAGAAAGCATCGAAGAGTCTTGAGAATGAATCATAGGGTGACTCGTATTTTTGTCTATTCATTTCATATAAGTTATTAATAGACGACATTTGATCAACTTTTCTCAAAATCAGTTTATATTAATCTTGAAGTTGCTTACTTTGATTTTCCTGTTGTGATGACTATGGAATTAGAGCAGTACTCATATTCCTCTCTTGACTATCACTTCTATTATCTACTCCATCTGTAATAGGTTTATTAAATCCACCAATACTTGCAACCTTATATCCTTTCATCATTGAATATTTCTGAAATATTAAATATGCATAGCAATTTGATATGCCTGGTGTAATGTTGTGGGTTCCTTGTCTCTCAACCAATAAACCATCTTACTATCAAATGTACCCAGATACACAACCAAAAATTCAACTTCATTTGGTCTTATACTTTATGGAATTTCCCTTATTGCTTGTGAGAATCTAAGGTTGAAAGTAGGAACCAACTCATCTTTTTTTCTATGGATTTCCATAAAAAATTCTTACCACATTAGGGTTTACCCTTTTACAAATTTTTTCTACAAAGTTTTCCAAATACTGATTCCATGAAGCAATAGAACAAGCAAGTAAGAATAGAACAAATTTGTAGCATCATCCTTCAAAGACTGTACAAAATTTTTCATAACAATATCCTCATGATTCACCTCATAATCCCCCATCATATCAACAAATGTTTGCAAATACTTAGAGACTGATTCTAAACTTTTCCTTGTGAATTTGGGAAAAAAATGCTAACATTTTTAGGAATTAGGTTAGGGAAACCTTTAATACCACTAAAATCTAATGGAATATACCTTTCATTAACAAAATCACTTTGAGGATATTGTAAAATTTGATTTCCCTGCATATCTTACTTACTATATCATAGGGGAAACCTTCTTATGTTCACTATCCAGTTATTATCAATCTTCAAATAGCTACACCATTCACTAATTTAACCATAATCCTAAGATATAGGTTAAACCTTCTTATCTCAAAACTTTCTTAGAGGCATAATTCAGAAATAATCATACTTCTCAAATCATTATAAATATTACAAATTACACTTTGGAAGTATGAAGAGAACTACTAATATTCCCTTTCTTAATGCAAAATCATTTAATAGGGAATCATTTATTATCTTCAAGTTTTGAAAGCTTCTCATAAAACTATTTTTTCATAACAACTTTTATCTAGATTATCATAATACCTGAAAACTTGTGGCAGCTAGTAATCTTCGTTAATTATTGAAGATCTTTTCAGGTATGAAATTCCCTTCACATCTTTTATTAGGTTCTTTAGATAGAGTGGCCACCTCCTTTTATAGAGGATTTAACTTCAATCAATATGAAGCTCCTTTGATGATAGATTTCCTTCTGGGTCTCCTCCTCCAACAAAGTCATGCAAATTCTTTGAAATTGCTACAACAAAATCACCTCCAAGTATTAAAACTTCTGAATATCTGAATCAGATATTCAAATTCACCAACTTCTTGACTCTATAACAGTATGCAAATAGGATTCCTTCATTTATAAATTTCTCAGAGTTCTCCCCAACATAGTCACCATTTTGTTGGTGGCTCAGATGGGTAAATATAAATCCAGAATTGCCAAATTTTGGTTACAAACTGTTTTGATACTTCTAGGACTCTTAAAGCAAGATGATCTTCTATTTATAATTTTTTTTGAGTTCTCCCTAGTGGAGTCACCATTTTGTTAGCTGGTTTTTCTTTTGGGGGAACCATCTATACTTTGAAGTCCTCTAAAAGGGTAGCCAACCTTTTGTATTTAGTAATATTCAAAGTTGGTGGCCAACAAATGACCAAGGATTTAAAGGCCCTTACTCCTACTCATCAGGCTCTGTGGGATCTAGGAGGGTGTTCCTATTCATGTTCGTTTGATGTCAAATTTATCAAGAACACTTCTATACACAAATTAATTCCTACAAAATGAAGATAAATTAAATTTATTAAAGGCTTGGCTAGTCTTTGAACAAATTAACATCTATTGCTAGGAATTAGGTAGTACCTTAGGTCAATTTTTTGTAATTGAAAGTTTCAATAATTTGGTTCTCATTTGAAATCAATAGCCAGGCATACGCATAACCATTCACTCACAAGATTTAATTAACAAATAGACCAATGCTTCATTAATTGGGAAGATGGAGTCACATATATAATAACCCGTAATATAAAAGCTACTTGATTCAAATGTTGGTGGAATATTTCCATAGAACTTTGGAATATGAAAATTCACAATGCCTAACTTCTTACCAAATCCTATGCAATTTCTTACAAATCTACAACCCTCATTTAGCATCTAATCCACTCTTTGAGCTAAAGAAAGAAAGAAAGTCATACATCCAGTCGAAAGACTGAAGATAAATGAGAATACAATTGATATTTTCATTTATAACCTGCAAAAGGGTATGTAGGAGAGTACATGTCTCAAAATTAAGATTTGTTTCAATATCAGTAATTTCTATAAAACTAATTTTAAGACTATTCCATATAAGACTCATACTCAAGAAAATGTATTATTCTATTTATACTTATATTTCCATAGTATGATCCTTCCTAAGTCGAGACTCTACCTAAACTATATATGAATTCAAAAATATAACCACTATAATTAGCCTCAAAATCCATTTTTTAGAGTAAGTGAGCAACAAGCATCGGGCTAAATTACAATCACATTTACTCACATTTCACTTTAATTTCACCAGTCTTGAAAATATTTCCCACACAATTGTAAATCATCATTTGTAGCATAGGGGAGAGAAAAATATCAAAAATTGCTTGTTGGGGGAGCCCACCATCCTTCCAAAAATCACTATATCATAGCATCAAAATTTATGCGTTCACGTCAACCACCTAAAGTCACCATCAACACAAAAAATAGAAGACAACAAGAACCCAGATTCACACATACTAGCCTAATGAGACATGTCAGCACAAAGGACAAAAAACACTTGAGCATTAGCTCGAGAGGGGAGGAGAGTGATATTATGCCCAGTCAGAAGAATAAGAATTCCCACTTTTTGTCCTTATTGAAATTGGAGTGGCCATCACTATCTCATCCTCAGATTCAGTCAAATCATTCAAGGCCATGAGATACTAGTGATAGCTAGAGTCAGTTTCATCTCCATTATCAAATGGACCATCCAAAAATTCAATGGGAGATTGATGTTATCCCATAAAATCCTGGTGATAATTGTTTTTGCTTCTAGACTCTCTATCAAGCCATTCTACCTTTTTTTCCTTTCCTTTGACCAACTCCTCATATACAATTTGGCTCCTTAGATGATATGCACGCTTGAGAGTAGAACATGTAGATTTCCTTTCAACTCTTGCCTTCTTCTTTGGTGTTACAAGAACCTCAGGCACATCCTACTCCTCTTTGGGCTCAACATTCTTAGACTCGAGAAGCCTCCTGGACCTTCCTGTTGGGCTGATGGAAACACTCAACTTACCCATTGTTTATGGAACAATTCATAGAAAAAATCTCCTCCCACATAAAACAACAAGCTGAAACTCTATAACACTTAGAGAACCTCGTTTCCTCACTCCTAGACTCTCAATTATCTCAAAGAACAAATGGTGAGAATAACAATAAAGGAGTCACCAATAAATAGGCCACCTACAACATGAATTCATTAACATTCCAAGGAAGCTCGCACAAGAAATACACCAACCAAATACCTTTATTTTTGAATTTGAGTTATTGATCACACACCGTAACTAAATCAATGACTGATTAACCAAAATGGTTAATTATGACACAAAATTATTTTTGCATGCATTTGATACTTTTCCCAATCAGATGTCCCAAGTGGATAAAAACCACTCAATCTGCATAATTAATCACATACTTAGCTTGATAAAACTTGTCATGTCACATTACCCATTCGTCTGTGGGAATAAATTTACTCACAAATCACCACCAAAATATAGTAGGAAGTGATCATGATCAATCCTTAAAATATCACCCATACTCTATGTTGCCTCAAATTATTTATCCCACATGTACCAGCACCTAACATAAATGACAGCCATAGCTACAAGGCTCTCCAAAATTTTGAATTGTGTTCTAAGGACTTCGATGAAAGTTGGCAACGCTCAAAATTTAATACAGTTTCAACCGAGTTTGAGAAAAATTTCTTCTCTACTAAAGTTTATCAGACCATCTGGAGTAGTCCACGTGGCAGTCGCCCGCTTGGCCACTTAAAATGGGAGGCATAGATGGGGCTCTCATGGGATGGCAGGGATTGGTCAAAGTAGTCCACATTACCCATGATCGACCATCGGTCTAAGACCTTTCAAGAGTACACGTCTTCATTAAGATTTAGCAGGTCCCTCCATTAAAGTGAAAGATGTCACCATGCCCACTAGCCCGCTCCCCACAATAAGCATTAAAATAAAAACCAACGGGGTGGAAGGGAATGGTGGAGATCGGGCCATGTTGCTTTGTAATTACCATAGATCTACTTTTTAGAACTGTTTTCCATTTGTAGAAGATATATGGCCCACCTTCTAATATTCCATGTGTCACCACACCTACTCGCTTGTGTGACTTCTTCACCCTAATAAACAATACGATCGATCAGGAAAGGAACATCTCATATGATAACATGTGTGGTGAGGCATTTCATTGATCACCTTCAAACCCCTACATGTCAACCACTTAGAAACATGGGGCCCACCACTTGTGATGATAGATGGCAACTGCCCGCCAACCTGTTCATTTATTTTAATAATAAAAAAAACAATGGGGTACCAAGGAGCATTGAGGTTGTCACCACATGTTTTTTTGATCATCATTGATTCTTTTTGGTACCACCTGCAATCTTCAATCAAACATCAGGCCCACAAGACATGTGGCTTAAGCTTTCTAGCCCTTGTAAATAAAATAATAAGGCCAAAAACTAGAATGGGCGCATGGGGAATGGCCAAGATTCATCATTAGTGATCCAATGAATATCATAAACCTCTAATTCTAATCATGAAATATTAGGCTCGACTATGGTAAAATTTAAAATGGCTAACTTGTAGATGGTGACCAAGAAAACTAACCTAAGGGGCTAGTATAGAGAACAATTTTAATGGCTCAAGACACAACTTAAGTGACGAAAAACCAGCTACACATGTCAACGAAGGATTATAATGCACAATGTTGATGCCAATACAAATTTTGAAATGGAGGGTTAATAACCTAAAACCCTAAGGGCTAACCCCAAGCACACAAGAATAAAATGATGAGAGGGCCATAAACACCACATAATCTTGAAAATTTAGGAGCTTTACCAAACATAAAAAAAATGATGGGTCTAGCTTCTGATCACTAAATTTGCACAAGGTGACAGCATACACCTACCACCTTACAAGGACAACAAATAGTGATTAATTAACACCCTAGTTAATCTAGATGCAAAACGACACTTGAGAAAACACACTAATGCAGTTTAATGGTTCTTTTTAAGCTGGATGAATGTATGATTCAAGTCATTGTTAAATCCCGATGAGTGAAGTATGCAAATTGTGGTAAATTTTATCCTGAAATGAGTGTAATATGAAGATTGTGGTAAATTTTATCTCGAATGAATGTAATATGCAAATTGTGGTAGATTTTATCCTTATGAGTGTACTATAAATTTTTTTATTCATTTTATCCTTTATGAGTGTAGATTTGTAACATACAAGAGAGCTCTTAATAGACAAAAAAAGATAGAGTAACAACACTTTGTTTCAAAAGAAATAATTTTTAACTCTTCAAGACAATCGCCACATGTTGTAGATCAAACATTAGTAACATGAAAAACCCCTATTCTATTGAATGAAACCCTAAATTTAAAACCAAGAAGTAGTTATGGCTCACCAGAACACAGTGGTGTCATACCAAATAGTGACTACTTCATTCTAGATGGCGACTACGTCATTTAGATGCGTTGAAGTCTCTATTAGTTGTGTTGCTTCCCTAATCAGTTGTGACTAACCATCCCGAACCTATGAAACATAAAACAAATGATAAAATCCATGCAATTAAAAGACTAATATGATATAATTAGATGGTTAGACTATGAAATCGAAAACCATAAAACATAAAATACATCGAAAACTTGAAAAATCAACTAATAACAAGTTATTCCCCATCCTAAAGTAATTGTGTCACTATAAGTCATGATTTTTGTTCACCGTCAAAAACAATTACGTCATTTCACCTTGCAATTTCATCGTTCTGTACCTATAATCTACCAAAAAAAAAAATATCGCACATAAATCTGCAAAACTTTCCTCGCATGTCAGGTTCACCAAATGTAATCATGGTAAAATCAGGTTAAAAATAATAAATCAATTAAAACTTAAACCCTAACCAAGTAATAGAGAACAAAAAAAGCATAAAACATGAAATAATGTAACACTATTACAAGAGTCTTCATGCCTCCATTGATTCACCTCTATTATCCTTCTCCATTTTAATGAAAATATGATTGAGGCCCTCATTTTATAAGTATGCAACAATAGCCTACATCTATGACAACAAAATATTGAAGATTAACTATCTCTTAAGCATAAATTCTTGATTTCCTAAGATCTAGATCCCAAAAATGACAAAGGTATGCACCTTTTATAGAAAAAGACAAATTTGAATGAATGACCGAGATTTGATGATTTTAATTTCAATTAATGATTGAAATTAAATGAGACAAAACATGATAAGAATAAGATTGAAAAAGGAACTGAATAATTTTAAAAAGTCATTTAGCTTGGAAAAGAAAGTGGAGATTTAAATAATGAAAACATTATTTAAATACTTAGATGAAAAGACAAGTTATCCTTTTGATTAAATGATAATTTAATTTAAAAAGTGGGAGAAAAACGGAAGTCATTCATTAAATAAAATTTAATTAATTTATGGTAGAAAAGGTTAAAATGAATATTTAAATAATTCATAATAATTATTTAATTATAGTAGAAAGTGGCAATAGTTAAATATGTAATAATTTATTTGATTAAGAAGAAAAGAAGCTATTAGTGACGTAATTAAATAAATTAATTAATCAAAGAGGAAATAAAAGCATAGTAGTGAATTAATTAAATAATTAATATTAGTTAATTAATAGCAGAATTATGGCATTAGATAATAATCAAATAATTAAGCTTATTTAATTATTAGGGACGAAAGGGGAATTGATGGTGAAAAATAAGGTTCGAATGCTTAGGACATTTTCCAGTGTCTACAATTTAATTACACCACTAATTACTCTTTTCTCATCGATAACTAAATAAATTGTTATTTATTTAATTATTCATTTTTATTTTCCCTTCTTCTATAATTAAATAGTTATTTTTAATTATTTAATTATTTATCATCTTTTTTCTTCTATATTTAAATAAATTATTATTTATTTAATTATTTATCATCTCTTCTCATCTACCATTAAATAATTGTTTTTAATTATTTAATTATTTGTCTCCCTCTTTTTTTCTATAATTAAATAATTAATCATTTACCCTCCTAAATTTATCCAAGATCTATCCATCATTTAATTCATTGGATCTTTGTCCATGCTACCCATGATTAAATATTTTGTTCTCAATCCATCTCCACCATTGATCATAACATTTCACCCCTCAATCCTCACTGTCCATCTAATTTGGATTTCTATAAAATCAATTTATCAATCTCATTTCAAGTTTAACCACAATCTTCAATATTATTCTCTCATATCATTCATCTTGAGATCTTTCTATCAATCATCTACATTGAGCTTATTGCAAATATTACACACTACAAATCTAAGAGAAACCAAGCAAAATTGAGAAGAACAAGGAGGAGAATCAATTTTGACATAGGAATTGAGGTATTACTACTTTATTATTGTGATTTAGATCATCATCTTGTGCTCCAATGTTAGATTATGGTCCCTATGACTTGAAGTTAGATATTTTTCTGATTGCTATTTATGATTCATGATTTCCCCTCGATTTTCCTAATCAATGGGACCTATTTTGGAGAGAATAAACAAGACCAATTCATCATCCTTTGTGTCAACTTCACATTCTTTTACTTATATTTAGTGATATCAAAATTTTAAAGCTCATACTTATGAGCTCATTCTACAACTCATTCATCTTTCTTTCCAAAAGAGTCTTTTCTTAAAGTTGTCAAAACTTCATTAAATTTTGGCACTTTATAATTCGGGCATGGGCTAGCCCTATTGGAGCAGAATGAATGATACTTTATAGAAATAGTGTGAAAGCATGTCGAACAAGCTTCCGAAGAAAATTATTTTTTTACAAGTTGGCTCTCAATCTTGAGTATCCAATTGAAGATTTTATAAAAAAATCTCTTTGCCTACAAAATTAAAAAAATATGCCTTCTACATTAAGAAAAAAATAATGAACTGGTAGCAATCTCTGATGAAAATCAGGCCTTTGGCAACTGAAAAAAACCTTTCATGTAGGAACAACCGAGTCTAAACACGTGGAACGTGCTTGTAAAAGAATTTACAACCTTCAAAATAGCTTCCAATGCCTCGAAAAAGCCTTTCTATCTCCTTTAATCATAAAATATTTGTTATGACAGTCAATGCTTGTCAATTATTCCCATGGCAAAAAACGAGTGCATGGCACCTTTAAATGTATCAAACGCCACATAAAAAGGGTAAAAAGTAGTAGTAAATAGCCTTTTAGAATAAGGATCTTGTAAAAGTTGAAGCACCAACCAGAAATCAACGATCAAATAAGAAGAATCACACCTTGAAACACGTTGAAAACAACCGTAGCCTTACTCAACCAGATAGAAAAATTTAAAAAAATCGAAATAGCAGCAGATCACCCTTGTTTTTTTGTCAAAATATGATTGTTATGACTAAAATCAGCAACTTTAGCACTTGCCTCTCACATGTGCAGTGAACAACCAAATTTGACCTCTTGGCACGTTCAAAATGTCTGAGAGTAGCTGGTACGAAGCAGTAAGGAGAAATAGAGGGTCGTAGATTTAAAAAACACACACAGTATCAAGATTTTTACCTTTTATAACATGCAAAGTACAAGAGAATAAGTTATGATTTCCTCTGTAGAATTGGCCTCCGAGATTCATCAAAGACCACACATAGTGAACCGATATCTCCTAAATTTGCAATCTCTTGTTTATGAAACTAAAATAACGTTTTCAAGTAAGACTACAATGAAAACCAAAGCACTGTTTGAACCATAATCTCTTTGACATTGAGTCAGAATCAAGATATTCTGGAAAATGGTAGCACTGGTTGGGCCACGAGAGTCCAACCATCGCATGCCTCTACAATTTGAGAAATTGAAAATATGCAACGAGAGAGAGAAAACAAAGACAATGGAATAGCTCTCGACACATTTAAAATTGAATTAACCAACTTAGAAAGTTGCACAAATGTATATAGTGTGAATAGAAATACATGTAATCAAGCTTATCCTCAAAAAGAGGAAATATGTCACTTGTCATTTTGTCTTTATAGATTCATCTTCTTTTGAAGATTGTGGTTTTACTTTATGCTTTGGGAGATATTGATGTTGTAGTTGAGTTCTCTGATTGTGTGGGTGCCATGAACGACCTTCAGTTAGAGAAATTTATTATAATGGCGTGGATAGCTCTAGATCACCTATAGTAGAATACTTTTCAAAGATGTGATATTATTTCATCAAGGACTCTATATCATTCCTTTATTCAAACTTGGCTGATATGGTTGCTCTGAGGAGTACATCTACCCATAAAAATAGATGATCTTATATGAATAATATGTGACTCATGATGTCATGTAGAGTTCCTAATTCTATAGATAGATCTAGCACAACTATTTGAGGTAGGTTTTTAGTGTTAAGAAAAATAGTATTTTTATCTTAGGAGTTTCTAGAGATTACAATGATGTAGTTGGAGTTTAGTTGGCATGACATGGTCTATTAGGTTTTCATTGATACTAAATAGATTAAAGAGTGAGTATGCAAATCATGTGTTGGGATAATGAATCTTTTATGAAGTTTGAGTGAAAATACTAAGTAACATTTAGTTGGAGTTATACATGATTTTAGAATGGGGGTATGTGCAGGATCGTCATGGAAAAAACACGTCTTTAAGTGACAATAAAATTCAAAAAAATCAGAGTTAGGCAATTTGACATAAAAATTTGAATAAGTTATTTATATTATTTCAAAAATATGTAAGAATATAATCTGTAGAAAATTGTATGTAGTTTCTAAAATACTAGGTTTATTTAAAAAAATAAAAAATTTATTTGGTGAAAATTTGAAATTTCAATGAAGTAGTACTTAAATTTCAGGGAAAAAATAAGAAGTAGGTGTCTGTCTGACCACCCTAACCACAATAAAATGATAATATTTTTTATAATATTTTAAATATAAGTAGAGTAATCATGTCCCAATGTGATACATATTTGTTTGTAAATTTTTTCTAAGTAAATAATTAATTATGAATTTTTTATTACAAATTTTTAAAAATATAAAAACTTGTATGTCTGACCACCTTAACTTGGTCAAAAATTCATGAAATTCATTTTTTTTTTAATCCTATAGTATGAAAATCATAGAATGTGATGCATGTTTCAGATTCAAAAGATGTGATACCATTTGAAAGCTATAGGGGTATGTTCAGGATCATCATGGAAAAAACAAGCCCTTAAGTGGCAATGAAAATTCAAAAAATCACAGTTAGGAAAATTCACCTAAAAATTTGAATAAGTTATCTGTATTATTTAAAAAATATGTAACAATAGAATCTGTAGAAAATTGAATGTATTTTCTAAACTACTAATTTGATTTAAAAAAAATTTATTTGGTGAAAATTTAAAATTTCAATGGAATAGTAGTTAAATTTCAAGGAAAAAATAAGAAGTAGGTGTCTGTCTGACCACCCTAACCATAGTAAAATGATAATATTTTTTTATAAGATTTTAGATATAAGTAGAGGACTCATGTCTCGATGTGATGCATATTTTTTTGTAATTTTTTTTCAAGTAAATAATTAATTATGAATTTTTTATTACAACTTTTAAAAAATATAAAAACTCAAATGTCTGACCACCTTAACTTGGACAAAACTTCATGAAATTCAATTTTTTTTAATCCTATAGTATGTGAAGCATAGAATGTGACACATGTTTTTGATTCAAAAAATGTGATTTCATTTGAAAGCTATAGATGGTTTTCAATTAGCCTATCAATCAAGACTTTAGTCATAATTCAAATAGAAAATGAATAATAATAATTTATTAAATTAAAAGTAAAACATAATTTATATTGGTGGAAAGTTGAGAATCTCCTTTAAAAACCCTTTTTGTTTTATCAATTTTGGATTAAAAAATTCATTAGCCACATGGGCCATCATATCAGTTACATATCGCCACTTTTTGGCCCATCACGATCCTACACATACCCATAGATGTTTTTCAATCAGCCTATCAATTAGGACTTTAGTCATAATTAAATAGAAAATGAATAATAATTATTTATTAAATTCAAAGTAAAACATAATTTATATTGGTGGAAAGCTAAGAATCTCATTTAAAAACCCTTTTCATTTCATCATTTTTGGGTAAAAAGAAAGTCGTCAGCCACATGGGCCATCATGTCACTTACATATCACCACTTTTTGGCCCATCATGATCCTACACATACCCATGGACCTAATGTGGAGATTATTCATTGAGAGAGTTTATGTGGCTCTATGCAACTAAAGAGTAGTCTCATTCCCCATTCATAACCCACTTGCCTATGAATTATCTAAGAGGCATTACTCAATTCATACCAAAATATATTTTATTTTATGCTCTTTGTTTCCTCATGGAATGTGTATCAAGCCATGGATGTTAGTGTGAGTTATTTTTTAAGTAAATATCATTTATTAATTTCCTTTGACTTATCATATGCATATTTTCTTCTAGTGGATATTCTTTGAGGAGTGCAAGGGATAGTTTTAGGAATATTCCTTGGTGATGTGAATGATTATTGGTTTGATCTTTCTTCACTTGATAAGATCACATCCTTGCTAATTAATTAATTTGATGATGATGTTTAACTTGATCTTGGGTTTACAATATTAGATGTTAGTAAGGACTTTCTATTTGGATTTTTACAAATGAGGATATTATTTTTCATAGCTTTAGAGCTTGATGGTGTTGGTAGACCAACACAATATGTGATATATTTTATAGTTTCTCTTTATGGTTTTAAGTTATTTCTTAGAGGTTTGCATTTAAGTGAAATTAAACTCAAGGTTTATGTGGCATCCAAGGAATAATTAGGGTATATATAGGAGGTATCTCAGTTAGTTATTGTCATCATATTGAGTATTATGTTTTTATTAAAGACTATCAAAAGTATCCTTGTCAACATAGATTAGGAGGTTATCCTCCAGAAGTAGTATATTATCATTAGCTATTTGTGACATATTTCTTATTAAATTATTCTATTTCACAAGTTTTTTCATTAGAAGTGATATCATACCATGATCTTGACATTGCAAAGGACAAATATAAGGAAAATTTGTTTTGCAGATCATTTTTGGAAATTTTATCTTTCTCATTTGCGTATTTTTTTCTTGATTTATTTCTTCAAGCCATATTAAAGCTTCTATAATAGATATTTGACATCTTTTTGAGTGAAATTCAAGTTTTTCTAAAAAAGAATTATAATATTTTTAACCCTTTGATTGGTATAATGTATTATTCTAATTAATGTGTTAATTGGGTTATATATATATGGTACCATTATATTGACTATAATATATTATATATTAAAAAGATAAAAAATCTATCCCTAGCATTGATATCATCATAGAAATGGAAAATTTTAAGCCCCAACATATATATTCATAAATTTGTACAAAGTATGAAGCTTACAATTTTTTTGGTTTAAAATGTTTTTGATTTTTTAATTATTTTTTTGTATTTCTCTTCTTTCTCTTCTTCTTCCTCCTCTTCTCCCTTCTTATTTCTATTCCCCTTTTTATTCCTCCTATTTTCCCTCTTTCTCCTCCTCCTCCCCCTCCTCCTCATCTTCTTATTTTTTATCTCCTCATTTTCCTTCCTTTCAAGTCTTGTTGTGAAGATTTATACATTGAGAATCTATCAATTTTTTTCTAATAACTATTTGTCTAATCATTTCCTTGAGATATCCTATTTTCATCAACATTTAAAAATATTTGTTCCTTCATCTTGTTGATCTCTAAACTTAGATAATCAAAGGTTACAATATTCATAATCTAACTACCTAAAAGCCTGTTTACTATATAAAATTAAGGGTATAGAACTAATATATCATATATGTACTCAAAAATATTAAATATACACCAATCATATTTCATATCCATTATCATTGCCATCCAAACTAGGTCAGGAATATACAATTCAAAGAGTAATAGGAATGATCCAAATATATTATATCTTCTTATAGGATGCACTAAAAGGTTAAAGAGAAATGGAAATAAAAATTTAACACAAAAAAAATATATACTAAATTATAGAGTTGTACTCAATGGTTGTTGAAAATGTTACACAATGATTTCCTTCAAGAGATGAAAAATACGAGGAATATGAGGAGGTGGAGGAGAAGAACACCATATATCTTATATTTTTTAATCTTTTTATTACAATTAATAAGTAAATAAAATAACTCTTAAATAAATTGGTATACATATATCTGAAATATCTATATAAAATATTCCAAGTGATATCTTTCTTGAGTGTTTGTGTTAAGGAGTCTTATATCTTTACGTTGTACATAAAAACAAAAATATAACTAAAATAAATTACAAAATTTAAAATTTGAAATTAAAATTAATAAAATAAAATAAAATAATTTAAAAATATATTTAAATTAAAATAAAATAGCTCATAAGTAAATATGTGTGGCTATATATTACATATAATTCATATATATTTATGTAATATTTTTTATATGTATTAAATAAATATAAATAGTAATACTCTAACTTATAATGTGTATAGATAAAAGTTGTATTATTGTATGACTATATAGCCCTTTTTATGTGAAATTAATTTTGAATAGACTTCTAGGAACTAAAATAGATGGATCTCAAATACTCATATTATAGTGAATATAAGTTCATTAGATGAATTCCTTGAAATTTCTAGTAATTTTCTAAACATATCCAAACATCCCATTTGGAAGCCATCAAAAGAAAAATAATCAATTCATAAGAATAACACAACAAAAAAATATAATAATAATCTTATATTCTATATTCATATACTACTTATAGTAAAAAAAAAAAAACTTGATTTACACCCATACAACTAAAACAACCTTTAATGTATACTTGTCTTTGGGAGGGAGAAAATAATGCCATAAATATCGTTGCAAAATATTAAGAAAAGTATATTAAAATGGAGATGGATAAAATTATATAGGCATCAACCCTAGTACTAGATGCACAATTTTTTACATTTATTGCCTTTACCAAGTAGTCAAAGGTTTTCAATATCACCGTTTGCCTCATCAAATCAAAATTTAATTTTGAAAATAGTACTATTAGAAAGCTTAACCTTCAATTTTCCCACCAACATTTTCATAATATAGTGTACTTAGTAGATGTTGTCATGTAGTTAGTGGAAGTGGTTTAACTAGCATATGCAAAATATCTCCACCTACTCCCATAAAATTATGATGCCCTCTTGTAGAAAAAAGGAGAACTAGTTGTAATTTAAATAAAGTTAATGGTAGTAATAAATTGAGAAAAATTGATGATGTTACACCAAATATATTGAGTCAACTCTAAGGGAATTTTGGAAACTACCTCCCTCATTATAACCACTTGAGGTCCTCAAATGCATCATTGCATCGGATTATTGCATAGCATGCACATTACATTGATAGAGTTATATCTTTTAATGTGTACCTCACCAAATTTGGTTCATTTATTATAGGGATAAATTTGAGCAATCAAATCTTGTATATTGGAAGCACCCTTTCGTATAAATGGTATTTCACTTCTCAGTATAAGGTTTAGACATTTCTTCATAATGTAAGGTTGAAATTGCATTTTCTAAACTATTGTTTAGATTGTTTTTCATTAGATAAGAAGGTAAGGGATTTGATCTCATACAAAGAATTACATTAGGGAAGAACAACCCAAAAGGATAGACTAGAAAACAACAATCAGTGAGAAACAACAAGCACTACAACACATAAAAAAAAAATAGAAACAACGAACCAATAACTTGACAAGAAAATAATTAGGGTGGCTAAAAGAAATTCTCAAAATATTGTTGGTTAAATTTTTGACCCAAGATCCTTCTCTGCTAATCTCATTTTCTTATTACTAGGAGAATAAAAAAAGACGCCTTTAGATCCATCATGCAACCTCGAATCTCCAGTAGGAGTGAAAAAATTAGAAGAAAAATTTCCATTGCAATCCTCCCTCTACACCTCCATACAAGAAGAATGAGATTTATAGAAAATAGGAGGTAATTATTCATTTTTCCTCCACACAAACTACTAATCCTTATTGGCCAAACAAGTAGAAGCAACATGTCCCACTTTCTCACAAGCATTGAAAATAATAAGAGAGATTTCAAATTCCATTTGATAAACCCAAGTACCATACTCAGAATGTAAGGTATAGTGAGTGGGAATCAGCTTGTTCCTCTCCACTAATATGCAAAATTTGGAAAATACCAAATGCTTCTTTTATTTGGTAATAGAGTTAGTAGCATAAAATTTCCCAAAAGAATTGGCCATGATCATAAAAACCTTTTCATTCCATAATTGCAAAGGAAGTTTTGGTAGACAAACCCAAAAAGAAAACTTAAAATCCCATATGTTGAAACTAGGAGACCACTTTTTAAGGCAAAGTCCATTCATACCCATTAACCAAGGGCCTTCACTAAGAATCCTTATGAAATCCTCCATATCAGAAAATGAAAAAAAAATAGTTGCTCCACATAGCAGTTACCTTAACTTGACCTCTTAGAAGGAAAATCCTAAGATCCCATCTTCTAACAGTCAATATTGGGATGATTACCACATAATCTCCCAATCAACAAGCTTGAGAGATAATACAACAACTCAAAAAACATAGAATTAGGAGCATCTATTTCAATCTCATTAGCACATAGATCTTCCAAAATCATAGATTTGGGAGTAGGAATAGCCACCATAGGTGAGAGAGTAGAAGCCTCATAAGACTTAGCCAGAACCTCAGTCTGGAGAAGAAAACACCACCCTAAGATAGCCTATAACATCACAAACCAAACGTTCATTCTTCTACAAACTACTAGCTATCACCCCACACATATTAGGGGAAGCATGATCAACATGAGTGGAAGAATCCTACACTCCATTAATAATCTGCAACAAGAAATCATGTTGAATAAGAGAATGTTGAATAAGGAAGGCCTTACATAGCCCAAAAAAAGATAATGAGTTTCCTCCACATTCTTCCCAACAACCTCACACCCCTGTGACTTCATATGAGCCTCCAAAAGTATATCAACTAGGAAATCATCTTCCTCTTCAAGCAGATCACACTTAGAACCAGAGAGATCAAAGCCAAATCCATCATAGGAGAAAGGGGAATTTTTTTTATCAAGGGTATGTAGATCCTCATTACAAACATCAGTATCTCCCATTTCCCATCCCTCTTGAGGATGGAAATTGACCTCTTCAAATCCCACAATAGATCCACCATAGGTGGTATCCAAGTCTTAACCATAAGTAGTGTCTTCATCCAAACCATCTTCATCCTCTACATCATCTTCCTCCCCAACAAATTATCCATCTATAGTGCTCCCACCTACATATCCACCACCACACCCATGAGAGGAGCCCACCAAGGTTTGAGCTTGCATCCTTTGCATTGCTAAGTACTCTATATATTGTTGATAGCTCAAGGGGAAATATTTATTTTCAATTTATTTTATGGTTTCCATGTATAAATAGTTAGACTCTTCATTATGGACACATGATTCTAAGAAGTATTTTGATTTTCTTGCAACCTATTGGCATTAAGTTTTCTTGTGGTATTATTCTAAATGTTTTCCCTTCTTTACTAAAAAACATATTATTGTTCAATCTATTTGTATTGGGTGCTTGATGAGCTTTTACATATAGATGTATAGATATAGATTACCATAATATATTACATGAAAGTATTCGTACATATTTATCAATAGTATTCCATATAGATGATGAAGAAAAAAAAAATTACTATTTTTGTTGTATATCTCTCTTAATATTTTCACTCCTTTATCTTCCAAATATTTTACACATGCACATATCTTCATGTACAATGTTGATCACTTAGATTCAATGCAATCCTTAGAATAATGGTATCATTTCATTAATTTAGTATATCCTATTGAATAAGATTAAAGTATTTGATCTTCAATGTAAAAACATGACAAACATAAAATTATCTTGTAACTCATTTTAAATTTATTCAAATGCAATTAAAATTCCTCAAAAAATCTAATATTATTGTAGACATGGAAAATGTTCATTATCGATTTGGCACGCTTGACCCCGATTCACTAACAACATTTCTTCCTGGATCATATTTCTCAGCATTTCATCATTTTCTATCTCTTAATTAGATAAATCATTATTTATTTAATTAGGTTGTTCTTCCCTTCTGATTAAATAAATCAATTTAACTTAATCAACCTTATGTCTCTGTTTAATTAAATAATATATTTTATTTAATTAACTTCTAAAAGTCCTCTCATTAAATTAAATAAATTAAACCTTATTTGATTTAATCTAACATATTCTTTCTTGGTTAAATAAATCAAATCATTTATTTAACTAATCATTTCCTATCAATTCTGGATTTAAATCAATTCTAAAATTTCAGTCTAAATTGTCACATCATCTAATTTCTCATTAAATTAATCAAAACCATGATTAAGTTAACCCTCTTCATTAAAATTCTCTAGAGAATGCAAGTTGCACAGTAAATCAATTACTTTGATTTATTTAATTCTCTATTTTCTCTCACAAGGCATCAAAAGGGAATATTCCCTTATTTGAATTCAAAAAGGCGAAGTGGACTTGGTCCTTCCAACAAGGCATTCAATGCCTCTTACATGTCCTTGGCCTTGAGCCAAGTGACATTAAATTCATTTCTCTTCCCTCTCCAACATGTCATTTCACAATTTCAAATTCAAATCAAATGCATTTATTTGGCACTTTGGCCAAAATGTGCACAACCATCAACCATTCACATGGTGAGAAGTGGCATTTGGGCATTGGGTGAAACTTAGTTCCACATTGCTCAAATCTTGCCTATTCTTCCAAATTCAATTCTATAAATTGGAGACTTCTCTCCTCATTCATCATCCACAATCACATGCAAAGTTACTCTCTCCACATTGAGAGCTAATTTTGCCAATTTCATCCAATCATCCACCATATTTGAGATTTTGTTACAAGGTTATGCTCAAATCTCTCTGGATATTTGACCATCTCTCTCATTCAATCAAAGATTGCAATTAGGAATCGGGAAAGGGCCAATTGCAACACTTCATTGGCACCAATTCCCCCATGGAATCATCAAGCTATTTGCTTAATTAAGATTTACATAAGTTTTCATTTCTCATTGTGTTCTTCATTTCCTAATATAAGTTTTAGATAGATGGATTTTATGGGGAGCCTCTCACTCTTGTTTGCATACTCTTGGCCTAACAACTAATGTGTTTTGTTGCTCTTGTGTGCATTTGCAGGTTTAGGGGTTCACAATTATAGAATTTCAAGATTGTAGAATATGTTCAAAATGGAATTTCTAAAAATTCTTTGGATAATTTTAAGAAAATATAGCTAATGAGTGTAAATATAGGCTCATCAACATTGACATCATCTTCCTTATGTATACTTAAATTAGAGACTTGAAAGAGGCTATGGTTATCCATAAAACCATAATTGAAAGTATATTTTTGTAATAGATAATAGCTGCAAGTGTCAATTTTGATCACAATATCCTTCACAAGAACTTATGTCTAAAATTAAACATAGAAGAGTTTATGTATAAATTTTCTTTAGAGTAGTTTTAAATTTGATAAATTTACCTTATAGAATATATATTTTTGGATAGATTGAAGTTTTGTCTAGTTTCCTATTGCATAATGGTATGAGGTAAGTGTAACTTTTCTAAATTAATAAAATCTATTCAAACACATTTCCATTGATTATTGATAAAAAATATGTTAAATTATGAATACAAATTGAATTCCTAGTTCAATATTGTTTTTTCTTCTAAAGAGTTAATTTATTTGCAAGAGTTGAGTTCTTCATTTGAATTGTGTTTTGAATATTTTTTGAAATATTTTTTTTGGATAATATCAAAACGATCCTTACATCCTTACTTCATTTGTATTTTCTTTGTGATTTTTATGACCCGAATCTGACCACTGTGTCTATTACAATACTAATAATGGTTGCATTCTCATCATAGTCGTATATGTGGATGATATGCTGTTTATCGTGAATGGTAAGAATATTATTTCAGATTTGAAGTCTCAGTTATTAGTAGAGTTTGAGATGAAGGATTTAGATGCAACAAGGTATATTCTATGGACAAAAATAAGAAGAGATAGAGTGAACAAATTTTTTTGCATATAAGCTAGAGAAAGTATTTAAAATTTGTGTTAGAGAGATTCAACATAACAACTTGCAGACAATTTGTTGTTATCGTAAAGCAAGGGATGAATTTTTTGGTGGAATATTATAAAAAAATATCCTACCAAAATGGAGGAAATGACTAGGGGACCTTATGTGAGTGTTGGTAGCTTGATGAATGTTATGGTCTATATATAATGCTAGACATTCCCCAAGTAGTGAGAGTCCTTATTCAGTTTATTGCTAATCCTAGATGGGTGCACTAGGATGTGGGTAAGTGCAACAAGTTAAGTGCACTTTTAAGGGAAGTGCCATTTTCTAGCTTTAAAATGGATACTCATTCATTTTTAAAAATAGGTACCAATTTTAAAGTGAGTAATTGTTCAAAAAAGTTTGAAACTCATAATCCATTTTTTTAATTTAGATTTAGGCTCAAAAAAGGAATGGTAACCCAACCCTTAGCCTTGGACATGTAAGTACAAGGTCATGTCAATATCAAGAGAAAAAAATGACTTTGGCAATATGGTTGGCAATTTTTTTAAAAAATTATTGTGAAATTAAAACCCATTATAGATGATGATATATAGTTTTCGAATTTTTTTTTTTATGATTGGATTATTTTTTCTATTTTTAAATAATTTTTGAGGAAATTGACACATAATCTTCAAATGTTAGGTTTTTATATTTTTCAATAACTTTTAATTTGTTAATTTTGTTATAAAGTTTTCATATGGAATCAATCTACAAATAATTATTTATATAATGAAATATATATTTTTTTAAAATAATTATATTAAGTCAAATTATGGTGTCTATACATGAGGGTTTTCAAAATTAGCAATCGGAGCTAATAAAAATTAATTAAAAGAACAATATTTAATTTTTTTTTATAAAACTATACCCTCATTAATATTCAGTATAATACACATCTTTCCCCACAAAGAACTAGAAAAATACTTTTATTCAGTTCAAATTATGGTGTTCATACACATGCATCCTATGGTCCTTAAAAAGTGACTTTAGAAAGTAGTTTTTATACATGCATATTAAAAATTATTTTTTATTATTTGGGTATTAGAATAAATTAAATATTTGAAAATTAGAGTCAAAATACTAAATTTCATATTACTAAATTTTTTGAATATTTAATGTGTAAGTGCTTCAAATTTTTTGTCCAATTATTATTTTTTTTGAAAATCAAGAAAAACACTTCTACTTTTTAAACATTGTGTGCACCCAACTTCTTGCACATACTTTGCACTAAAGAGAGTATTTAGGTATTTGCGGGGTACTTTTGAGTATGCCTTATGCTTTCATGCTTATCCTACTAGATCTTCACATTTAGTGAGTATTCATGGATATATAAATTTAGATTGGGTGGGCAACATTGACAGTAGAAGATCCACCAGTGGATATGTTTTCACATTGTTTGGTGGTGCAGTAAGTTGGATGTGCAAGTGACAGGTTGTAGTTACTTTGTACACTACTGGAGCCGAGTATATGGAAGTTACACATGCTTGCAAATAAGCCATTTCACTTAAGAGACTATGTTCAATTTTTCTTTTGATACATGATAGATTACTATCTATTGTGACAACCATAGTCCTATTATTTTAGTGAAAAATCCTACTTTCCATGCCAAAAAAAAGCACATTGATGTGTAGCTTCATTATTTTGGTGATATGGTAGAAGATAGAAAGGTGAGTTTGGATAAGGTTGAAACTTTGATGAATGTTTTAGATGTATTGATGAAGCCAGTGAGCACAAAAAATTTCAAATGGTGTGTCAATTCAATGGGCCTTGTGGCCTAAGCAGGGATATAGTGACTCTTGTATGGTCTTTGACAAGTTAGAGAATGTTGGCATTAAGTTGTCTCAAATTTAGTGAGTCCCGTGTAAATATTATTAATTTATTTATGCCTATGTTGCTAATTTAATTTATTAAATGAAAAAATATAAGTTTCTAAGTTGCTAAAGCACTTTGTGGGACCTAGTTGATAATTGGCTTACTACATGCAAGGTTCAAGGTGAGAGAATGTGACACTTTTCATAATCGTTGATCCTTTAGGAAAAGGAAAGTGTTTACACCTCTAAAATGTGTGTCATGATGACATGTGACATTATAGTTTATAAGTTAGCACTTAGAGGGGCCCACTTCTACGCAGAATCCTTCCATGGAGAAACAAAAGCACAAGAGAGTGACACTTGTCACCTAACCACTCATTATATGATTTTTTACTATGAATTCTTCAAGGAGGTGTGACACGATTCTGAAACATCGAAAATATTCCCTCTATCATTCAGGGAGATAGAACAACCAATTTTCTACAAGTTTCATTCAAGGAAGTATTAGAGATCCCAATCCAATGTTGAAATGAAGGAAAGAGATCTGCTAAAGGTTGTCCTAAGGTATGATTAAAGACAATGAAAGGGTTAACCACCAAGCAAGGGCTTGGAAAGACAATAAATGTAAATTATATGTGAGTCTTAAGTAATTGACCTAGAAATAAATGTATATCAAAACAATAAACTATAAAAGTATAAAGGTGCACTTGGAAACTGAAGAGGATTGAATGAAGGTCTAAAATCCTTAAAAATTTGACCTTTTAAGCATACTCAGACTCATACAAAATTGGGGTAAATCTAGTCCCAGTATAGGGTTTCAGGCTAAAACCATAATCTAGAACTGCTAAACCAAGATCTATAGAGAAAGTGTGAAACCAGGTATACTAGGACTCATACACCACAAGTGGTGATTTTGTCCCAGTATGAAGGTTGATTTGAAACTTTGATGTCCTCTAATGTTCTCCTGTAGTTGCTTTCCTACCAAATATATGAGTTTGAAACACTGAATTTCAACTTTCAAGTGAGGTTTCATGGTCTTGCAAGTAAGGTGACAACTTTGAAAACATGAAAAATTTCTCCAATATTTCTCTTCAATGGATCTTCAACCTAAATCTAAAAATCACACACAAAATAAAGGTGGAAATGTTTTTTATTAGTGGATAGGGGTTTTCCTTGGTCAAACCTCATTTTGGTAATCAAACCTTGAAATAAATAGAAATAGAATGGAGGAATGATGAATGAACAAATATACAATGTTGCAACTCACCAAACCCTTGATAAAAATACTACAATATTGTATGTAATGTCTAGCATGAATGTAGACCTTTACTCTTGCTTGTATGCTATGGATCTTGACTTGAATGCTTGCTTGAATCATAAAACCCTACATCATAAATGTTAGCTCAAAAACAAACATGATGCTTGGTTCTTGAATAATGCTCCAAAATGTTTGATAATCACTCTTGAATTCTGTTGAATTTCTCTTGATCATAAATTTTTTATAATGCATAAATACTTAAGATGCTAGGAGAAAAATGAGTGAAATAACCTTTTATTTATACTTGTTTATGCCAAATTTCATGAAATTACAACACTATAAGACAATATTAGATCTAGGAGAATAAAATATGACCAGGAATTTGAATTCAAATTAGGTCTAATCTAAGCAAGACTCATACGCCAGTTGTGGCATATGAGTCCCATTAGGCGAAGCTTGGGACACATTTTTCAAGAAAAGGTTTAATTTTATTTTAAATTCAGATCTAGGCCATGAAACTTAGGTTGGACCCATATGCCCAAGGTGGAATATGAGTCCTAGATCACTAAATTTAGGCCATATAGTTCAAAATCACTGAGTTATGATTAGTCAATTAATATGTGTCAAGATTATCCTCAAAATATGCATTAATTAAGGCTTGTGGATGCAAAATAGGACCAAATAAGGCATAAAGAAGCCCAATTTGAGCAAGGAGGGCCCAAAAAAGTGTGAAAATGTAAAGGAATACATTTTTCTACACTAAATTTAGCACCCACTTTAGTGAGAGGAGGAACTTGCTTCAAACTCACACTAAAGTAGACAAACTCACATCAAGAGGGGTCCAAATGAACCTATGCTAGTAGAATAGGGTGACAATGATCAAAACCCTAGGATAAAGATCCTATGGAAAAGAAACATAGGCACAACAAAACACACATGAAAAATATAAGGTTAAAAAATAAGGCACAAGCATACACTGCCAAGGATATAAAGAAGAAAAAAAACCAAAAAAAGGGGATGGATCAAGCCTCGACCATTTGTGTTGAAGGATTTGGATTAGATCTAGGGTGTTTATCCAAGAAATTTTACAAGTGAAACACGATTCCACTATGAAAACTAACACATGCTCAGAAGGGCTAGTGAAACCTCAAGGCATCCACTAGGTGATCCCCTAGTGAGACACATACGTGCGTGACTAGTCTTCAATCACACAGACAAGCAAGTGGCTATGGGAAAGCCATGCCTAAGTTAGGCTCCCATACACTAACCATACCAAAGCTATATCTCCAAATAAATTTGATAAGGTTCTACATAATGATGAACTTTGAGCCTCATGAGGCAAGGAAAGCTTTGTATTCTTGAAACTCATGAACAAACAAGATGGCTCCATAGGAAATAAAATTTTGTTATGCGAGGTGGCCATATAACAACTATTGTAAATGTAAGGTCTATTCAAAGGATTTTTTCTTAGTTCATGTAAGGTCTTGAAATAGGAACATTATACCTAATGTCTCCAAGAGAGGACCAATTGAAGAATAGAAGATTCACAACTTAGGGGATGCAGTGTGTCATATCAAGCCACTAAGACAAATATAATATGCTAAGAGAGATCATGCTCTTGAGGGGAATCACACCCAATGCCACCACAAAGATAAAGACACATTACACGAAGTAAGAATACTACACAATGAAACATGATTCACAAAAGAATAATGCCAATGTATTCCCCCACTTTATAGGGATTGCTAAACACCATGCTATGAGCAATTACTTTAAAGTAGAAAATGATAAATTCTAACAATAAAGAGGACATGAGAGCTTATTTGGAAATCCCTATGCCAATTCATATGTTCCCAAATAAAGTCACATCATGAAAAGGGGTTGCCCACAAAATGAAATCCCAAAATCACATAAGGAATCCATGGATTGGGGGACAATATGTCTTTGCTACAATATTTTTATAGAGCTTAGAACTGTCATAATTCCCCAAATACTCATGGAAGATGAAGAATGAAACAAAGAGAGCGAAAATAATGAAAAATCCTTTTGAGTCAGCATGCAAGACACCTAAATGTCTCAACACCTTGCGTCATCCCCAAAAGGAAAACACAAGACAAAGAAAAAGTAAAATGAAAATATTTTGGGTCAACATGGAAGAGACCTAAATATCTCAATGCCTTGCATCATCCCCAATAGGAAAGCATAAGGCAAATAAAAGATAATTTTTTTACAAGATAGAGAAGAATGTAGGTACAAATTAAGGAATGCCACAAAGAGAGATATATACATCAAATAGAACAACATAGGGGGTCACGTTACTCAAATGCAATCACATGGAAAAGAAAATAATGTAAAAGACTAGTAAGGCACATGCGATTCAACCTATTATCAGGTCATTGGCATCCCAATTTTGTTCATTGTATACAAAAATTAGAAAACTAGCCAAAGGGACAACAAATTTTTTTTTACTAGGATGAGGTTGTCTAATTCTTTTCCCCACTGAGCACAAGAAAAGAATGATCCAAGGTAGGTGATCAGAAAGAGCTCCTTACAATTTTGAAATGATTTTTAATGAATGTAAAACATGTAATAGTGAGAATGTTATAATCTAGCAACTATTACATGGCAAAGAGTGAAAGGACATGATTTAAGGGTTTATTTCTATGATATAAAACTTCTTAAATATTTTATTTAAAGCATGACAGTTAGCAGGACTGTGTCCAAGAATTCTATGGTATCGACAATGTGGAACATTTGTATTCTCCGGATATAATTTTTATTTCACTTCCATAGGTGGTAATGTTATAAGTCTTTGGTTTAGAAGTATTTGTAAAATTCTTTTTGTTGCAAATGGTGGACAAGGGAATTGTAGTTTCTTTAGTTTGCAAAGCTCGTGTTGCTTACTAGATTCACCAATTTCTTGAGTTAGATGTTGAGGAGGAGGACCTAAGAAAATCCTATCATCTACATCATCATTACGAAGCATAATTTATTCTTTAGGAAATACAATACTTATGTTAGGAGGAGGGTCTTGATATCCTAACCCTTTGGTTTCTTCAATTGGTATTTTCTCTAAGAGTTGATGAATTTCGTGTTCGCTTGTTCTATCACATCATTTTTTGCATAAGACCATGAATCATTTTACATATGTCTCTTCTAGATTGATAGGAGTCTTTGTTACCTTGTTAACATAAGATGGTTGAATATTTGCTTGGTTGGAGGTGCTAGGATCATCTATTGTAGGGAATTTAAGTCTGTGTCTCAAGGCCAAACGTCTCAAGTGGTGGGATGATAGGAGGTGTTGGTTGTTTCAGTGAGGGATAAAAGGTTGCATTAGTCTCGAGGTTGGTAAGGAAATCATTTATGAATTTTTTCATGCTTTCATCATCTTCTACAATGATGTCAAAATCACGAGGAGGACATGCATTAGGAGTTCAGTGGGCATGAATGAGTTCAATTTCATTAGGGTCATTTCCAAAAGCACAGGTGACACATCAACTAATAATTTTAAGGATATCAAAAGCTTACCAAAGCACATATCCATGATGAAATGCAATGCAATAACCTAGAATAAAAGGCGTAAATATAATTTTAATATTATGAAATTGAAAAAATGAATCAAATAATCTAGATTCAATGAAATGAATGAAACATAAACTCTGTAAATTAGAACATAAATATAATAACAACAAACAAAATAATAGAAAAAGAGTTTTAAATGTTGAAAAATGTAGTTTAAGATCTAACATAGGACTAAATCACCAAAAGGGGTGTATGAGTCCCAATCAAGGTTTTTCAGGGATTCAAACAGTGAATAACAGTCACCACATAATACCCAAAAACTAGGCAAGACAACCTATACTAGGAGTAAATCACGTAGAGCCTGGGCATATAAGTCCCAGATTAGGATTTATGCAAAAAATTTAGAAAATTTTGAGTGAAAGTTATGTTTTCTTATTTGAATGATGTCTAGACAATATGCAATTATAGATTTTATGTGAAATTCAATAATGCAAGAGGCAAAAATGCAACCTATACGTGCTTTCAGCAATGCAATATTTTGAAACCCTATATGCAAATTAACTAATAAAAGCCCAAATGAAAAGTTAATGCAAGCTAAATCTATGACTATGATGCACTCCAAATCAGGAAATAAGATATTCTAAAGGCTAGGTTCACCAAAATGAAATGTTGAAACTTAACGGTCTATTGTTTAGGGAGATAGAACAACCAAATTTTTTACAAGTTTAATCCTAAGGTATGATTAAAGAAAATGGAAGGGATCACCACCAAGAAAGGTTTTGGAAAGACAAGAAATGTAAATGATATGCAAGACTTAACTAAATGAATTAGAAATTAATCCATATAGGAATAGTAAACTAGGAAAGTATAGAGGTGCACTTGGAAATTGAAGAGGCTGAAATGAAGGTCTGAAATATTGAAAATTATGACTTTTAAAGCACACTAGGACACAAATTCAAATAGGGATGATTTAATCCCAGTATAGGGTTTCGAGACTAAACCAGAATCTGGAATTGCTAAACTAGGATCTACAAAACAATCCTAAAAATAGGTATACTAGGACTCATACACCACAAGTGTTGATTTAGTCCTAGTATCAGGGTTAATCTGAAAGTTTGATGTCATATGATGTTCTCTTGTAGCTAGTTTACTGCCAAATATTTGAGTTTGAAACACTAAATTGCAACCTATAGGTGACTTTATGTGATGTTGCAAGTAAGGTGACAACTTTGAAAAAAATCTCCAATCTTTCTCTTCAATGGATCTTCAACCTAAATGTGAAAATCACACACCAAATAAAGGGGAAAATTTTGTTTCGTTAGTGAATAGGGGTTTACCTTGGTAAAACCCCATTTTGGTAATGAAACATTGAAATGAATAGAAATAAAATGGATAATGATGAATGAACAAATATGCAATGTTGCAACTCACTAAACCCTTGAGACAAATGCCACAATATTGTATGTAATGGCTAGCATGAATGTAGATATTGACTCTTGCTTGTATGTTATGGATATTGACTTGAATGCTTGGTTGAATCATAAAACCCTACATCAAAAATGTTAGCTAAAAAAAAACATGATGCATGATGACTTTGAAATGATGCTTGATTCCTTAATAATGCCCCAAAATGCTTGCTAATCACTCTTGAATGCTCTAGAACTACTCTTCATCACAAATTTTCTCTAATGCATGAATATTTGAGTTGCTAGAAGAAAAATGAGTGAAATAACCTTGTATTTATACTTTTTTATGTCAAATTTCCCAAAATTACAACAGTACATGCTGACATCAGATCTAGGAGAATAAAATCCTACTAAGAATTTGAATTTAAATTAGGTCTAAGCTAAGTGGGACTCATACGCCAGTTTTGGCATATGAGTCTCATTAGGCTAAGCTTGGGACACATTTTTCAAGAAAAGGTTTAATTGGGTGATCCCACAAAACTGGCTTACAATTCCATTGAGGAAGAAAAACTGAAAAAAAATAAATACCCCATGAAGAAAATTTTGGGTTTTTGGGGGTTTGAACGAACTTTTTGTCTGAGTGAACCCAAAAGGGGTTTGCTCAAACCACCCTTCGAGTGAACTGTATTCAATGATGGGATACACATTTTCCACTTTTTGTAGAATGCAAACAAAAGAAAATTTTGAAAAAAGAGGGGTTCGCTCGAAGCCCATTTCGAGCAAATCCCCCTTCATTCGAAAGGTCAAGGGGGGCTTCAATTAAACCCCATTTTCCCCCCTTCTCCCCCTCTTCTACCAAATTTATGCAAAAAAAATCCCTTCAAAGCTAGGGTTGAGGATGAAAATGGAGGAGACTTCACAAACCCAACTAGATGATGGTAGTCCTCAAAATGAGTTATCCATCAAATATAATTTTAATATGTTTTGGTTTTATTATGTACTTTTTTTAGTTTGATTAAACATAGGGTTTTCACCAAAAATCAAGCTCTTTATTCTTAACATGTGGAAAAATAGTATATTATAATTTATTTTTTGAAAAATATCAATGCACTATACATTGATGTCTTTGATCCAACAAAAAAGAATAATTTTGATACATATAAAGAAATTTATGCTTGAACAAGTGAATCATGTCTAAATTCTAACTCATTTGACTTTGAAACTTAATTACGAAAAAAATATTCAATGAAATGCTATGAAACCAATTTTGTTGGTGTAATTAAATATGTTGTACCTTGTCCTAGGTCACAATTACACCTTAGTTAAGTTTACTTAGGGACCACATAGGAGGTAGTTGGAGATTTTTTTGTTTTGGTGGACTTATCATTTTATTACTTTATCACTTTCACCTTTCGTGGACATATCATGTTATTACCTCTCCACCTTTTGTGGGTGATCCACCGTTTGTGGTGATTATCACATTATCACTTTTCCACTTTAGGTGGATTGATAGCTTTTCATAGTTTTCTCATGTCATAAGATTATGACACTTATCATAATCTTATGTGCTCCTATGTACTCACCTTAGCTATATAGCCAAGGGATATCTCATTGTAAATCATTCCATTATCATATAGATGAGAATACAATTTATTCTTCTCACTTCATTATTCCCTCTTCTTTGTGCTTTCCCTTTGGTCTTAAGATCTTGGCAGCCATAGCTAATTCTAAAATGGTATCAGAGTGGGTTGGGTTCCATTGGAGAGTCTTTTTTTGAAGAGAGAGGAGGGTTCCATGTTTGAATTTTTATTGCAAGTTCATTTCGGATCTTGCTAGTGCAAATCTCAGCTCACCATTGTGTCCAAAAGGTTCGAGAAAGTTGAGTTGATTCTCATCTTTGTACAACATTTTCTCATTGAATATGACATCCTTGCAACAACTCTTGTTATAATTTTAACCATGAAGACCAACCGAAGCTGAAGAGGAGCTCAAATTCTCTTTTGTCACTTCCTTTGTAAACATATCTATTGGATTCACATATGTATATATCTTTTCCAGATTTACATGCCCATCCTCCAACACTGACCGAATGAAATGATATCTCAGTTGTATATGTTTGGATTTAGAGTGCAAGGAAGAATTCTTTGCAAGATTAATATCACTTTGGCTATCTATAAACAATTGATTTTCAGCTTTTGTTTTGCCTAACTCTTCCTTGAAAACTTGCAACCATATCATCTCCTTTGCTCCCTATGTTGCAGCCACATACTCTACTTCTGTGGTGGATAAAGCAACCACCTTTTGAAACTGAGAAATCCAACTCACTACTATCACACCATTTGTAAATACATAACCTGTGGTACTCCACCTAGTATCTATATCCCCTATCAAATTTGAGTCAACGTAGCCTTTTAAATCTATATTAGAGCCCCCAAAACATAAAAATTTATTGGATGTACCTCTCAAGTACTTGAGAATCCATTTTATCGCATTCCAATGCTCAAATCTAGGATGACTCATATACCTACTAACAACTCGTATGGCATGTGCAATATCTAGTCTCATGCATACCATGGCATACATTAAATTTCCTACAACAGACACATATGGTACCTTGGAAATTTTCTCTTCCTCCTCTTGTGTCTTTGGACACATATCCTTAGTCAGTTTTACATGACTAAGAAAATGTGTGTTGATAGCTTTTGCATTCTCCATATGAAATATCTGCAACACCTTTTCAGCATAATCAACCTGAGATAGAAATAATTTTCTATTTTCCTATCTCTTGTAATCTCCATACAAAGGATTTGCTTTGCTGCCCCCAAATCCTTCATATCAAATGAATTTTCTAACTATTGTTTTAACTCCTTTTATGTGATCCATGTTAGACCCCACTACAAGCATATCATCAACATATAAACATAAAATAATGTAGCTATCTTCAGTTAACCTCTTAAAGTAAACACAATGGTCTGAATTACTCCTATTGTAGCCTTGCTCAACCATAAAACTATCAAATTTAATATACCATTGTCGAGGTGCTTGCTTCAAGCCATATAAACTTTTCTTCAATCTCCACACTATTTTCTCCTTACCTTTGACCTCAAATCCTTGTGGTTGTTCCATATATATTTCCTCTTCCAAGTCACCATGGAGAAAGGTTGTTTTAACATAAAGTTGTTCTAAATGAAAATCTTCAACAACCACAATACTTAAAACAATACGAATAAAAGTCATTTTAACAACTGGAGAAAATATTTCATCAAAATCAATACCCTTTTTCTGTGTAAATCCCTTTACAAATAATTTGGATTTAAATCTTTGCTTACTTGCATCCTCATCTTTCAACCTGTAAACCCATTTATTTCGTAAAGCCTTTTTACTTGTAGGCAACTTGCATAATTCCCAAGTCTGATTTTTCAACAAGGAGTCCATTTCTTCTTCCATTCCATGCTCCCAATGAACCTTTGTATCCACCTGCATAGCTTCATGATAACATTCTGGTTCACGAGCATCAGTTAATAAAATAGAATACAAAGAGGGAGAAAATCTTTCTGGAGGTCTACTTATCCTCGAAGATCACCTAACATTAACTAGAGTTTGTGGTATTTCTTGTTTTTATTGTTGCGGAGCATGAGGAACCACTGGAACATTGTTGTTTTTAATATCATCCAGCACTGCATAATCCTTTTCTTTCTTCTCATGCTTCAACAATAGATCTTTGTACAACAATTTCTCATTGAATATGACATCCCTGATTCTCACAACTTTCTTATGGTCCATGCAACAATTTTCTCAATATTACAATGTACTGAAATCCATGTCATTGGATTTAAAGATCGATGGTCCAAGGCCATTCATGCATGTCACACAGTATTAAAAAATTGAATTCTAGATGGGTTATGCGATGTGTGTGAATGTACCACATGTCCTTCATTTCAAGTGGGACTCATTTCCCACTATTGGCTTGATCTCCTATCGCAGAAGATCTACGACTCTAATGCATTGATGGGTCTTGATCTGAGCCATAGTGTGTTTACCACATAGAATATTATTTTTTATCATGCGACACGTGGACTTAGTTGGTGACATAAGAAGGCCTGATGGGACCCGTGAGTGACATGCGTGTATTCTGACTAGGGGAACTATCATTGCATGATGGGCCTGCCATGTGACAACATGGAATTTTTGAATGTTTGTGACTCAATCTGAGTCATTCCATAGGCCAACACACTGGTGCATCAATTACCTATAGTCAAAATTTAGAACTAGGCATGTGATGGTTGTTTGAACTCTACAGATGTCAAGCATTAATGGTGCAAGATCTTCAATGGATATCAACCTGGTCTCCATGCATACGAAGGGCTACTTCCTCACAATCATGATGAATAGTACACCGATTTCCATGTACCTAGGAATTAATGGCGGTGAAATAGATGCCAGCAAATTATCACTCACTCACTCATGTTGCAATTCGAGCATTAATGATCGTTCCATCAATTTTCTCAATAAATACAGGTGATGGTTTTCCATTTGCACCATATCAATTAAGTTTTTGGTTTCCTCTAATTTTTTGTAGTAAGTTTTTGATCTTGCAAAGGTTGTGAGCTTGGGTGCAAAATGAGCATGTCGGTTACTTCTTCATCTACCCGTAGGTCTGCAAGGACAATTATTTGAAGATCTCAAGAGGAGGCACAAAAAAAAAATAGAGTACCCTTCCAGGTGCCCTTGGCTTGAAGGATAAAGACATCAATTCCACCTCGAGTGTTACTAGGTGTAGCTCTCGGTTCAAGGGCCAAGTTGCAAGAGTAGAGGTGGTAGGCTATGGAAAGGACAAGAAGTCTGTGGAGTATGGAAAGATATAAAACACCAAGCTAAGGTATGTTTGTGGCTCTCTGGGTTGACATAATTCTCCGATTGATGTCTCTAGTAGCTCTGGTGGTGATGATTTAAAGGCTGACTCTGATTATAGCTACTTCCTCATGGGTTTGACTGAGATGGTTGGTGTGAATGAGGAGGTCCTTGCAATTTCTCTAATTATCGTAGTGGCACCATGTGATGGCTTTGGTTCTGGTGCTGGGAAGTATGTTGATGAAGATAAGGTGGTTTTTCACCTCCCACTAAGGTAAAAATGCAAAGTGGCCGTATGTACCATGGTTGTGTTGCTACTTCGAGTTCCGAGTAATGATATGGTTTTCTAAGTTCTCCAATTTTTTTTTGATGCTGATGTTGTTTCTTTTTGGGTTTGACATGGATGTAAACAACAAATACGTGATTCCATTTGGCTATGGATATGGGGACACTGACTGGTAAGGTAGGTTGTTACAAATTTTGATTCCCCTATTCAACAGATGATTACATCTAACTGTTAGGGAATTTTGAAATGTGGATGAAATTCCATTTTGAATTAAAATTTTGTTAAAATGTAAATGCAATGAGCTCGAATGTTGTCGCTCTCTTGTCCTATAAAGAGATTTCAAGGCTCATTGTAGTGGTTAGATTTTGAATCCTAAAGGTCTAGGTGGGATATATTAAATGCATATAATGTAGAATTTGGGATGAATTAGCTTGTAAATTGTCTTGGGTAGGGTATGTATATGAGATAGTCTTAATTTTTCTTATGTAATTATTAATATCGAAACAAATCTAAAAACTTAAGGTAATTTCTCTCCTATGTGTTGTTGTGACAAACTATGAATGAAAGTATCAAGTATAGTTTCATTTGTCTTCAATAGTTCATTTTAATGTATGACTCGATTTCTTGCCTTAACTTAATGATCTAATCAAATGCTTGAGAAAGGATTGTAAGTTTCATTTCACCTCCCACTAAGGCAAAAATGCAAAGCGACCGTCTGTACAATGGTTGTGCTGCTACTTCGAGTTCCGTGTAATGATATGGTTTTCTAAGTCCTCAAATTTTGTTTTGATGTTGATGTTGTTTCTTTTTGGGTTTGAAATGGATGTAAACAACAAATACGTGATGCCATTTGGCTACAAATATGGGAACACTGACTGGTAACGTAGGTTGTTACAAATTTTGATTCCCCAGTTCAACAGATGATTACATCTAATTGTTAGGAAATTTTGAAATGTGGATGAAATTCCATTTTGAATTAAAATTTTGTTGAAATGTAAATGCAATGAGCTCAAATCTTGTCGCTCTCTTGTCCTATAAAGAGATTTCAAGGCTCATTGCAGTGGTCAGATTTTGAATCCTAAAGGTCTAGGTGGCATATATTGAACGCATATAATGCATAATTTGGGATGAATTAGATTATAAATTTTCTTGGGTAGGGTATGTATATGAGATAGTCTTAATTGGTCTTATGTAATTACTGATATTGAAACAAATCTAAAAAATTAAGTTAATCTCTCTCATGTGTGTTGTTGTGATAGACTATGAATGAAAGTATCAAGTGTAGTTTCATTTGTCTTCAATAGTTCATTTGAATGTATGACTCTATTTCTTACCTTAACTTAATGAGCTAATCAAATGCTTGAGAAAGGATTGTAAGTTTGTGATAATGTATAAAGGATATAATAAGGAGTGATACTTTGAGTACTATGAAGCTTTATGATGTAATGCATTGTGAGAATCATTCATTGATGTCAGGGTTGAATATTATGTATGACTCAATATTTTATATGTGAATCCTACCAAATTTAATGTGACACTAGCTAGTTCATTTGGAATTCTTATAAGTAGTTAAAATTAGAAAACACCTACATATGGATTCAGGGTTGGAACATTACTTAATTCAAATTCTGTCTGCTCTAAGATGCAAATCTCATATATTACTTTTATTCCTAGCAAATATGTGGTCATTTGTATAAAGTTCGGCCAAGCCTTTGATATGTCCTGTGTATTTGCAAGTTAGTAGGAATGTATATGTGTAGTGAAGTGTTCCTACAATAGTGAGTATCAAATGAACACAAATAGGAACACCCTCCTAGGTCTAAAAAAGCTTAAAGAGTAGGGATAAGGCCCTGAAAATATTTTCCTATCAGTTGGCCACTAACTTTGATAATTCTTGAGCATAGAGACTAGCTACCTCTTAGGTAATTTCAAAACTTAGTTGGAAAAACAACCAATAAAATGGCGACTCTACTAGGGAGAACTTCTAAGAAATTTAAAAAATAAGGAATCATAGGCACATATAGTAATATCACAAAGTCAAGTATTTGGTGAATCTGAACATTTGATTTAGGTGTTGAAATTTTTTGGACCTAAGACGAGTTTTGTTGTAGCAAGAATTAAAGAATTTGTGAGTGACTCCACTGTAGGAGAAGACCTAGAACGAGTTTTTCTCTTAGAAGAACTTCATGTTGCTTAAAGTTTGTTTCTCTATGAAAAGAGGTGGTGGCTTTGTCTAAAGAACTTGTTGAATTCTGAAGAAGGCTTCTAGGTTTGCAGAATTTGCAGGTAGGAAGAAGGGTTAACAACTGCTACAAAGTTTCTGGGTATTCTCATAAATCTAAAGAGCTTTATTTTGTTTGAAACATGTTAGGAGAAATTTTCAAGGCTTCAGATGATAAATGGCTCCCTATTAGATGAAATTGCATTAACACAAGGAATAGTAATAGTAGTTATTTTCATACTTCTTCTAAAATGATTTGAGAAGTATGCTTTATTCTTGAATTATGCCCTCTGAGAAGTTTTTAAGACATAATGTTTCCATCTATGTTCTAGAATCATGGTCAAATTTCTAAACGATGCAATTAATAGCCATGTGTCAAGTTAATGACAATTGAATACGGATATAAGAGGAGTTTCCCATGAGAGAGCAAGTAAGAGTATGCAAGGTAGGCAATCTTCACCATGCCATCCAAGGGATTTTTTTATTGAAAGATATATGCCATTGGTTTTGAGTAGTATAAAAGGTTTCCCAAACCTGATTCCTAAAAATATTAGAATTTTTTTGCCAAAGTTCATAGGGAAAAACTCTGAATCAACGTCTAACCATTTGCAAACATTTATACATGTAATGGGGGATTATGAAGTAAATCATGAGGATGTTGTCATGAAAGTTTTTTTTCAATCTTTGAAGGATGATACTAGGGATTGGCTCTCATATTTACTAGAGTTCTCTATATCTTCATGGGATTAGCTTAGGATGGCCTTTGTAGAGAAATTTGGTGAGAGAATAAACCCAAGTCTAGTAAGAAAGAATTTTATGGACATCCATAAAGAGGAGGATGAGTTAGTCCCTTCTTTTAATCTTAGATTTTCCAAGATTATAAGGGAAATCCCTAAAAGTATAATTCCAAATGATGTTGATTGTGTGGTTGTATATTTGGGTGCATGTGACAAAAAGATGAGCTATCCGTTAAGGGATAAAGAGACCACAACAATGATCCAAGAATTTCAGATTGCTATGGATATTGAAAAAAATGTTAAAAATTCAATAATGAAGGGAGGCCTAAATGCTAATGCTAGTTATTCTGGTACATATTGTGGAAACATATTTAGTGAATCAACTAGTGAGGAACAATACAAAGAAGTTAAACCCATGCTATCCCATTTTCTCCATCACCACAATGTGTTGATCAAGGTAAACATCAAGTGAACTGTCCACCTGATGTAAGTAATGCTGATCACATGTCTTGTGCTAAAAGATTATGTGATATGAAGAGAATTCAAGGTGAATTATCCCATGACTTGTTCCATAGGTTTTTTGATGTATTGCTAGAAATACTAGAAATTGTCAGGCCTAAAGAGTCAATATGCATTGACTTATTTTGTGATATATACAAATCGAGAACAAGTATGGTGCCAAAGGAATTGAAGCCTAAAATTCTAGGGCAAGTAGTTGATCTGATCAAATTGGTAGAGGGAAATGGAAGCAACCATGTGAGATATTAGATGCTTCAAGGTAATAATGGTTAGAGCCCCGATAATCAAGAGAAAGAAATGATGCAAATAGGTGAGTTAGATAGATCAAAATATAATGATTGCAATTTGCTCACTAGTAATTTGTGGGTAGGTCATTACTTATGTGATGAAGAGAAAGAGGAGGACCCCTATTGTGTGGAAGATTTGATGCATTTGAATCAAGTTCTTGGGAAGTACTAAAGGATAAAAAAATATATGAGGTATGATTGATTGCACTGATGGGTCATTCGGTGAATGGCTATGAGTCCAATGTTGATGATTATTAGTCTTCTACAAATGATCAGGATATTGATACCAAGAACTATGGTTTTCAGTCTGAGGGGTCTAAATGTAGTCTCACTATTGATGTATTCTCATGTTATGATGAATGTGATGATACTGAGTCATTTATTTCCTTTGCTAAATATGATAATCCCTACCAAATGAATGGAGATCCTCTTGTACATCTTTGCAAGGATTTTGAGTATGATGATAGGCTGCAAGGTTTGCATCCTTCATTAGAGGGAGAAAATTCTTCCTTGAAGAGATTGAATATAGTGGATAATCCCCTTTTTGATGAATCTTTTCCCATGATAATTGTTAAAGCTATTTGGTGCAGGGATAATCCACTTTTTGAAGAATCTAGTGATGCTTTGGATGTACAGTCAGAACAAGGTTGTGAGCAATGTACTAGCAGGCTCATTGATGGTGACACCTATGAAATTGTCACATTTGGAATTACTATGGAGGATGTGATTAACAATCAGGGGATATCAGAGTCCTTGAGTGTCTTTCCCATGAAATTAACTTGCACATACTTCAGTCACAAGAAAAGGAGCTTTTTGAATTTGATAGTGATGAAGAGTATAAGCATATTGGTATCAATGATCGATATGCCAATGTTGATTTTAATGGAAATTTTTGGGAGAATAATGTTTATTCTGATGCACATTTAGATTGTGGATCTCCATTAAGACTCATAGAAGATGAATGCAAATATGAATCATGTATAGGGAAATTGAATTGTGTCAAACCTATTGTTAGCCGACACTCCTCATATTTTGGAGAACTTGTTTCCACTTAGCATGGATGGAATTTATGTGAAGCAGGGTGAAGATTTTCTTGCATCTTCCCATTTCCCTTCTAATTATTCAAAAGATTGATTACCTAGTCTAATGCAAAGTGTTCTTGAAGGTTTCAAATTTGATATACGAAGTGAATGTGACCAGGTGGTATATGGATGTTTCCTTTTTCAACTACAACTTGACAATCCCGAGATTGATAAGCAAGGCAGTTGTGAGGAAATTGGTATTTATCAAAGTAGTACAAATGTGAAATAAGGGCCTCTAACAAAGATATGATTTGGCTCCAAAGCTTGGAAGGTCTTGGAACACCAAGCTTAAAAATTGAGGCCAATGGAACTGGATGAATTCTCTTAACAAGAATTTTGTAGAATATTGTAAATTATGTATATAGGTGTGGTTTATTATTTTCTTGTTGTGTCTACTTGTCTTGTCTGGACAAGCTCTTGGTTTGTTGTTTTGGGGTGGTCTACTTCTACTTGAGGTCTAGATTCTTGCCATACCCACCAGTGGTATGCGTCCCCGAGCTAGAGCCACTGATAGAGCTTTCAAATTTTTACAAATTTTTGTTGGTTCCATGAGAAAATTTGTCAAATTGTCACTCTTGTGCTTAATGTTCATATGTTAGGGTTTAGGGGTTTGTCACCATTGTTAATATTTTTCACATCTTTTGAACCCTTACATTATTTTTTCATATTCAGCCACTATATCGGGTCACCGGTCATCCTAGTCATGACTTATGGAATCATGTCCATTGTCTTTACTGGCCTTGTTGGCTAGGCCCAATGGTCATTGGGTATTTTTTAAACTTTAAATATTTTTATCGTCGGCCCAAAATATTTCATCATTAAAAACTTATGTATTAAGTTTTTAATTCTTAAGGGGTCGTTACCTATTACCTAACCTATGGACCCTTCCTTATGACAACAATATGCATGTGCTGAAATCCACAGCATTGGATTTAAAGATGAATGGTGTAGGACCTTTTGTACATTCCATGTAGTATTAAAAAAAATGAATTCTGGTTGGACCACGCGGTGTGCGTGATTGCGCCATGCATCCTTTATTTCAAGTGGGACCCATTTCCCACTATCAGCTTGATCTCCAATCACAGACGATCAATGGCTTTGATGTACTGATGGGTCTTGATCTAAGCCATAGCACACACACCATGTGGAATATTAAATGGTCTCACCTAACACCTTGTGCGGTCTACGTGATGGCAACACATGGACTCAGTTTGCAAAACAAGGAGGCTAGATAGGACCCGCGGGTGATATGCATGTATTCTAAGTACGGGAACTATCATTGGTCGATGGGCCTGTCATGCGACGACATGGAATTTTCAAATGTTTTTGAATCAATTTGAGTCATTCCATGGGCCAACACACTGACCCATCAATGACCTATATTCAAAATTTAGAACTAGCCATGTGATGGTTGTTTGAGCTCTACAGATGGTGAGCATTAATGGAGCAAGCTCTTTGATGGATATCAACTTGATCTCAATGAGTTTGAAGCGCTACTTCCTGGAAATCATGATGAATAGTACACCAATTTCCATGTACTTGGGAATTAATGGTGGTGAAATAAAATCCAGTGAATAACCAATCACCCACTTGTGCTACAATTTGAGCTTTGATGATCGTTCCATCAATTTTCTCAATAACTACGGGTGATGGTTTTCCATTTACACCATAGCAATTAAGTTTCTAGTTTCCTCTGAGTTTTTGTAGTAAGTTTTTGATCCTGCAAAGGTTGTGAGCTTGGGTGCAAAGTGAGCAAGCCAGATACTTCTCCTTCATCTGTCGTAGGTCTACAAGGATGATTATGTGAAGATCTCAGAAGGAGGAACAACAAAATGAATAGAGTAACCTTCTAGGTGATCTTGGCTTGAAGGATGAAGACATGATGTCCATCGTGAGTGTTATTAGGTGCAGCTCTCAGCTCAATGGCCAAGTTGCAAGATTAGAGGTGGCGGGTTGTGGCAAGGAGAGGAAGTCTATGGAGCATGGAAGGAGATCAAAGGCCAAGCTGAAGTATGATCGTGGCTCTCTAGGTCAACAAAATTTTTCCATTAATGTCTCTCATAGCTGTAGTGGTGATGATTCAGAGACCGACTTTGATTACAACTACTTCCTAATGGCTTTGACTGAGATGGTTGGTGTGAACGAGGAGGTCCTCACGGTTTCTCCAATTGCCATGGTGGCACCATGTGATGGCTCTAGTTATAGTTCTAGGAAGTGTGTTTATGAAGATAATGTGGTTTTTTCGCCTCACACTAAGGAAAAATTGTAAAGAGGTCATATGTACCATGGTCGTGGTGCTTTTTTAGGTTCTGGGTAATGATATGGTTTTTTGTGTTCATTTTTTTTATGCTGATGTTGTTTCTTTTTGGGTTTGACGTAGACATAAACGAAAAAGCCTTGATGGAATTTTGTTGTGGATATGGTGACATTGACTAGTAATGTAGGTTGTTACAAATTTTGATTCCCCTCTTCAACAAATGATTACATCCAACCATCAGGGAATTTCAAAATGTAGATGATATTCCATTTTGAATTGAAATTTTGCTAAAATGTAAATGCAATGAGCCTAAATATTTTCTCTCTCTTGTCCTATAAAAGAGATTTCAAGGCTCAATGCAGTGGTTGGATTTTGAATCCTAAAGGTCTAGGTGGGATATATTGAATGCATATAATACAGAATTTGGGATGAATTGGCTTGTAAATTGCCTTGGGTAGGGTATGTATATGGGATAGTCTTAATTGGTCTTATGTAATTACTGATATCGAAAAAAATCTAAAAACTTAAGGTAATTTTTCTCCTATGTGTTGTTGTGACAGACTATGAATGAAAGTATCAAGTGTAGATTCATTTGTCTTCAATAGTTTTATTGAATGTATGATTATATTTCTTGCCTTAACTTAATGAGTTAATCAAATTCTTGAGAAAGGATTGTAAGTCTATGATAATGTACTAAGGATCTAATAAGGAGTGATACTTTGAGTACTGTGAAAATTTATGATGTAATGCATTGTGAAATCGTTTATTGATGTCAAGGTTGAATATTATCTATGATTGAATGTTTTATATGTGACACCTATCCAATTTGATGAGGCACTGGCTAGTTCATTTGGAATTATTATAAGTAGTTAAAATCAAAAAACACCTGCATATGGATTCAAGGTCGAAACATTACTTAATTAAAATTATATCCACTCTGAGATGCAAATCTCATATAGTACGTGTATTCCTAGCATATATGTGGTCATTTATATAAAGGTCAACCAAGCCTTTGATAAGTCCTATGTATTTTCAAGTTAGTAGGAATGTATCTGTATATTGAAGTGTTCTTACGATAGTGAGTATCAAATGAACACAAATAGGAACACCCTCCTAGATCTAACAGAGCCTAAAGAGTAAGGGTAAGGCCCTTAAAATCTTTTCCTGTCAGTTGGCCACTAACTTTGATAATTCTTGAGCATAGAGTCTGGCTACCTCTTAAGGAATTTCAAAGCTCGAGTTGATAAAACAACCAACACCAATATTGTGAGATCACCTAATTTTATGTTAAATTCAAATCTAGGCATCAAAACTTAGGTGGAACACATACGCCCAAGGTGGCAAATGAGTCCCAAATCACTAAATCTAGGACACATAATCCAAAATCATTGAATTATGATTATTTAGTTAATCTATGTTGAGATAATCCTAAAAATGACGTATTAATTAAGGCTTGTGGATGTAAAATAGGACCAAATAAGGCATAAATAAGCCTAATTTTAGCAGGGAGGGTGCAAGCAAGTGTGAAAATTTAAATGACTAAATTTTTCTACACTACAATTTTCATGTGGCATTTTTTTTTAGAGTTGATTATTGCTTGAAGAGGAATGTTGCTAAAAAATGATTGAGTTGTAACTAGGAGTGACTAGGATTCAAATATAAGTTTAAATTTTGTAGTTGACTTCATTTTTTCTATGGGGATGCGTTGCATGTGAGGCTATTTGTTTTTCAAGTTGCATGCCTTGCATGTGGTTGCATGTTGTTGTATGTTGAGTTTGTTGCTTTTAGGTCACTAGAGACTCATGCATGTTATTGGTTTCAATTTGCATGCATGCAAAGATTGTGGGAATGACAAATACAAATTTAAGGCACCCATCTATGAGTGTATAAATATGTTAATGCCTTAGTGTATTGTATGAGATTGATTTGTAATTTTTGATACTTTGTTATGTTGTTTGATTCAATCTATATTTTGTATCATAATTTAGTTACACTTGCAAGAACATAGACTCTGAAAGTTGTACTGTAATAGTTTTCTCAAGTAAATTCAATGGCTTATGGTTTAATGCTTAAATATTAAAATAACTTAAATGAATGTGCAATCTTAAATGAAACTATAAATGTTAAGAGTTTTGAAACAAAGTTTTGCAACCCTCTCCTAAAGGTTTTTATTAGGAAGGCAATTTTTGCACTCTTCTTTCCATTTACATGTTGGGTTAGACCTTAAATAATCAACATATTTTGTAGGTTAATTTAATTTTTGAAGAAAATTACTATAAGAACATTTTTGTTTTGAAGAAAATTGATCCAATTATTGCATTAGAAATACACATCTTAGTTCTTGGTTAAATTATTTTTTGTATTATAAAGTATGTATTATTATTGTGTATAGAGGAACATTGGATTGAATGGCCCTACTTTTAATGATGCTTCTAGCTACATCTCCAATCTTTAATTCCAACATTGCTACTACTAAGACCATGAAGTCTACTTGAACACATGTGAATGGAAACTCAAGGTTTGTCCTAGATATTACCTTGTTATTGAACCACCAAAAATGTAGCTCTAACTAAGGGAAAGAAGATTCCCTTTACTAGGCTCCTAGGATTTTTCACCTAGGAGAACTTGGTGTAGGAATGGACTTTCTTTCTACTTGGTGGCTACAAGGTTTTTGGTGATTGCATTCAAAAGGGAGTGTTGATTGATGAAGGTTGTGATATGTGTGTGTGATAAGTGTGGTAGAAAACTGAAGTGAAATGATACTAATCTAATCTATGAAGTGTAAACAAAGAATGTAAACTAAATGGGTATGTGTAGGATCATCATGGAAAAAATAGGCCCTTAAGTGGCAAAAAATTCAGAAAAATCAGAGTTAGGCAACTTGACATAAAAATTTGAATAAGTTATCTATATTATTTCAAAAATATGTAAGAATAGAATTTGTAGAAAATCGAATTTAGTTTCTAAACTACTAGGTTTATTTACAACAAAATAAAATCTGTTTGGTGAAAATTTGAAATTTCAATATAGTAGTACATAAATTTCAGGGAAAAAATAAGAAGTAGGTGTCTGTCTGACCACCCTAACCACATTAAAATGATAATATTTTTTTATAAGATTTTATATATAAGTAGAGGACTCATGTCCAAATGTGATGCATATTTTTTTGTAATTTTGTTTCCAAGTAAATAATTAATTATAATTTTTTTATTACAACTTTTAAAATACAGAAAGATTCATATGTCTGACCACCTTAACTTGGTCAAAACCTCATGAAATTTTTATTTTTATTTTTTAATATTATAGTATGGGAAGCATAGAATGTGACACATGTTTTGGATTAAAAAAATATGATACCATTTGAAAGCTATAAATATTTTTCAATCAACCTATAAATGAGGACTTTAGTAGTAAATCAATAGAAAATGAATAATAATAATTTATTAAATTCAAATTAAAAAATAATTTATATTGGTGGAAAGCTGCGAATCTCCTTTCAAAACCCTTTTCATTTCATTAATTTTGGGTAAAAAAAATGTCATCAGCCACATACCCATTATATTGCCACTTTTTGGCCCATCATGATCCTGCACATACCCAAATACAAAATATCTAAACTATATGATCTAAGTGTGTGCAATACATAAAATAAACTTGAAGGTTTAGATCTTGTGTACCTAGAAATGGAAACTTTTAGATGAGGAGCCATAGAAGGTTCTATAAATTTCTTGAAGTGTATAGAGGGACACTTACGCCAATAGGGGTGACCTAGTCATTCTATCAAGAAACTGTGCTGAAATGGGTTTTGAGGAAAATGGTACCCATAAATACAAGTCCTTTTTTAGGATTAGCATAGGGACAAGGTCACCAGTAGTGGTGACCTAGTCCTCTTGATTCTTTTTGAGTATTTAGGGTTTTATTTTGTGGGTCCTAGTTGGTACTTTCTTCTTCTATAGCAATCTATGTTTGAATCTCCCAAAAGTGACCTGCAACTTATTCGTTTCCCTCACTTAGGGTTTTATGATGTGGGTTCACTTGAATGGAATGTTTGTACTTTCTCCAACACTCTAAACTTTGTTAAATCTTCATACACTTGCAAAAGCACATGAAAAGACCAAGAAAATATTGGGGGTTACGAAATAGGGGTTTGCCTAAGTCAAACCCCTTTGTTGGTAGCTAAACCTAAATGAGAAACAAAGGAAGGAAAGTAAGATTGAATGATAAACTTAATGGAAAAAATTACCAAACCTTTTCTTTTTGAAATGTGCAACATGCAAGAAAAACTCCAATGGAATTAGCTTGTTATTCCTTGTGCTCAATTGCTTGCTTGTGAAGATAGGTGTGCAAGAATGTTTGTGAATGCAAATGATCTTAGCGGGGGTCAAAATGAAGGTGTAAACCCTTATTTATATAATATATACCTTAATTTTCCTAAAATGCAACATGATAGGCCGACACTAGGGTTCTGGAGCCAAAATTCCTATTAGGTTTTGATTTAATTTTAAGATTTATGCCAAAAGGGACTAGGTTGCCCAAAGTGGCGATCTAGTCCACTTGGGAAAATTTAATCAAATAATCTTTAATAAAGTTATTCGGACCTAAAAGTACATTAATGGGACAAATTAGCATATGAAAAGGGTTAAATTAGGGGTGGAAAACCTAGGAAAGTGTGAAAATGTATTACAACACTTTACAACACTTTGTCACAAGGCTTGGAAAGGGGTAAAGAGGGGGTTATTTAGGTGAATTATGGTGAAGTGGTTTTAGAAAAGTGAGGAAATGTGTTACAACACTTCACAACACCTTAGTAAAACACCATTAGATTGTTGTTGAATTGCAAGCTTTCAAGACTGAATCAAGGAAAAATAAGGCCAAAACCAAATGAAAAGGCCAAGATGAGTGAAAAAGTGCCAAAGACTACACTTTTTGGTGACACATTTATCCCCCACTTTAGTGAGAGGATGAACTTGCTTCAAACTCACACTAATGTAACTATGTCATGCACGTTGAGCGAGATCCAATGTATTCATGCTAGTAAGATGCGATGGAATCAATCAAGATGGATGATCAATCCCCCATGATCAAGATCCCATGGTGAACAAAACATAAGTACAAAAGATCACACAAGCAGTGATGTTAAAAAGGTGAAGAGAGAGATGGGACAGTCGGATCAAGCTTTGACTGTTTGTCCAGTTAGTTGTGAATCAGATCTAGGTTGTTTTTCTAAAAATGAAGAGGGTACTCACTCTAGGCTGATGAGATTTTCGGTTGTATACTAGTTGAGAATGCTAAAAAAGGTGAGAGAAACATAAACTTGGTTGGTATGCACTCACATACACGCGAAGGTGGCTATGGGGAATGTCGTGCTGCTAGTTGGGCTTCCCGCTCAACCATATCAAAGTTGTACTCCTTGACAACTTTGATAAGGTGCGACAAAAGACAAGGGTCCAATTCATGAGACAAGCAAAGCCTTGGATGATTAGAGCCCATGTACAAGTGTAAGATGGCACCACAGGCATGCAAGTTGTGTTATGCAAGGTGGCCATGTCTAAACGAATGCAAAATGTAAAATGCAAAAAGAGTGTTCCAAGGAGTCTTATATAGTTCATATGAGGTCTTTGACTTAGGGAAAATTGCATGTAATGTCTCTAAAAGAGAACCAATCAAAGGATAGAAGTTTCACAAATTAGGGGATTTAGTGTGTCACATTAGGCCACTAAGAGGAATGAAATATGCTAAGATGAGTCACACTTATGAAATACATTACATTGAATGTCATCCAAAAAGTGAGAAAAAACATCATGTGAAGTGACAAGGCTACACTAGAAAGCATGGGAAATAAAAAAAAATGCCAATGTATGCTCCCACTTTAAAGGAATTGCTACACACCGTTTTGGGAATAATTGCTTTAAAGTATAGAAAGTCAAGAATGCAAAAGGAAAAAGGAAATGAGAGCCTACTTGGAAAGCCCCATGCCAAGTGACATGTGTCCAAGGAAGGCTATGTCATGTAAAATAAAAAGGAAAAGAGAAAAGGGGGTTGCCCCCAAAATGAAAAACCGCAAACACATAAGGGGTCTATGGATTTGGGGGTAGTATGTTCTTTGCTACAAGATTTTATGTAGAGATCTTGGAACTATCATCATCTCCCCAAATACATAGAATGGGAGGAAGGAAACATAGAGGGTGAAAACAAATGAAAAGGAAAAGTCATTTTGGGTCAACATGGAAGAAAGATAGGGTGTCTCGAAGCTTTGCATCATCCCTAAAAGGACAACAAAAAGCAAAAGAAAAAGACAGAGTCAAAGAGGCTTTGGTTTGAGTCAACATGGATGAGACATTACGGTCTTAATGCCTTGTATCATCCTCAAATGGAAGGAAAAAGGCACAAAAGATAAAGGAAAAAGGGGGATCATTTGGGTCAACCTGAAGGAGACATTGCAGTCACAATGCTTTGTGTCATCCCCAAATGAAAGATAAAATGAAAAAGCCAAAAAGCGAAGAGAAAAAAAAGGGCTTCCTTTTGGGTCAACATCAAGGAGATGTTGCAATCTCAATGCATTGCATCATCCCCAAAAGGAAGATATAAAAAAAAAAAGGCAAAAAGAGAAACGAGTGTATGACATATAGAAGAAATGAGATGCAAATAAAATAATGTCACAAGAAGGAAATAGTAAAAAAAATAGTACGGGGAACACATTATAGACAAACAAACACAATACTAGTAAGGAAAATGTAAGTCATCTGTAAAGTATGTCATCTTCCTCCCAATCTCAGTGGGGGAAAGAAAGAGGTGAACAACGAAGCTAAGGGACAAGGACAAATTCATTGCTAGGACAAGGCTAGTAACCTCCTGCCCCCACTAAGTGCAGGGCTAGAGTGAGCCGAGAGAGGTGATGGGAAAGAACATGTAATAGTTAGAAGGGCATATTCTACAACTAATACATGAAAAGGTGCATAAGAGATAGTTTATGGGTTAATGGGGTAGCATTCAATACCAAAAAAGTGATACTTACTCAGAATCTCACACATATGGAAAAATTTATTGCCTCTATGGCTAAGAACATGATGGGAAGAACAATGTGGTACATTAGACTCCTTACGACAAATGACCAATTTATTACGATGAGGTAAGGTGAGGAGCCCTTTTTTTAAGAGGATGTATAATTTTCTCTCACATTTTGGGGGTGGATGGAGAGGAAATTTATGTTTTTCTAATTTATAGGGCCTCTTACGTCGGCTAGGTTGTCCCACCTCAAAAGAGAATAGGGGAAAAGGGGGGTGCGAAGATGACTGAAGGTTGAGCATTGTTGTGATGAGGAGATGGTGACCTCTCCTTAGGGAGGAGAACATCCAGTTGGGAGGGGAATCAAAGATAATTGTGCCATCATCGCAGAGCCTAATAGAATCTTGAGGAGGCACCCTATCACGAGGGGGATCTTGATAACCTATGCTTGTTGTATGTTTATTAGGTGACAAGTGGTCATAAATTTTTTGAATCTCATGTTTAGTCATTGTGTCACCACCTTGTTTTCTTACAATAGTGAATCATTTACCATAAGTTTGTTGGAGGTTAATGGGAGGTTGGATAACTAGATTGTGGTAGTATTGATGAGTAGTGATAGGATTAGAGGAACTAGGCTCACCTTGTACAGGTAGCTTAGGTTCAATATTGGTTTACAGATGGAGGTAAGAAAATGAATCTCGAGATGACATATTAGGAAATGAGGGTGGTTGCATGGATGGGTAAAAGGTTTCATTTGCTTTAAGATGTTCCGCAAATTCATTAAGAAATCGGTCCATTCTAGCATCGTCATCACTATTAGAATTGGCTATGGCTGCCAAGATCTTGAGACCAAATGGAAAGCACAAGATGAGAGAATATGATGTGACAAGAATAAACTGTATTCTCATCAATATGATTGTGATTTGAGATGATTGATTTACAATGAGAGACCCGTTGGTTATATAGCCAAGGTGAGTACATAGGAGCACATAATATTATGACAAGTGTCGTAATCTTATAACATGAAACAACTATGAAAATCTATCACTCCACCTAAAGTGGAAAGTGATAATGTGATAACCACCACAAATGGTGGATCAACCACAAAAGCTAGAGAGGTAATCACATGATATGGTCATGAAAGGTGGAAGTGATAAAGTAATAACATGATAAGTCCACCAAAGGTGGAAATTCTCCAACTACCTCCTATGTGGTCCCTAAGTAAACTTAACTAAGGTGTAATCATGACCTAGGACAAGGTAGAACCCATTTAATTACACCAACACCCTTAAATGCAACTTAGGGAGAATGTACACAAAAGAAAACAATGCAAGATGGGTCCCAAAAACTAGGCCATGTTAGGTACCCATGTAAAAATGCAATGTGATCTCTCACAAATAGAGAAAAGGAGAAAACCCAATGGGACAAAACTCCTCCCCAAAAGAGAGATTAAAGACAAAAAAAATGCTCTCAATGATGAGTGAGAAGGTAAAAATCCCATGTGAGGAAAAAGACCCCCCCATAAGAGAGAAGTAGAAGAGAGACAAGGCAAACCCCCCAAAATGTTGAGTCTCTTTCAATGATGGTAGGCGCTCGACATTGAATGCTGAAGATGATTGAATCTCGTCGAACAACGTTCCTCCCCTTAGGAAGAAACAAAACAATGGATGTATGCAGGAAGTTAGGATGATGGATGATGTATGATATCTCTAAAGAATGCTCAAGTGTCTCCATGTTGATGTCGAAAGCTGACACACTCCAAATAGGAATTCTAAGCAATACCATTGAAGAGGATAATCCATAATCTAGTAGAGAAGAATGTAGAACATGATCCAAAGAGAAATGTATCCCCTCTGAAGACCAAAAATCCTTCTCCAAATGTTGTCCAAAATTATCCACACTCATGTCAAACTGCAAAGAATGATCATGTAGAGAATGCACAAGAGGGTCAGAGTGTTCCCTCACAACAAATGAAGAAGGAGCATCTTCATCAAAGAGAAGATGAATGCTATCAATGATGTCCCCCAAATCTGCAAGATGACACTCCACAAACAAGACTGAAATACTTGTCAAGAAGCCATCCAAAGTAGCCATATTTGGAAGACAATGTATATCCTGTTGCACTGAATCACAAGTACCAAAATTGTGGAATGACAACCATCATCAACTGCAACAGTAGATGGAGGAGATGAAATACATTGCTCAAGTACTAGATCTGATGTGAGAACTTCCAAGTTCAAGTAGCCAAATGTCTCCTTTGAATCATGGTTCATATGATCAATAGTCAAAGGAACAATGTCACCATCATAAGCAAAATCTGCAAATTTATAAAATCGAGATGAATGATCAACCACCCCAGTATCAATGATCTCTCTACTCTCCAAGTGTCGAATGATGAATAAATCAAGTGTGAACTCCATAGTTCTCCCATCTCCACCATGTGTAATATGATATATGGAAAGAATATTGTTCATCAAATGAGGAACACACAAAATATCCTGAAAAGTGTTTTCCCAAAAACTAATAGATCCCTTCCCAATTACACTCATGTATGTATTGTTTCCCATCAAGGTAGGAGACATAGAACAAGGCTGAAATGAAGAAAATATAGACTACGAATATGTCATATGATGAGATGCTCCTGAATCTAGAAGCCATCTACCTAATCCTAGACATGAAAAAGCACAAAGAGCTTGTCCTTTATTTCTTGGTGTAGATGCTTGACCTTTGTCCTTTTTAGACTGTTTTGAAGAAGAAAGAGAAAAAGGTGATTCAAACATTCTAGAAGGAAAATCAGTGTGAATCTTTTTGAGAAGATTCTTGAACTCATCAATGTCCTTCTTATAACAATAGTGTTCTTTATGTCCATCCTTCTTGCAATATGCACAAATATGCCTCTCCTTCTTAGATGATTCCCCTTTGGAAGAGGATTTTTTCTTTGCTTGATCTAAATGTGGATTATTCTTTGCTTTCTTTTGTTTCTTATCTGATTTTGATTATTTCACCTAATTAACCAACAATACCTAAGATTTAGAAATCTTGATGAGACCCATTGAGATAAGATTTTGAGTTCATATATCAACATTTAAGAAACTAATGCAAATGAAGGTGTAGTATATGCAGAACGCATAGTCAATCTATGAGTATGAAATCTAGAAACAAAATAAGCATAATAAGGACAAAGTTTTTTCATTGTATTGTAGACCAATTCAATGTCCTTCTTATCAATTCCACATGCTTTACATTGCTCTCTTAGATCATTAACCTTGGTGATGTAGTCTTGGATGTTGTCAAAGTCGCTGGGATCAAGGCTCATCAGTTCATTATCAATTTGATAGCCTCTTACTTCATTTGGAGTACCATATAATTTTTTTTATTTATCCCAAGCTTCATGAGAATTGTTACATGATTCAATTTGAAACAACAAATCCTGAGAAACTAGTCTATGAAGACATCAAAGAGCTTTGGTATGTTCAATCATCCATTTTATCTTTTTATTTGCATCTGTAGGTTTAAGTACCTTATTTTCAACATATAGAGAATGGCCTTCAGTCATTAGAATACTCCATGGATTTTGATGCCATGTTGAATAATTATATTATGTGAGCAAAGGAACCTTAGAATGATCCATGAAAACAAGAGACCCCCAAATCACTCAATCAAGAAACCCCCCAAGTAATATCTGATTTGGCAGTTTATACTTAGTGCGTTTACAGTTGCCACTTGCCAAAAATAGCGAAGTGGTATTTATCTTGGTATGTGTAAATCCCCAAAATAGTCCACAAGCTCAAAGTCAAAAATTTATAGAAGATAAGATAAATTTGATTACACCACTAGAAAGCACACAAAAAATCATGCACTTTCAAAATAAAATTCACCCAAAAATGTTACCGTAGGAGCAAGATATGAGCTCCCAAAGTTCCCAAAATGAGAACAAAGCAACAACACCTATGAGAATCTACAATTTCTAGAAAAACTAGAAGCCAAAACTAAACAATGAATGCACTGCCATGTAGAGCACAAAAATTAGCCCAAATAAAAAAAAAATCTTGAAAAAAGGAGCCAAAATGACAAAGATATGAACATTTGAAAATCGCCTACAAAATTGAAAATTCAATTGGTGAGTGGGGCAATTTTTTTTGAAAAGGGCTAGTGTTGTGCTGACATCAACAATACCTTAGCTTAAAATTGACAGTTGGATGGCCATTAGGTGTCTGCAATATCTTAATTTTGACGGTCAAATGCCCATCAAAAAGAATATTCCTTTATCGAGGAAATATGCTGGTTGTTGAAATATGTAGGGAATCTATGGTAGAATCTCGTAAATGCTCAAAATATTATTTGTACGGTCACCAAGATCTATTGTCAGCTAGAATATTGAATTTGTCACCAGATTTTACTAATTGACTAGTTTATTGTTGCGTCTGCTGGTTTTATTTTGCCGGTTGGAGAGTGTTGGCCACTGGTGGATGAATGTGGCCGGTGGATGTTTTAAATGGAGCCATCGGATATGGGTCCGCCGGTGTAGTACAATGTTGCCACTTGGCAGTACGTGGGAGGGTAGTATGCTGCCAGGGTATGCGGTACCCTACGTAGTGTACCAGTCTACAACCGCAGACTAAAAAAACTTTGCCCTTTTTTCTTTGATTTTTTTAAAAAAATTACAATAAATCTCAATCGCTTGATTTTGATTTTTCAAAAAAAAAAAAATTTCAACCAAATAAAATATAATTTTTTTAGAAAATCGTACTGCCAAAGTAATAAGATGATAAGTCCACCAAAGGTGGAAATTCTCCAACTACCTACTATGTGGTCCCTATGTAAACTTAACTAAGGTGTAATCATGACCTAGGACAAGGTAGAACACATTTAATTACACCAACACCCCCCTTAAATGCAACTTAGGGAGAATGTATACAAAAAAAAATAATGCAAGATGGGTCTCGACAACTAGGCCATGTTAGGTACCCATGTACAAATGCAATGAAATCTCTCACAAATAGAGAAGAGGAGAAAAACCAATGGGACAAAAATCCTCCCCAAAAGAGAGATGAAATACGAAAAGAAATGCTCTCAATGATGAATGAGAAGGTAAAAACCCCATGTGTAAGAGGACAAGGTCACCCAGTGTGGCGACTTAGTCCCAAAAAATATTTTTTTGAATTTAAAAAAAATATTTTTAATGCTTTTTTTGGTTTTTATTTTTTTGTAATGCAAGTACAGAAGAAGAATGTAAATTTTTTGTCCTTTTTCCAATAAAATGAAAGGAAAAGTGCAAACTAGCATGAAATTTAACTAATGCACTTTTCTACTAACCCTCTGAGGATGTAAACAATGCAAATTTTTCAATGCAATACAAGCTATATCTAAGATGAAATTCAAAATAAAAAAGCTAACAAATGGTTGATGGCTAGGTTCACCAAAATGAACCACCAAAAATGTAGCTCTAACTAAGGGAAAGAGGATTCCCTTTACTAGGCACCTAGGGTTTTTCACCTAGGAGCACTTGGTATAGGAATGGACTCTCTTTCCGCTTAATGGTTACAAGGTTTTTGGTGATTGCATTCAAAAGGGAGGGTTGATTGATTAAGGTTGTGATATGTGTGTGTGATAAGTGTGATTGAAAACTTAAATGAAATGATACTAATCTAATCTATGAAGTGTAAACAAAGTAATGTAAACTAAATGCAAACTATCTAAATTATATGATCTAAGTGTGTGCAATACATAAAGTAAACTTGAAGGTTCACATCTTGTGCACATGGAAATGGAAACTTGCAGATGAGGAGCCCTGAAAGATTTTGGGAATTCATTAAATTGTGCAGAGGGATACTTATGCCAACAGGGGTGACCTAGTCCTTCTATTGGAAAACTGTGTTAGATTGGGGTTCAGGGAAAAGGGTACCCAAAAATACAAAAATCCTATTTCAAGCTTAACATAGGGACAAGGTCACCAATAGTGGTGACCTAGTCCTCTTGATGCCTTCCGAGGATTCAGGGTTTGATTTTGTGGGTTCTAGTTGGTACTTTCTTCTTCTATAGCAGTCTCTGTCTGAATCTCCCGAAAGTGACCTGTAACTTGTAATTTTGCCTCACTTATGTTTTGATGATGTGGGTTGACTTGAATGGAATGTGTGTTCTTTCTCCAACACTCTAAACTTTGTTAAATCTGCATACACCTGCAAAAGCACATGCAAAGACCAAGAAAATGTTGGGGATTAGGAAATGGGAGTTTTCCTAAGTCAAACCCTTTTGTTGATAGCTTGACCCAAATGAGAAACAAAGGAAGGAAAGTAAGATTGAATGATAAAATTAATGGAAACACTTACCAAACCTTTGCTTGTTGAAATCTGCAACATGCAAGAACAACTCCAATGGAAGTAGCTTGTGATGCCTTGTGCTCAATTGCTTTCTTGTGAAGATAAGAATGCAAGAGTGTTTATGAATGCAAATGATCTTAGGGGGGTCAAAATGAAGGTGTGGGTATGTGCAAGATCATCATGGAAAAAATAGGCCCTTAAGTGGCAATGAAAACTCAGAAAATCAGAGTTAGGTAACTTGACATAAAAATTTGAATAAGTTATCTATATTATATCAAAAACATGTAAAAATAAAATCTGTAGAAAATTGAATATAGTTTCTAAACTACTGGACCTTTATTTTAAAAAATAAAATTATTTAGTCAAAATTTGAAATTTCAATGTAGTAGTACTTAAATTTCAGTGTAAAAATAAAAAGTAGGTATCTGCCTGACCACCTTAACCACAATAAAATGATAATATTTTTTTATAATATTTTAGATATAAGTAGAGGACTCATGTAGTGATGTGATGCCTATTTTTTTATAATTTTTCTCTAAGTAAATAATTAATTATGATTTTTTTATTATAAATTTTTAAAAATATAAAAAACTCATCTATCTAACCACCTTAACTTGGTCAAAACTTCATGAAATTTAATAATTTTTTTTTAATCCTATAGTATGTGAAGCATAGAATGTGACGCATGTTTTGGATTCAAAAAATGTGACACCGTTTGAAAGTTATAGATTTTTTTCAATCAACCTATCAATCGAGACTTTTTACGTAATTCAAATAGAAAATGAATAATAATAATTTATTAAATTCAAAGTAAAGAATAATTTATATGGGTGGAAAGCCGAGAATATATTTTAAAAACCCTTTTCGTTTCATCAATTTTGGATAAAAAAAGGTCGTCAGCCACATGGGTCATCATATCACTTACATATCGCCATTTTTTGGCCCATTATGATCCTACACATACCCATGTAAACCCTTATTTATACAAGATAAACCCTAATTTTCTCAAAATGCAACATGATAGGCTGACACTGGGGTTTTGGAGGAGAAATTCTTATTAGGTTTTGATTTAATTTTAAGATTTATGCCAAAAGGGACTAGGTTGCCGAAAGTGGTGACCTAGTCCACTTGGGCAAATTTAATCAAATAATTTTTAATGAAATTAATCAATTTTCCCTCCTAAAACTCACTTTAATCGGGCCTAAAAGTATTTTAAGGGGACAAATTAGCATAAGAAAATGGTTAAATTAGAGGTGAAAAGCCCAAGAAAGTGTGAAAATGCATTACAACAGTTTACAACACTTTGTCACAAGGCTTGGAAATGGGTAAAAAGGGGTTATTTAGGTGAATTATGTTAAAAGGGTCTTGGAAAAGTGAGGAAATGTGTTACAACACTTCACAACACCTTAGTAAAACACCATTAGATTGTTGTTGAATTGCACGCTTTCAAGACTAAATCAAGGTAAAACAAGGCCAAAACCAAAGGAAAAGGCCAAGATGAGTGAAAAAGTGCCAAAGACTACACTTTTTGGTGACACAGTTATAAAGTGCTTTAAATTTTTTACAAGCTTTGTAAATAATGTCTTAATTTTTATGAAGCTTGGCCAAAGCTTGCACAAGTAGAGAAACTTTGTTGTCTTCCTTCCACTAGACAAAATATAGGTGGAGATGGAGGAGAAATAATAATTTCTTAAGTTCAAAATATTGGAAACTCTAATAGACCTCAAAATAAGATAATCCTTTTGCAAATACATTGCAACCATTTTAACTATGCTAAATCAAATACAAATAATTATCACAATACATACTCTTATTCCGAGAAATGTAGAGATCATAATATATTATGTGATTTGCTACAATAATCTAGCCATTAGTTTGCAAAGGAAATGGAGCTAAAATATACAACAAACAATCCAAAAGATTCTAAAATGATTAACAAATGTCAATAAAGAGGAGTGAATTGTAATATGAATTATTGAGAGTAGCAACTCAAAACTACTCAAAACATGTTTGAGGAACCTATCTAAAACTTGTGGATCATCAATTGTCACATTAGAAATGCGCAAAAATAATTTACCCTACTCACTTCACTATTAGCTGTTCATTTTTTTATCATTTTTAACTAATGCAAAATTAATTTCCTTCCCAATGAAATCTATTTGATCCAATCATTTAGATTCTACCATTTTTGGACAAAAATAAATATAACAAAACTGAAATTTTGAAAAAAAAAAATTACTTTTTCATTTTTTTCACCCATTAAAAATGAATTCAAAGATAAGCTAATCCACTCTTTTTATCATAATTAAACTATCATCAAATATGGCAATCCAAAAATATGTAGTCCATTAGATAATTATAACACCAAATTGACCTATTCTATCTTGCGAAGTAGGTCAAGATAATGCTCTATCACTCCCTCAGAAGACATTGATAGACATACACATTCACATACTTCAGTTTGAGCTGAAAAACTGTAGAATTAGTACTAACATCTTCAGGATAATACAAAACAATGCTGTTGATTAAACTATTCGGGCATTACACGAAACTGAGCTATCCCACTGCCCACAAAGTAGAAGTAAGGTGAGATTATAATTTTCTCCGTGCAATCTTTCCTTCCATTTTCCAGAACACTCTTCCCTTTTCTGGTGAAATACAAATTTCTACAGAAAACAGTGTCTTGGAAATAGATGAAATCAAGAGATGGATGAAGATGAGCGGCACGTCTTTTTGTCTATTCACCAATGCTTACCATAATCTTCACCCTTTCCCACTTACATTTTCATTGTCGTGCATGTTAGTCGTCTCATAGACGAAATTTGCACAACTGTAGTCTATTTCCATTGTCATTAATTGAATCTTCACCCATTCCCACATCCACAATGTAAACAGGCCTAAAGAAAGTTTGCATGGTATTTTCCTCCCATTTCCCACACTTTTCTTTTGCGTGCGAAAACGCTCATTGCCTTGACCAGAGCAGTCTCATGTTTCTGGAAGTAACTGGTGACTCTGGAAAATCATGTGTAGACTCTGACATACAAGTTACTAAGATTTCGGAGAGCCTGCGTGCAACAAAGAGAGATTGTTATAAAAGTTAATCATGCTGACTTCCTCGCATTTTCTCTCGTTACTTGAAGAGTCACTACGTACCTTGATCGGCGTAATGTGTGGATACTGTTGACTCGATAGATTCCATCTGAAGGCTCCGTGCTCAGCCTAAAATCATCCAAACAGTGGTGCGAAAGCCCTATAGACCGTAAAACAAACGAATAAATTAATATTACACGTAGCTTGACAGAAACGAGAGTAAAATAAAATACGTGGACAACGACTTTGCCTACTTGTGGATGGACGACGACGGTAACGGACGTCAATTGACGTAAATTTGGAATAGCCTAACGTGAAAAATGCACTCGCTTTAACCGTCGTGCTTAACTAAATACTTGAAGCTCATTAAAGATCCGTGAATTTTCTACAATTTGATAAGTGATGGAATATTATCTTAGAGGAAAAGGCTAAATTTGATGGTATGATCGCAGCTTTTTTGGTTTTTTAAGTAAATTGTTGTTAAACATTTTACATTATAAAAATTTTTAGTGATAGTATTAGATTAAATATAGATTATGCAATAATATTATATATTCTTAATTATTAATCTACTTAAACAATAATATAGGATAAATTTAATATGAATAATATTTAATAATAATAATAATTTATTATTAAATAATTATTGTTATCATTATTGTATCATATATTCTCATATTTTTATATATGATTAACAAATATATAATATATTTCTAAAAATATATTTACCATAGACTATTTATAAACTGTATAATAATTAAATATTATATTATATAATTATATGTTAATAATAATAATTTAGATAATATATTAGTTAATTGTAAAAAACGGGATCTCGTATTGTAAATAAGGGATCTCGTTTAATACGGGATCCCGTTTTGGAAAATTTCCAAAAATGGAAATGTCCATTCTGTTTTGAAAAGTTTCTGTTTTTGGAAACTGTCAATTTTTGAAAAATTTCCATTTTTCCATTTTTGGCGATTTTAAACGGGATCCCGTTTTCTAAAAGCATAAAAAATGATTTTTTAATAAATTTTAAAATTTTAAAATTGGTTTTGCTTTGTGGTTGGGTTTTTGCCTCAGATTTGGGTTCGAGAAAAGCATTGGGAGTCCAAACCTAGGTTATCAACCTGGTTTGACCTGCAAGTTGAAGGTTCTAACAATGTCAGAGAAAAATACCGAGTTTGGACATATGGTTGACGACTTTTTTTGCAGAATTTTTTGACGAAATTAAAACCCATTTTAGATGAGACAATGTAGATTCCAAATATGTAATATTTTTTACAATTGGATTATTTTTTCTATTTTTCAATTAATTTATTATGAAATTGGTCCATAAACTTTAAATATCAGAGTTTTTTACTATTTTAATAACTTTTGATCAACATAACATTTTGACGAACGGATTGCACAAGGGCAAACTTCAAACAATTCTTTTCAATTTTAAATTTTTTTTTTACAAAAAAAGATAACTTTAGGTCATCTTATGCGTGTCGTACACAATGATTTTTCTAAACGTCAAATATGCATGATAAAAAATTAACAAAAAAAATAATATTCAATAAAAAATTACAAAAAAATATATAGGGCATGCTTCAGTGAGTCACAATTCTTTTCCCAAAAGGATTTAGAAAAATATGATAATTTAAGTCAAAATATGGATGTCATACAGGTGCATGGTATGGTAAAAAAAAATGACTTTTAAATAGTGGTTTTTATAAAAGCCTATTGAAACTCAATTTGTACAATCTGGGTATTGAAATAAATTACATATTTGGAAACTAGACTCCGATTACTACATTTTATGATTAGTGACTTGTTTGAAGATTTCATCTCTAAGTGCTTCAAATTTAAGGTCAAATGTGTCAAACTTTGAAAATCGGGGAAAACACTTCCACTTTTTGGCCAAAAAGTGGACTCAACTTCTTGCCAGCACCCACCTCCATTGTTACCGTGACCTGCAAAAGAATTGATAGGAATGTGAGTCTCTTATTTGACTAAGTAAGCCTTCTGGCATTCCCCTGAAACTTCTCTTCATTCCTAGCTTTCCATAAAAACCATAGGATTTCAGTGGTGAGACAACCCCAAAAAACCTAGTATTCATTTCTTAATTTTCTAGAATTAAATAAAATCTCACACCAGTTCAACTTTCCATTTCCAATCCGAATTGACATGTTATTACAGAAGATATTCCAAACCTGTTTAGCATAAAGACAATAAAAAAAAATTGCAGTAGTATCTCAGGCATCCTACATATACTATAGATATCAAGATCAACTTGATTAAACTTTAAGGGAATTTTTTGTACCAATAATTTCCATCTAAAACAGACCTTTTTAGGCTCTTTCACATTCTTCCAAGTAGAAGATATAACTTTTTTCCACTTTGAATCATCAATAATTAACTCCCAATAGGAATTTACATGATCTCTAATTGACAAACCTTTCATTAACTCTTTGTACAAACTTTTAGCCTTGATTTTAGTCAAGGGGGTAGCATCCTTCCAAATCAGATGAACACCAATTGTATAGTTTTCAATAGAAATTTGAGGGAAAGAAAGGCCTTTACAAGCTTCAATCAACATGCTATAAGTCATAGGGTTAGCCATATCCAAATTGAAGTCTTTAACCAACTTGTCCAGGGGTTTCAACTGCCTATTTTCAAGGATATTGTGAAAAGTATGGATACTTGCCAGATTCCATCTGTTAGAAAAGCATCCCTACATTAGTGCAAGGGGTTTATTGTTGTAATCAAGGTTCTTCTAGGGAGACCAGTATGATTGGCACTTGGGGTTATTGTTAAGAAAAATATTGCAACACTTGAAGTTCACTTAATGCTTAACCTGCTCCTAGGCCTTCCACAAGATTTTGAAGACCACTGATCCAATGAGGGACATGGGATGACTACTGAGGAGAATATCACACAATGGTAACTTTTTCCAAGACTTCGCCTACTTCGGTGTGGCATGGAGGATGTTATTTCTAACCAGAACCTTCCATGGCTCCTCACCTACCATGGCTTTAGCAATCCATTTTACTACAAGCATAGTACCTTGAGTTTTTAGGTCTTTGAGGCCAAGCCCCCCATCAACTTTATCCATAAAACACCACTCCCACTTAACCAAGTGTTTCTTCTTCTTGCCTTTACCATCAGACCACAAGAAAATTTTGATTCTTTGTTGGATTTCATTGATCTAGTAGCAGCTGAAGAACCACACTGAAGAAAAGTAAATGTTGTATGATGAGAGGATATTTTGGCATATTTGCAGTCTCCTTGTAAAGGAGAGATACTACGTATTCCAATTTTCCAACTTCTTAAAGATATTTTAACTTATCCATGACCACATTTCTTTTAAGTTGGGACTGATAGCGAAGGGAATTCTAAGATATCTAACCAATTTGTTGGGTCCACTCCATTGAAACTCCTATTTCTGAAGCCAATTTGGGGTAGCCTCTATCCAACCAAGAAAGGTGGAATTAGCAACAAAATTTTTTGCACCAGAAGCTTGAAAAAATAGGTCAATCTTACCCATGAGAAATTCTAGGTTCCTTTCCTCCAATTCCACAAAGATGGCAGTACCATCTACAAATTGGATGTTGATGAGCTCATTATGATTCGAGAGAGTGATCCCCTTGACTTTGGGGGAATAAGAGTGATCTCTTAGTAGATAATGTAAGGCATCTAAAGCTATTACAAAGAGGGAAGGGGTGAGGGGACACCCTTGTCTAATGGACCAACCAAGGGTGATTTAGTTAGAGAGTATTCCATTAACATCAACTTGAGCTACTACATCCTTGAGCAGAGTGTCAACTGTGTTGTAGAATTTATCAGGGAAGCCAAAAGCTTCCAACATTTATCTTAGAAAGGGTCATTCAACCCTTTCATAGGCTTTTTCAATGTCTAAGTGAAACATGGTAGATTTTTGGTTGGATTGCTTTGACCATTCCATGGCCTCCTAACTTGTAATCAAAATTTCCAAGATATATCTCCCTTTGATAAAAAAAATCTCGGTACTATTTATGAATCACAACAGGATGTCCACTAGCCTTAAAGCAAGGACCTTGGCAATAATTTTGTGTGAAACATTAAGGAGAGTTATGGGTTTCTAGCTTTTTATTAAAGTCTTTTCACCTCCTTTCGGTAGGAGATTTATTATGCCTTTATTAATATTCTTCCCCCAAGGATCCTTTCTCCAAAGCCTCATGGTATACCTGAAGTAGGTATTCACTTATCCAATCTTTAAATGTTTTATAGAATTCAACTGAGAGCCCATCCCAACCTAGAGATTTATCATTCTGCATGGAATTGATGGTTCTTTGAATTTCTTCTCAGGAAATGTCAGCTACCAATTTGTAGGAGTTGTCTTGGCTAATTTTTCTCGAGACAAGCCCCTTTACAAAATCTTTGGCAATTCGGCAACTCCCTTGATTTCCTTCTGAGGTGAAGAGATTTTGATAGAAGGCTTGAAATGGATTGAAAATCTCTTCTTGAGTACTCAACACCTTCCCTCCTTCCCAAGTTTGGTCGATCTTCTCTTTACTATATTTTTCTTTTATGTAGTTAAAAAATAACATGGAGCCCTTATCCCCATGACTCAACCAATTGAGCTTCGCGCTGATCTTGAGTCCTTTTGTCTTGCTCACATGTAAAGTCCTAAGATCATTTTTTATTCTAACAAGGTCTTCACTGAGGCCTATGTTGGTAGGATCAACCCGTGTTCTTGTTTCAGCCTCGGCCAACTTCTTATGGAGTTCATTTTTAGATTTCCTTGCATCATTGGATTTTTTCTTCCTGCTAGTTTGGAGCAGCCTTTTCCATGCTTCAATTTTTTTTTCCCATCTTGAGATAGCATTCTCATCCTTTAAAAGCCACTTATTGATTTCTCTGATAGATTTTACTCCATCCGTGTAGTCATCATCCTATAGGAGTTGAGTATTAAGGATGAATTTTGGATTTTTAGGGTGAGCACCGAGAGCACCTTGGCTAGTAGATACTCAGGCTTTAATTGGGTGATGATCTCAGAGTGTGTAGGGATATACACTTGCCTTTTGCTCATCCTTATCTAGGATGAATCTTAATGCAATCTTGTTGGCATAAAACCTATCAAGCTGGAAGTAGATCCTATTTTTTCCTTGTTGAGCATTGCACCAACTAAACCACACCCATTTACCCTCTTTTTTATTCCTATCTAGGGGGTTAGCAAGCCTTAGCTTTCTTTTCAACCTCTACCAAAAGTTCCTTTTAGACCCCTTCCAGGCCATGTCCACACCTTCACATTTGTCCTCTAGGTATTCCACCATGTTGAAATCCCCACCAAGCACCCATGGAATCTAAGGCAGCTAGCAGGTCAACCATTGCCACAATTGGGACCTTCCTCTATTGTCATTGGGGGCATAAATTGAGAAGATCCCTAGACTTTCCCCATATTTTTCCAAAACAATCCATACTACCCTGCTACATGGGGAGGATCTATGATTGGTTATAAAGGGATTCCATTTATTAGAGATGAGGATGGTTGCTCCACCTCTTCCCCTCTCATAGTTTGTGGAAAAATGGCATGACTCTTTCAAGATAAATTTTAGATTGACCTCTAGGGTGAACCTCGTTACCTTGGTTTCCTATAGAAGGACAACATTTTTATTGGGCTCATGATTTAAGAACCTTCTGACAATGTATTTTATATCTGGGGATTCTAGCCCCCGAATGTTCCAAGAGACTAGGTTAAGATTCATATTCACATGTGATGGGGGTGTCATCTTGGCTTCTCTTGAATTGTTTAAAGCACTTGGGCCACCTGTCCTCTACCTCCAGCCTTTTGTGAGTGGGAGATTGAATTATTAGACTGGTATTTTTCCTTTTATGTTTTACTAATTGCATGCTCTGACTACTTGATACCTGGTTACCATATTTCCTTGACCTTCTAGGCCCTTTCCTTGATTTGGGATTCTTCTGAGTTTTTCCCTTGGTGATATTCACCTCAACTTCTCCCCCAATGTTGTTCATTGAATCAAAGGTATCAAGGGGAGTGGAAATTGGGATAGGGTTCGAATCCAAAGTTAAGGCTGAGGGCTCACTTGTCTATTCCTAATTCGGGGTAGGTTGGTTAGACTCCAACTAGATAGGGTCCTCTACAACTTTTAGGGTGGATCTTGAGTCAATATTTTGGCTAAGTTCAGACTTTGGTTGGCACCCATCATTACAGGTGCCCAATTGACTGGGAACCATAAGGAGCTAGGATTTCATTGGTTCATTATTTAAGGGCCTGTTTTCTTGAAGAACCCCACCAATTGGGGAGGAATCAAATGGTTGCAATTCCTCCACATTTGAAGGGGGAGAGATCGATGGCCCTAGATCCTCAGGGGGCCCAACCAATTCAACATATGTATTATGGGTATTAGCCATGTCGACTTATTCCAATTTTATTGTACCATCCATTCTTTTTATTTGCATTGTGGTGGTTTGGTTATATTTTTTGCTACTAGAGGGTGAGAGGTATTTTTCTTCAATTCTTTTCCTTATGGAAAATATAGCAAGTTGTTGTGTATTTAATTTAACCATTTCAACACTATTCAGGTGTAGCAAGAGCACATGAGCATTAGGGTCACCACCTGACTCATCGAGACCACCGTCCTCCACACCTAGGACACTAAAGGTGTTGTTGGTTGGAACTACTTCAGGGGAGTAGCTAGGGTTAAGAGGAGCCACAAGAGGAACGTCACACCATTGATCGAGGGATTGGGGCATGGTACCATGGTTAGGAGGGGTCGAGAGCATAAAGCTAGAGTTGGGATGTGCTTCCTCCTTACTGGCCTAAGCCAGATCATGGTCTAACCCGTAACTGACCCTACCACCAGTGGTGGGGTTGCTAGTAACATTTTTTTCGAATGTGACCTTCTCTGCAGCACAGATAGCAAGCATTTAGGCTTCCTAGGATTTCTAAGTGGCACAAAATAAGTCTTTCCCCATCATCAATAAGGATGCCAGGTGGGAATTCTATCCTCAGATTCATAGAAACTAGGGCCCTAGCATCCAAATGTGGGAGGGAGGCCTTGGATTCATCCATATGAAGAATAGTTCCAAAAGGGGTGAGAAGGGTTGGGACTAACTTCTAGAAGTCTGAAGGATTAACAACTAGCCATCTTGGGAAAGATAGGGCGAGGACTTCATTAACAATAGCTAAGGGAGAGCACGCCAAGGCCTGGAAAACACACTCGCCAACGTTCCAGTGTGTTTTGGTGAGGGCCTTTTCCTGCATTTCATGGCTCTTGAAAAACACAACAAAAAACCTGTTCTGAAGCATTCTAAAATAATTAACTTGAATACCAAATTTAGACAGCTAAACATTTGAGCACCAAGCATCTAAGAATTTCCTAGCCGATATTTTGTGTGAATCCACATCAACAAAGAAAATTGCTATGTCTTTAATCCTATATTTGGTAGAGTTAATAACAGTTTTCATTTTAGCATTAGGAATGAGTTTTGTGAAACTGAGAGTGCTAGAAGGCTTACATCCTCCGCCATTTTCATCCACCTCTTCTTGTATACCAACGATCACAAATGTAGCATTCTCGAGAAGCCATACCTTGTCACTAGTGATAGCTTCTTTGAAAGTTTTTCCTTGCGAGGGCAACCCTTCGACACTTACTTGCTCCGAGCTCACATCCATAGAAGCCCCCAAGGGAACACAAAGCATCTAGAGTCAAGACCTTTAGCACCTCTGAGAAAACCCCAAGGCCTGTGAAAATGAAAGCTAGATACACACAAATGAATATAGCAAAAAACAATGAAAAGGAGGGAACAGGGTACAAACAAGACACAGGGGAAAACAAACATGGAGGAGGATAGGGCCCCCTCCACTTAGAACCACATGAAACCCAAGACATTATGGTGGGCTTGATCAAGTTGCAGAGCATCCATTTCGAAAGTGCGGTTAATTCATATCATCCTCGTCATTCACTACATATCTATTTCTAATCAAAACACATTGAAAACACCTTGATTTTCTTTAAGATTTTATTGGTTGTCCAATGAACAGGTTGTGGAAAAGTAGTTGTTACATAGTGGATGAAATATTGAAAACACCTTTTTTTACCACTTCTCACTTAACAGATTCTACAACATGCATTGTTGCTACCCACAAGCCAAAATTTTTGATATAAGCAATTAAGTCACATATGGAGAGGACCAAAAAAATCATCAAATTTCAAATCTTTTAGGATCTATGAGTGTGTGAAGTTAGATATGGTGACTACTAATATGCTTCCCCTACAACATTTGAAAATAAAGTGATAACAATTTTTTTTTATTTTATTAAATATGTTAAATCATAGATATAGAAAATCAAATTATAATCATTTTCCTTTGATGATAAATATTAGGGAGGGTAGAATCTATACAAGAATTTTGGAAAAATAATAGATCTAACATGTGGAGTGTAAGGGCAGGTGCAACATAGGGGAGGAGGGGGATGAGGATGAGCACGAAGATAAGGTTGATGTGCTTATGGATATGAAAATCATAGTAGAAGATAAGAAGGATATCATTATGTTGACTCAACTCTCAACTTCCTTGTAAGATGGGTTTTGATGACAGAGATCTTATGTCTAACATTGATGATGTGATTTATTTATAAGGTTCTGAAAGCCAATTGTACATCATCCAAACTATTAGAATAATATCTCTAACTTTGATGATGTGATTTCTTCTCAAAAGGTTGTGAAAGCCAATCGTACATCATAAAAACTATTAGAATAATTTCTTATTGTTGTTTATTTTCCATGCCTTTTCTTTTGTGGTATAAATATAATTATCTTGGTCAAACTACAAAGGTTATTTCACATGGCAACATCTATCTATCACTCTAAATGCACCTTTGACATTTGATAGTTTTTATAGTCAATTGAAATTTAAAATCAAGTTATATTTTGAATTATGAAGTGATAAATATGGATAGATTATAAGCTTTTAGTCAACTAATTATATTAGCTTTTATATTGAACAATATCCATGACATGCTAACAATTGGCATTCCAACTTAGTCATTTCCTTTTGCAATTGATGAACTTCTATTGCAATAGGCCAAAATCGGGGTAAATAATATAAGGAAGATTTAACGTATAATAAATAAATTTTTAGTTTGGTCTATGTGTCAATCCAAGGGTGTAAACTTGTGAAATGTGTATTGTCTATATGCAAAATAATTATGCTATAGGAACTCTGTTAAAAATTGTTGTAAATATTGTGTAGGCTGCTACAAGAACTATGTGAGCTACTAAAATTATATAGTCTACTACATAGCTACTAAAATTATACATTCTACTACACGAACTATGTGGACTACTAAAACTACAACTCGCTACAAAATATAAATTAAATTGATTTACCATAAAAATAAATTACTAATTAAATCTAAAATATGTTTTTCATACATCAAAAATAAAATCGATAATATCTAATTTAATCACACATTACTAAAATAAAATGATAACATATATATTCAAAATAAAGAAAATAAAAATAATATCACCATCATTTCCTAGGAGTGGGCCCTCCTCCCTTTTTGTGAGGTTACTATAGAAATGCTAATTATTCCTCAAAACATTTCATGTATATATTATATTTTCATTAAAATATTACAATATTTTCTACATTTTTTCCCTACGCTATTAGAACCCATCTTATTCATATGTTATTCTTCTCCTTATTACATTTGTACTACTCTATTTTATAAAAAAATTTCTTATTCATTTGCCATCTATTATGACATTATTTATGGTTTGTGGGTTGGAATAAAACTAACCATACATATTATTTTATTTCATATTAGTTATTTTATGTTATATATCTAGCATAAAAAATAATGGATTAAAAATAGATTTAGAGTTAAAATTATTTGTTGTCAACTATATTCACAAGCAACAAGAAGTTTGTTAAATCTCATCCTCCAATAACATGCTACAATATTTATTTTCTAAGACTAAAATGACAACAAAGCTTAGTAAATACAATCTCATATTTATTTTATCTAAAAATAATACTAAAATATCCCTTATTTATACTTAATGATATACAACAAAAGGTGGAAAATATATATATGATATGGTATGAAAATGAAATATAAAAATGGGTATGAAGATATGTGAAAAATACTAGAATATGGGATAAAATAGATGTTAGCTTAATTAGTCTTATGGTATATTACATTGTATGTTCAGGTGTAATTGGCGAGTGTATACGGGTGTAACTGGGGAGCGCATACAGTTAAGTAACTGTTCAACTGCTTGCCTTCTCTCTTGTATAAATGCACTTGATAAATGAATAACAATCACCGCAATATTCGATCCTCCATATTTGCCAACATATGGTATCAGAGCCTATGTTAATAATGGCAAGAGGCGTGTCACAGTTCTGCAAAATAGCATTGAAATCTGATTTACTGATAATTTGGAAAGTCCAGTGGCATGGGTGGGATCTCTGGCATTAAGATATCTTCTGGCCAAGAAAATTTCCATTGAAAGACGTAGCGTAAGACACACTACAAGAACGGTAGGAGAATGCGATCTGCCATTTCCTGTTGGAAAGCAATAACATTGTTAATTTTTGGTGTGGGTTATCTCTACCAAGTGTTTAATTTGACAATTCCAATTAGTCTCAACTTCAGCCTGATATTGAAATCTCTAGAGTAGTATTTGCGCCTGCATGAGTTGGAACTCAACCACGAGGGAAGGAGAGTTATTAACGCGTGGAAGATCTGAAGGATGGCATTTTGAATTTGCAAGTAGTGACATGCGTGACATGGAGTGTCTGTATCAGACCGAACAATATGGCATCTTTGCATTCAATGTAACCAGAGCCATTTGAAGGCTTGTGTGGGAGAAGTCATTCTTATCTATTTATGTGCAATGATGAGCGGCAATTAGGCGTTGATTTGTTGATGCAGTTTTATTACTGGGAAATATTTGTTTAGGGCAGAAGAGAAGCGGTGCCCACAGGTGCAATTGGTTATGATAAAAGGTGAGAATTGTTAATAGCGGATACATTAAAAACATATACTAGCAGTCGTATGTATAGGCACACAACAATTAGTCGATAAGGGTCTATTGCAAATGGCTATTCAATGGGAAGTTAAAAACAATTTTTTTTCGGAATGCAAATAATCAGTAATATTTGCAATTGTTTGATTGAGTCGAGTTAAAGAAAGTGTGTTAATAAGCCAATATGAAATAATGTGAGGTTAGTTTATAGTAGGAGGTGAACCTTATGATTTTGGACTTTATCTAGAATAAAATAGATGGAGTAGATCATAATGAAGAGACATGTTGAAAAATCAATTTATATATTATTATGGATAATTAGATGGATAGATCAAGCATATTGATACATATATATTAAAGTTAAATCCAACCTATGTGTGCATTGAAAGATATCAATTTGAACCACCTAACTTGAACATATTATAAATCACTTAATTTTGACGTAGAAATTATTTTATGTCTTCATATAATTTAAGCATTGTAAGGAATTTTAAACCTCATGTTATAGTCCACTTGTCCATTCTTATCTCAGACACAATGCATGCGAGATTAAGAACCATTTGCATAAAACGAAAAAAATGATCTTTGCATTTTCACATCAAAATTTATTCATTGAAAATTGATTATGAAAATGTAAAATAAAATGATAGGTCATGTTGAATGAATCTTATTATTTGCAATGTATCCATTAATTTTAATTTTAAGTAATTAATCATCAATAACTTTTTTATATATATGTAATATTTAATAAATTTAGTTACAATAGTTATTTAAAATTGATTTTAATTAATAATCTTAGGAATCATAGGTAAATGGCAGATCATTGGGAATCCATATTAAATTAATTCTCAATGAATATGATTTTTTAATAAATTTATTCTTAAAAAATTACAATTGAAAAATTAAATAAAATTTAAATTTTTAAATAATTAATTTTTATAATTATAATAATTTATCTCCAAAATTTAAGGTATGATATAATTTTATCTCTATTTTAGTTTTATATTTATTAGACCTAAATGAACATCTATATTTGACCTTTTTGTCTAGGTTAATCAATCAATTGATTGATTATTATTTAGTTATCTTAAGATACATATGCATACAAATACATGGTACACTTGAAGTTGTGGATTAAATAATATTTATGAAAAGTATGAAACATTAAAGGATTCTCCTTTTTTCAAGAGTTATTAGTCATGCCTTTAATTACTAATATTCAATAAAAAAGTAAAAAAAGTTAGTCCATAACTTTGGGTATGGCATATTTTTTTCAATGCTTATGTGGTACTAGATAATTTATTACTTTGATGTTATTTATTTTGATTTCTTTTTTGAATATTAGTTATGATGGTCATCACTAATGACATTTCAAAAAATAAAGATATGTAATATTCAATACTTTTTATAAGTAGTATTTAGTCCATAATTTTGGAAATAAAAGCATTATTGTGCATGTGATTTATGGGTTAGTAGTAGTAAAATAAAATAGAGATAAGTAGAAAGGATTCAAAAGTAGTCAATTACAAGGAAATTGAAAATAAAAATATTAGTTTTTTATGAATTGCTTCTAGTAAAAACATGCTCCTTAGTTGGTGTAGCAATTATGGTTTGATTCTTCAAATCTTAAAAATTTGAACAAATGGAAGCAAATAGATGTCCAAACAGAAAAGGAATTTTGAACAAAATAAAAAGGACTTAAATAAAACAAAACAATAAATGTATGAACAACTAGAATGACAACTTGAATTGTTGACCAAATAAAAATAAATATGTAAATGCATTTATTTAGGAAGAAAGTGAAAATCTTATATTGATAAAATTTTATACATATTTGATGAGCACAAAAAGGATTATATAGGGGCAAATATCTTTTAGAGAGTAAAGATGTTCATAGTCCAATCAAATACTCACACCATCTTTGATCCAAAAAAAATAAATAGACCTCACCAAAAGAAGAATGCAATGACATGATACACATATTTTGCATTGTTAGAATAACTGAATTAAAAGGTATGCCTTGTTTTGAGCTGATGTGACCAAAGTCTCAAGTGCTTCCCCACCACTTTCTATGACATGAGAAACATGTTATTCTAGACTATGTTTTTGGAATCCAAGTGTATACAAGGATTTGTGTACACATGTATCTACATAACAAAAAATATATGGTGTTAAAAGAAAAACAACAAAACTCACTCTCGTTATCCTCCCTACCATATTGGCATCATGGAGCCTCATAGACTCTCGCCAAACCTTTGAGCAAGAAAAGTATGAAATGCCCATGGGAAATTTCGTGGAGTTCCTCCATACATCACACAATAAAAAAGTTGAGAAAAATCTAGTGTTTTCATATATGATCTCTCATATTGTAGTGTTTTCTTTGCTATGGTAACTTTAAAAAACATAGGTATCCTAATTTTTGAATGCTTTTGCATGGTTAAGCTTAGTTCTTGCAAATAGAAGATAGGGGTATTTTAGTGGATGGGCAAGAAAAATAAAAAAGGAAACATAAATAGTGAGTAAGTATATGTGTAAAATCAATATAGACAATGTGAAATTATAAATAATTAATAATATTTACAATTGGTTTACTAAATCTATTTATTGATAATGGAAATTTTTTGTACTTACATGTACTATTGATGGTATTTAAAAAGGGTGAGAAACATTTGATTGAGTTGTTGGACCATTAAATATTTTGAAATAGACAATTTACAATACACTAATTTTCTTCAATGTCTATTGTATCTGTGCAACATTATAGAGGAAATAATATAGATATACAATAAAAGAGGATAGCATTATATGTTGTAAATATAAAGAGATATAAATGGAACATTTTGAATACATGGTATCTTGGTAAAGAGTTATGTATAAGTAATCTATTGGAGAAGTTGAAAAGAAAGTTGTCGAAACAATGACAAATGCAATGGATAAAATAGAGTGTTTTTGGTAGACAAGTGCATGTGAGAATTTGTGTGTCCATGTATATAAGCAACAAGAAATATATGATGGTTGAAGGAAAAAGCACTAAACAGATGGTCATTCTCCTCCCTACCATATTGGCATCATGAAGTCTTATGTGATCTAGCCAAACCCCTGAGCAAGAAAGGTGGGTAAGGTCCATGGAAAATCTCATGGGCTCTTATCATATATCACATAATAACAAAGTTTTGGAAAAATGGGTGTTCTAAAAAAGATCTCTAATATTGTAGTATTTTTTTGTTGTGACAAGTTGACCAAAAAAGGTATCTAGATAAATAATTGACATCATGGGATTTGAAGATGGTTGGAGAAACATGGATAGATGGAATATATAGAAGAGTATATAACAACTAAAAAGGTACATCTAACTTCACAAACATATATATCAGTATAGATTTTATTTTTGAAGTACTTATATTTGCATTTCATGGCTAAGATGTATATGTAGAAATGTGTTTGTGAAGCATGGGCACATATAACAACCAATAACCGGAAAGGAAAAAAATGTAGTCATGTATGAAATGGAAACCAGGCCAACCATGACATTACAAATGGTTTAGTTGAATGGAGCAACATACGTCAAGTGCTTGTAGGGATAAACAATGTGATGCAAGAAACAAATTGGCTCTAATTTCCTTGGAGAGAGGTGCACTAATCATTTCTAAGGCATAAGTTCTTAAATTTGTAAGGAAATGGCTATGCCTTAGGTTGGTCTTAGGTGCACTAATCGTTATCTCTTGGTATTTTATAAGGAAAAGCTCTATCTTAGGTTGGTATTCGTTATTTGGAATGTCTTTAGGTTCAATCATATTTTCATCAAGGATGGTAAGCTCAGCCATATGTTGAGGCATATTTTGAAGGGAGAGTTTTGCTATGCATTTTTCCTTAGAATTTTGGTAGGATAGGAAAAAGAAGTCTTCACAGGGTTTAATAGTTTTCATAGGCTCAGGCCAAAAGAAATCTAACAAAAAGTTCCCACGAGAAGACAAAGGATTAAAACTAGTATGATGGACACTAAAGATATCATTATCAAAAGGAAACTTCAAGAATTTATGCACGATGGATGTGAAAACTTCCATGGAGCATATCCATGGATAGCCAACCTTCAAATGGAATTGATCTAATGAAGGGATGATGGGAAATGAGACATCTAACCATTTTGGTCCAACTTGTAAAGGAAGGGTGATCAATCCCATTGTAGGGCATGAAAAACCATTATGCATCCTTATCCATGCTTTCGGTTTGTCATATGTCTCTTGATAGATTTCATGCACAAGTAATAGTTCCTTGGTGATCGCATTCTCTCCATAGATGGGATCAATTAATATCCCATTAGTGGGTAGGTCATTGATTCAGCCAACTATGTAAAGAGGACCATCAGGTGCCTTTCTAGTTATATCTTTGCATGAGAAAGTAATGTCAAGAGAATTTCTAGGTCATCCCTTACAAGGTTGAGTTTCGATCAATGAAATAAAATATTTTTCAATTTTACCCATAGGATTTTGTTGAATTGTATCCATGTTCTCATCATCCATGTCAACATTCATCACACAATTCTTTGACGTTTCACTAGTATTGACAAATAAAATACTATGTTAAGGCATAGGGTCTATAAAAATTTAAAATTTTTGGTTAGGAGGGGAAACAAACTTATTTGCTTGATCATTAACACCTCTAATAGACAATCAATCGAAATCAGTGAGGTCTTGCACAATATGTTTAAGACACTTACAATGTTTTGTATCATGTTCATTTTGTCAATCAAATTGGAAATAAGCATTGGCTCTAATGTTCAGAGGTAAAGACTTATTAGGATCAAGAGTCTTAATATGAGGCAAGGTAATCATTTTATGTTCTAAAAGTTGCAACATTATGTTATGAAGGGTATTTGGTAGGGGAGTGAATTATCTTTTGAAATCTCCACGACTAAAGGGGATTGACATTTTGATAGTAGCTACTTGGGTATCAACATGTTGAGTTGTTTGTTGAGGGGTATTAAACTGAAGGAAGCCTTTACTTTGTTTCCTAAAAGTTTGGTGACTAGTTTGATTTGTAACCTCATACTTTTCATGTCAACTAGAGGTGGGATTTTTTTCACGAATACTAACAGAGTTTTGATAGTCACAAAGGGCAGTGCATAAGTGCAAAAAGGAGGGGAAATTCATCATGGTTGGCTTATACTATATCTTCATTCACAAATTCTCAATAAATATTCTTTGAAGGTGAGTTTCAAGAATCTTTACATTGATTTGAGAATAAAGAAATTAGTATGATGAAATAAAGTTAGTTATCTTTTCATCATCGTTTTTCTTAAATCTCATCAAATCGACTAAAGTCATCTTAGGAGTCATGTGCACATTAAAATGGTTTACAAAAGCTACAAAAATTTCATTGAATGAATGAATTGAGTTATTTGGTAAGGACAAAAACCATTCTAAGGAAATATCCTTCAAGGATCTAGGGAAAATTTTAGCCAAGAGTTTATGCTAAAAAGTAAAGTCACTACATAAGGTGTTATAAGTAGAAACATCATTAAAAGGATCTCCTTTTCCCCCATATTTCTCAAATTTAGGAACCTCTATACCTTTTGGCATTGGCATTCTCAAAATATTCAAGGATAATGGACTTTTTTTAATATAGTACATAGGTAGACCATTTTGATTTCAATTTATGGTGGAAACTTTCTTTTGAAGGGATGAAAAGGTTTGTAAAAGTTGATTTACGATATAGGGTCAATTTTTGGATTTTTTCGATGGAGGTGAATATGGTGGAGGGGTGCAGATGTTCAAGGTACAAGTGAATGGAATTCTTATAGGAGATAAAATGGTAGGAGATATGACATGTGATGCCAAAAAGGTACTAGGGATGCTCACGGAAATGCCCAAGGAAGTAATCACATTACTAGTAGGTTGCATTTTTGTTGTAACTTGAGGGTTGGTATAGGTCGAGATAGAGGTAATTGTTGTGAGAGGAGGGGTTTGAAATCATCCTTGGCTTGTGAAATTTTTCAAGGTTAAGGGAAAACTAGTGGTCGAGGTAAGATGAGGTCTAAAAATTTGAATTATGTTACACATAAGATCAACTCCTTCACTTTCAATCATGCGATGTATGTTAGCAAGTGTAGGGATAATAGTGGTTGAAATATTTTCAGTATTTATTTGGTTCTGTAAGTTTGCTAAGTCTTCATGAATTTGGATTATGCTTTCTTTTGGAACACTAGCAACCACTGTTTCAATATGTGACACACTACTTGAAGGTAGAGGGTTATTAGGGGTATTCTCCATACCTAGTGTACTAGTGTCAACACTAGTAATGAAAGGGCTAGATAACCCAAGATCCACCATGATTGTGCTATCACAGGATGGCATGAGTCTTGAACTTTGTATCACTATAGTATTATCAATAGGACACCAAGTTCTCATAAAAAGGTCAATGCAAAGGGTAATCAATGAATCTAAGGAAAATACAACAAACACAAGATAAATGTTATGCTCCAATTATAATTCAAATGAAATTAAGCCAAATGCAATGAAATGTAAATTTTGTAGACTAAAAATAGCAAACAGAAAAATAGAAACATAGAGTTTAATGCTATTAAATGTAGTTTAAAACCAGAAATGGGACTAAATCACCCAAAGGGGCATATGAATCCTAGTTTAAGGTTTTTACAAGAATTGAAAAAAATTCTAAGTGAGAGTTATGCTTTTTGGTTTGTATGATGTCTAAACTAGATGTAAATGCATATTTCAGATGGTTTTTTATGATGCAAGACACAAAAATGCAAGCTATATGCACTTTCACTAATGCAATGATGAGAAAACCTAGATGCCAATTAACTAATACAAACCCTAATGCAAAGTTAATGCAAGCTAGATCTAGGATGATAATTCACTTCCAAATCAAAAATGAATTGTTCATGTCAGGTTCACCAAAATGTAGTCATGGAAATACGATGCTTAGGGAAACTCTTATTTCGCAAGGGTGATCACACTCAATGAAAACTCTAGATATCCCACTCTAAGGTGAAATGAAAGAAGGGGATTTGTTGAGGGTTGTCCTTGGGTATGAAACTATGAATAAAGAGGGGTTCACCACCAAGCTAGAGCTTAGAAAGACAAATGAAATGAAATACCTAATGACTAAACCTAATGTAATGTAAAATTTAACTAAATGACCTAGAAAAGCATGCAAAATGGAACAAAAAGAAGAGAAAACAAAAGTTGTGCATTTGGAAATCTAAAGAGGATTAGATGAATAATCAAAATTATAAAAACATTGAAATTAATTCCTATTGGGACTCATACGCCAGTCTAGGAAATTTAGTCCTAGATTAGGGTTTTTGGGTAGAAACATATTTCTAGCAAAGAAATGATAGGAACTCCTAAAAAATGCAAAATTGCCTATACGAGGGCTCATACGCTAGAAGTGGCATATTATTCCAGTTAGGGGTTTTTTAGAAACTCAAAGTCCAATTCTACTCCTCAATGTCTACTCTATCCTTCCACCTCAATTTTGGATCTAAATCTCTGATTTGCCACCTGTAGATACCTTTTAATGATCTCTAATGCAAGGTGACAACTTTGACAACTTTGAACACTTGACAACTTTCTCCAAACTTGCTCTTCAATGTGTCTTCAACCTAGATCTAAAAATCACACATCAAAGAGAGGGAAAAAAATGTTGATTATTAGTAGATAGGGGTTTTCCTCGGTCAAATCCCTCTTTAGAGCTCAATCTTTGAAATGAAATTAAAGAGCATGAAAGGAATGATGAATGAACAATTATGATGTTACAGCTCACCAAAGCCTATTAATAAAGTGTTGTAAACATGTGTGAAATGGCTACAATAGATGTAGATCTTAAATCTTTCTTCAATATGATAGATCTTGATTTGAATACTTCATTGAATCATGAAACCCTACATCACAAATGTTAGGTCAAAAACAAACATGATGCATGCTGACTTTGACATGATGCTTGATGCTTGAATAATGATTCAAAACACTTGATAATAAGCTCTTGAATGCTCTTGTAAACTCTCATTCACCATAAATAATGCTAAAATGAAGGTCTTAGATTGCTTAGATGAAAAATGAGTGAAATAACCTCGTATTTATATTTAATTATGCCAAATTTCCCAAAATTACAACACTACAGGATGACATCAGATCTAGGAAGATAAAATACCACAAAGAATTTTAAATTAAATTTAATTTTGGGCCACACAAGACTCATGCACTAGTTAGGGCGTATGAGTCCCATTCGGTTAAGATATAGGACTCAATTTTAAAAAATGCTTAGAATCATGTGAAATCCATATTGGGGCCCAAAAACCTAGGTGGGACCCATATGCCAAAGGTGGTGTATGAGTCCTAGATCACTAAATATGGGCCACACAAGCCAAAAACATATGAATCATGATTGGATGTTGATTTGTGTTGGGATTATCCTTAGAAAGATGCAATAATTAAGGCCTGTGGATGCAAAATAAGCCCAAATAAGGCATAAAGAAGCCTAATTAATAATGAAAACCCTAGATAAGTGTGAAAGTGTGTTACAACACTTTACAACACAATAAATAAGGTACCATTTGGTTCATATAATTTACAAGGGCCCAATACCTAATTTGAATGTGTTAAACATATTACAACACTAAATCAAGGCATTATTAGGTCCATTTTAACATTAATTATTCTTGAAATTGAGTGTATAATTTTCGTAACTATAAAACTATTGTCTGATTTAGTATTTCATGATTCACAATACCATTGAACAAAACATCTAGCCTATAAGGGCTATATTTCCTTATCAGAGTGCAAGACTTAACCTTTTACTTCTTCTTTGCATCTGATGACACTTTTACTCTACTAGAATCACTTTTGTTCTCCCTTATTTGCACTTTGTATCCTTCCTTCTCTTTCTCAATTGTTGCTTCACTTTTAGTATCAACTATATCAAAACTTTGTTTCTTCACACTTTCTTCTCCTTGTGAAGATTTTAATTTTCTTTTCTGGAGATTAATTGTGGTCCTTCTTCTTCTTCTTTTTACTCCTCCTCCATGTTTACTCCCATATTCCTTTCCCTTGTGGCTTTTTTTTCACTCTTCTTCTTACAATTCTTGTTTGTGGTGGTGCTAAAGTGGATTTTTGTTTCTCAAGCACTTTATGTTTCTTCAATGGAGGGGTCTTTTCCTTTACTAGAGTACTTATAGACTCTTTCCTCTTCTCTCCTATAGTACACTTAATTCTAGAGGATTTTGGTGCAACCAAACAAGTGGTAGCTATTCTATTGAATCTCCTTCTACTAGAAGATTCTTTCAGTGTACTGGTTTTAACTTTATCCTTTTCCACTTGGTTTTTTGTGATGCCTATTGCCTCTGCAACTACTACAACCTTTTTCTCAACAGTCTTCCTAATCAATTTTTCTATTTTCTCTATTTTTACCTTCATTGATTTATCCTTGTAGATGGAGGAAACAAAACAAATTTGAGATCTTATGGATTAATATTCAAATCATTCCAACATCCAAATAATAGAGAACCTACAAGAATATTATTCAAACATGTAAATGAAAATACAAAAATCTAATCTACTTGTGAGGAAATAAACTAATTATCTCTATTACACTCCTCAAATCAAGATCTTGTGTAAACATAATGGGTCTCAGAAGCACACACACACGAGGTTGTGATTTATTGGAGATTCAAATGAAAGATGTAGAGACTATTGTAAATCTAATAAATTGAAACAATAACATGAAAAGAAACTAATATGGAAGATGAAAATGATAGCTAGATTGTGAGTGATACTAACAGAGATCCGATGTATATATTGGATGATCCCAAAATGAGGTAGAGAGGTTGTTTAAATAGATACCCTCAAGAGAAATTCAAGCATTAGGGTAAATATGGGATAACTGGAGATTAGTGGTATAGGAGGAATAAGTGGTAAGTGGTAAATGGTAAGCGGTAGGAGGGAATACTAGAGGGATTTTATTTAATAAATGGAGAAAATGGATATAAGGTGCATGTGTTAAGGATATAATAATATTTATTGGATTAATTCAATGGAAGATATGAAAAGAATAATGGAATGAGATGAATAATAGATCAAAATGAAATGATAGGACATATTAAGGATATAACCAATTCTTGAAGGAAATTAAAGTTAAATGAGGATAAATTTAACAAAAAAAATTATGTGTCTACATTTTGCCCCTCTTTGAGACAATGTAGCTTATCACATTGTTTCAAAGAAAAATTGATCAACTGATATATATGCCCCAAAGATATCCTGGTAAGGACGATGAGGAATATGGTATGCCCCCTCAAGAGATTAATCGAACAGATTGCAGGAAGATTGATCTCTCGATTGATTATAGGAAAATGATTAAATGATTGACATTGCATAAGTGATTAAGGAGTATTGTACATTTGATGGAAATGCACAGTTGAAAGGAATAATTGAACAATTGATGGAAATGATCAATATAGCTAGGTTGATGAGCTGATGAAGGTGATTGAGATTGATGCAAACAAAAGACAACTTGATATAATGATTGATTGATTGATTGATTAAGGGGACCTAAGATTTTGAGGAGCAAGTGGATTGAATTGAGATTTGATTCAAGCGACATACATTAGTTAGATAAATCAATTCACTGATTTCTCTATGAAAAGAATGATGAAGAAAATGAAATGCAAGAAATGGTAGTTGGAAGAAATTCAAGATGGAAGAAAATAAAGGTGATGAAGCCTCTTGTGCCTTTTAAGTACTTATATCACCATCAAGCTTATTATGTTGCAAATTAGTATAAGCATCTAGATAACATGAATATCTAGATGACCTAAATACTATTTGTGGTTTTATTTAGTAATTAAAGTATAAGCATCTAGGTATAAGGACCTTAGATGACCTAAATACTTATTGCATAGAAAACACTATCAGACAAGGAATGCTCTCATCCACAATAGACTCAAAGATCATCGATAATTTTAGATAACCATGTCTTAAGACGAGTCATCCTATGAATGGGAAACAATCCACATGCAAAAAAAAAGTGAACATGCCCCATCATCACCTCTCTAGTCCCAGACATTCTAGAGAAGCTAAAAGACATGTCACCAAAGATAAAATCATAAAAAAATAAAACATAAAAAAACAAACATGCATCATGCTTCAATGTAGAACGGATGTTTGTTACAGTTTGTGCATTTGGCTAGATTTGTAAGATGGATTGATATGTATGCCATATTGTTTTCTTGATTGTTAATCCTAGTGTGGTTTTGGTTTTATTGAAGTGCAAATCCGTTTGGTGATTTGAAAGTGTCACTATTTAGGGATTTTTTTGGATATTTGATTTTTTTGGATTTTTGAAATATTTGATTTTTTTTTTTATCTTTTCAAGACATTTTATGATTTTTTTAGGACATTTTATAATTTTTAAAGATTTTTTTGAAGACATTTTATGAATTTTTTAGATATTTTCAGGACATTTTATGATTCTTTTTTGAAATTTCTTAAGACATTTTATGAATTTTTTAAAAAAATTCAATACATTTTATGATTTTTTGGGATTTTTCCAGGACATTTTATGAATTTTTTAGATTTTTTCAAGACATTTTATGATTTTTTAAATATTTTTTTCAAGACATTTTATGAATTTTTAAGATTTTTTTCAAGACATTTTATGAATTTTTAAATATGTTTTTAGGACATTTTATGATTTTTTGGATTTTTTCAAGACATTTTATGTGTCTACATTCCTCATAAGTTTTGTATCTCTCTTCAGTCAGGTCCCTTGTTTTACTCAACATGTGATCAAAAAAATTAGCAATCACATCCTTAGTGACTTCATATCCCATTGGAGAGATCCACATGGTTCTAGGATATACAATCTCCATTATGCATTCATCTTTGAATACCATGAAGATGATATCATTCTTCTACTTGGAAATCATGCTCAACGGGATTCTATCTCTACTCTACATCCTTCTCTGAAAGTCTTTAAAGAAGTCACCTAGTGCAACCTCTTGATCTCTTATTTTACCAATCCTATGTAGGTGGTCTCTTATTTGATGAGCTATTGGTTCATCCTTTAACCATACTACATTCCTTGCTTTGGGGAGCTCATTCAAAAAGTTAAAGAATAGGAAAATGATTGGAGTTCCATATTTGAATGGGTACTTGGTTTCATTTTTCTTTTTCATGTTCTCATGCAATTTTTCTCTTAATATCTCACACAAGTCAAATTCTACACTATTTACCCCCATGTCATATGCTATTGTAATTGTGGTGGTTGAGACTAAATTTTCTCTATTTGAGAAGAACATTTTATACCCAATCATCATTGAAACATACTTTATTGTTGGAATCATGATATCCTTCACTACCAAAGCTCTCTAATCAAATTTGACATTGATTAACTCAGATACAACTGAATTATTCGTAAACTTCAAAACAAGAATGGGTTTGGTTGAGCATAAACTTGTTATAACCCTAATTTATTCTTTGTTTATCATGCGTGAAATTTCTAACCACATGAATTTATCATAAATATGGCTCATTGTATACCTGACCCAATCCTCAACGTAACAAAAAATTGGAAAAAATTTCCACACATCAAGGTTTTTCTTTTCCAAACTCAAAAACTTAGGTTTTAACTCATAATCATCTTCAGTGAGTTCATTAACCCACACTGTGCCTAGCTTCACATGATTATTCACATGTATATATTCCCTATCATCCTCTATATGCAAAACACTATGTGGAATATGTGAAAATGCAACATCTGTGTCATCCACCAAATATTTTTGAGTATTTCATTTAAATCTAGGACGAGGACAATCCACTACTTCAACTACTTGTGGTGTATACATTTTGTAACAATTTAAAGTTACTTTCAGAAACTAGGGAAAATGTGAACCGTAAATACCTTTTAAACTTGCTTTTTGGATAGGGTTTTATTTGCACCAATTCTTAAATGCTTGAATCTCTCCTCTTCACCCTTCATTTTCTCTACCTCACTTGAATTCTTGTTTACAAATGAATTTTGATTACGTGAAACCACATGTAAGTTTCGTTTCAAAATTAACCTAATTCTACATTGAATGCTTAGTTGATAAAGTTGTCAAACCCTAACAATATGCATAGTAAACTCTAAATGCTCCATAATTTTTCACGTTTTGATGTTTTCACCGGTATCTTCTCCAATAGATTAAGCATGTTAACCTTTGTCTCAAATCCATGTGTTGAAGCCTCAATGCCATTTCTTTGGCAGTGGATAAAATAATTTCTAATAATACTCCCTTGAGCCATAACTCTCACCTTAGTTTTTGAAGGAAACATCTACACCGAATGATTGTATAGACTCAACCTTAACCTTTGTCTCTTCTTTCATTTTCCAAATCTTATTCATCTCCTTGGTTTCTACTAGATCAATCTTTTGTAATGGATCATTCTTCTTTACCAGATAATCTTGCTTCATATTTTTGATTCTATAAAAGTTAGAAATGTGTCCAAGCATATTGTACTTATAGCATATTACATTATTTTGACCAATATTACTTCTATTAATTCTAAATTTGCATTGATTATCTTTATGCCAAAATTTATTGCATGCATAATAGTATCCATTGAAAGATTGGGCCATTCTACCATTGTTATAGTCATTCATCACTTGATTTTTGCATTCACTATCTCTATGACCAAATATTTTGCAAGTAAAAAATTGATTGGGAAAAGATGTAACATTGTGATTCATTTTTTTTCTACATTGTATTTCCTTATGCTTAAATCTATTGCAAGTGTAGACACATAAAAATGTCCTAGACTTGCTAATACCATTTTCTATGGTCATAGGTCTTCTATTGGTTAAATAATTTTAATTATTTAATTAATTCACTGCCATCCTTTATTTCCTCTTTGATTAATTAAATAAATTTTATTTATTTAATACGTCACTAATATCCTTGTCTTCTATTATTCATTTATCGTCTTCTTCCACAATTAATTAATTTTATTTATTTAATTGCTTATTAATTTATCATCTTCTTCCTATTTTGAATTCAATAAAAAATCAACATTCTTTCTAATTTTAAATAAAATCATTTATTTAAAATTACCCACTTTCTAATTTTCCTCCACAATTAAATAATTTTGATTATTTAATTATCTTATTGATTTTCCTTCTAAATTTAAATAAAAGCACTTTATTTAAATTGGCAATTTCCCTCTTTCCAAGTAAATAATTTTAAATTATTATTATTTACTACCACATGACCCCACTTTTTGAATTAAATTTATTTTTAATTTAAAAATGACAAGTCATCTCTTTAGGGAATTAAATTTAAATTCTCCTCTTTCCTCTTTTTCTATCACTTGCATGCTTGTCCATAGATTTGATTTTTCTAAAATCAAATATTATCCTTTCATTTCAAATTTCACCTAATGTTGCCCTAACCCTAATTGTGGGTTGTTATTTTGAATCTTGCCCATTGATTCTAGGGCACATCTCAATCTTCAATCTTGTCCATTCACCCAAAATTGCATTTTCTATAAAATGGCAATTTTGTTCTCAATTTTTCGGGCATCTTGCAAATCTAGTATCTTACATATCTTGGTGTCTTATAATTTGCATATCTCATTTAGCTTCATACTTGTCCTTTTTGGTAACTAGTTTATAGATCTTACATTTCATGTAGAATCTAGTTTTACTTGCATAGTTATTTCAAAATCCTTCAAGATTTGCATAGTCTTGTCATAATCATAGTACTCGCATTCCAATCTAAGGGCGCATTTCACATTACAAAAAATAGAGAAGGGCTATGGAGGTTAATCATGGAGGCCTCTAGGAGCATTGGTGATATTGCTTCTTGTTTTAATTTATTTCCTCCTATATGCTTCATAGTATACTAGGGTTTCATTTCTTATTTTGATTTGAATCTATTCCTCATTGTCACCTTGCATTGTCACCATCATGTCTTCAAGTCACTATAACATTCTTGTTAGTCGAATTGAATGCCAATTTATCCATTATGGTTAAAGCCAACTAGCCATGGACTTCAAAAGACTATACCTCAAATCCAAATGCAAATTTTATGCTACCCATATTCAACCACCCACATGCCTTTCATCCCAACAATTCATAAGTCCTAGTCCTCCACCCATATACCCTAACTACCAAGAATCCCTTAACACCATTAGTCATACCCACCCTAACCTTGACAAGGAAAATCAACCATCCATTAATCCACTCCAAGCGTCCACGTCATATCCTCATCCTTTGTCGATGTCATATCCTTTTCCCTCATCCACATCATATCCTTGTCATTCATCCACGTCATATCCTACTCCTTCATACACCAATCCCTTCCAAGACACTCCATCCCAACATACATTTAGTCATGAAAAAACACCTAGTCATGGTCTCCAAAGTCATATCTCATTTAATAAACTTAAAGACACATGTCAAAATGAAAACCCAAAGCACAACATCATAACTGCCCCATCATATCAAGATCAAAGTGATCCATCCCATGACCTTATCTTTAAGTCCATTCAAGAAGTCCTCATAGAAAATCATGTTATAACAAAGACACCTATCCTTGGTCAAGATTCCATCCACAACCATGTCATTCAAGATGAACCTATCCTTGGTCAAGACCCTATTTCCAATCATGTCATTCAAAATGAACCCATCTTTGATCAAGACACTACTTTGGAACAAGTCAAAAATGATCCACTCCTTGACCTTTATGCCATTCATGATGGTACACTTGAAGAAGCCCCTATCCTAACTTCAAGTATTGATACTTCCAAAAATGAGACACTTGCCTCCATGGGACACATAGAGGATCTTCCTATAGAACAAGAGGCTACTATTTTAGACATCTTTGCAAATGATCAAGCTATAATTGAATTCAGTGGGCTCCATGACAATGACCATGAATATGGTTTCAACATTAAATTGGAAACAAGTATGTACAAAATCGTGATGGGTCAAAAAGTGACAATATGTAAGTGATATCATGGCCCATGTGGTTGATGACTTTTTTTATACCCAAAATTGATGAAACAAAAAATGTTTGTAAATGAGATTCTTAGCTTTACACCAATATAAATTATGCTTTACTTTGAATTTAATAAATAATTATTATTCATTTTCTATTTGAATTATGACTAGAGTCCTGATTGATAGGTTGATTGAAAAAAATCTACAACTTTCAAACAATATCATTTTTTTTGAATCCAAAATATGCGTCACATTCTATGCTTCACATACAATAGGATTAAAAAAATAATAATAAATTTCAGGAAGTTTTGACCAAGTTAAGGCAGTCAGACATATGAGTTTTTATATTTTTTAAAAGTTATAATTAAAAATTCATAATTAATTATTTACTTGGAAAAAACTTACAAAAAAATATGCATCACATTGGGACATGAGTCCTCTACTTATATCTAAAATATTATAAAAAAATATCATCATTTTATTGTGGTTAGGGTGGTCAGACAAACACCTCCTTATTTTTTCCCCGAGATTTAAGTACTACTACATTGAAAGTTAAAATTTTCACCAAATAAATTTTAAAAAAAATTTTAACCTAGTAGTTTAGAAACTACATTCAATTTTCTACAGATTCTATTCTTAAATATTTTTGAAATAATATAGATAATTTATTCAAATATTTATGTCAAGTTTCCTAACTCTGATTTTCTGAATTTTCATCACCACTTAAGGGCCTGTTTTTTCCATGATGATCCTGCACATACCCAAATGTCAAAAGAATCATCAAAATTTGACATGTCAGACAATCGGACCATATATGTTAATCAGAAATCTATCCAACATGACAATGAAGGTATGACATCTTATTAGCTAGGGTCATCTACTTTTGTCAAAGAAGGCTTTCTTACAAATGAGACAATTCCAAGTAATTTTTTTTGACTAAATAACGATGGGCTAGCATCTTGCTTATGAAATTATAAGTATCCCATCACAAACATAATCTATTAGAACATGTATTATCAAGGAAAATGACTAGGCCTACAAGAGAAAGGAATGATTGAACTAGTACAAGTTCAGGCACATTACAAACATCAAGGTCTTGGCTACCCCTTAGTTGGTAAATCAAAAGATGTTAGTGGTCCCTCCTCGATACTAAGGGAAAATTTATCTAATACAAACATCAAAATGGGTGTCATGAGTAGCCCTTGTCATAATATTGATGCTAATACCCCTTCCATCGACACCATAAACCGTCATTCTAACATGAATAAAAACTTCCATTTGGAACCAACAAAAAGAAAAATATTACAAATACAAAGTTCAAACAAAAAGTAAAGTGAACAAATGAAATTAAAATGGATCCTAAAGAAAAATGGATCAAGTCAAGAAAAGAGTGAATCAGGGAAAGAAAATATGTCAAATTCAAAAGTCAATCTAAATGTGGAGAAACAACACAAGAGGAATCCCACATATAATACATATCCAACTCCTTCAAAATATCCATCAAGCAAGACATATAAAAGTGTTAGTTCCAAACACTATCCTAATTCGACACCCAAAGTTTGGAAAATAAAAATTGCTACATCCAAACATGCAAACAATTTGTCCATGTCTACCATCATCCGTAATAATCCTACATCTAGCATAAAGTCCAAATGTCCCATGTCACAAATCTGTCGCATCTTGCTGACAACTCTTTATCATAAGGACTCTCATGGCATTCTATCATGATGTGCATATTCTAATAAGACCAACTCTAGTATAAGCAAGGATCACAATGACATCAATCAACTATATGCAAGTGTTATTATCTTGACAAGGAAAATACTGAAAAAGCGTCATTATTGGCATGCCATGGCACCAGTCTCTACATTGGCACCATCAAAGGATTCAACATAGTCAGTGGTCATCTAAAGCATCAAGGCTATCTGGTAAAATACAAAAATACAAAAAAAATGAAAAATTAAAAAAAATCGTCACCTTGATGAAAACTTGGCAAATAGGCATAATGGTAACACCAAAAAAATCAAAATAATCCAAGAAAATAGTAAACAAAAATTTCGTCCAATAGTGAAAACCATTTTTATGGCACTTTGGATAAGTACCATGATGAAAACATAGCAAATAGGCGTCATGTGTAAAATAAATCATCTATATGGTCCATTGCACTTGGGGGCAAGTTGTCCCATCTCCCATGCCCTCCACATGACATTTCCATCTATCATCTAAGCCCTATCATTTTTGTCCATTTGCCCACTGAATTTGATCTTGATAAGGACTAAAATACAAACACAAATCATTCTTTGGGAAACTTTTGACATGCATATCTTTTGGTCACACAATATCATGTCATTACATTCATAGCCTCCTTTTCACTATGTGACATCATCCTTGGAGACGATATGATAATTCTCCTAGTCAAAGCCATCCATGTCTCTTATCTTTTACCAAAATCATCCATTGTCCTTTCTCATCGATCCCCTATCCTAGTCTCCCTTATTAATGGTCTAAGATCCGTCATCATCCCATCTAGTCCTAACTGAGTTATTCCAAATGTAACAAATATGGCAACCTAGTGCATTATCCAAAATATTCCTTGGCTTTGTCCTTGGCCCTGCTGCAGACTTTTATCCTCTTGTCATATCATTTCCATCCTCACATTGTTTTGGGAGGTGTCCTTCCCATGTCAGACAACATTGTCATTATCATTGTCACCTGCCAATTGGTATTCAGCTTGACTAGTGGAAAAATCATGGTTTTCCTTGGATTCATGTGTGTCAGCATCATTCACATGCATTTGTCACAATTTTCTTAAAACATCAAAAAGTCATAAAAATCATAAAATGTCTTAAAAAAAGTCATAAAAATCATAAAAAGTCCTGAAAAAAGCCTTTAAAAAATCAAAATTTGTCAAAATCCCAAAAAAAACAAAAAATGTCGAAATCCAAAACCATCAAAACATGTCAAAAACACAAAAACATCCAAATAACACTCAAAAATCCCAAAACTAAGTCATGTCCATCATGTCAATCAATCCATGTCATTATCGAACTATGTCACCGTTGCACATTTGTTACGTAGGCAAGCTCATCATTTGATGTACCCCTAAGGCTGCATTAGGTCAGTCCTTTAGAATTTTTCATGTTAGTCAAATAAGTCAGACATTGTCATCAAACACACAAATAGTCATTGAAACATTATACAAGTCACACATCAATAAGACAATCAAGCCAACACGGTCATCAAGTCAAATCAAAGAAATTGTCAAAACATTCAAATCACCAAACTGGTCAAACTTATGTATTATACAAGATGTGTCCTTCCTGAAACCAGACATTGTCATTTAGTCAAACTATCATCATTCACCTTATACAGGATGTGTCTTTCCTAAAACTAGGCCTCGTCAATTGCATAATCATTAAACAAATCAAATTTTGGTAAATAATCTTATTGGTTGTTGAAATTATGGCTTATTTTGTCTTATCTTTCTTTTGTAATTTATTTTTGAGTCAAGTTACCAGCTTCCTTGAGGATGTCCCATTAACGATTTAGAACAGCGATTATGTCCCGCGACTCTTTTATTTGACTACTATTTGTGGATTGTCTTGGCAAAAAGATTGGGGAAACTTGGCCTTTAGTATGAGCTAGGACATTCCTTGTATGTGACTATTTGTTTTCCAAGTGGATGACCTTGCACACCTTGGTCTATGTCATACCATGGTGTTTGTTGTCCATTTGTGTCATTTTTTACCACCCAATGATGATTCGAGCAACACCTATAAGTACTTTGGCAAATGTTAAAGGATTCTTTTTCATACTAAAATGCATTTCCTTCTCCATACTAGCATCCATGTCTTCCACACTAACATTTCCTCTACTCCATCATCCTCTAGTCCTTTTCAAGAGCACACTCATGTTATTTGAACCCACCTATCCTCTTGAGGGGGCATACTGCTACCGCCTCGTCATTCTTCCTCATCTTATTTTTCACTGGGGCATGTCTTGAACTAAATTTTATTTGTCACAATGTGATAAACTGCATTATGACAAGCAAGAATAGCAAAAACCATTAAAATAGGGGTACCTTTATCCATTTGGCTGTCTAATAGGTGGCCTTCTAACTTGATTCTTTTGATTTCGGATCTTCTTTTTGTAAGGAAGCTAAGGTAGCGGAACAACTTCCTACACTAATCTTGAGAGGAGTATAATGCAAAACTTTATAGATCTGTACAACAGTTATAAAATCTTAAATGAAAATAAACATAATATGATGCATAACATGAAAAAATGATTTATGTGGGGAAAATATTTTTGGGAGAAAAATGCCACACTCCAAAATCCACCCAATATATTATTCAGAAATAAAAAAGATTACAATATACTTGAAGAGAAAGATTCTAACAGGATTATTAATAACCAGAAATCTAGAGGCAATACGATTGCTATCAGACACTCAAAATACATCGCAATGCACAACCATAAGACAATTCCCTCATAAAATATGGTTTCCTTCTATGGTAAGTCAAGCTAATAAAATATCGACCAGACCCCCAGCTAGGGGATGATCCTCATGAACCCCTCATGTGGGATAACCATCACCCCCCCCTCGTACTGACATATCAAAAGTACCTTATGTAATTGCAAGGTTGAGACACATTTTTCCAACACTTTCCATTTTTCTTCTTATTATCAATTTTCTTTTGTTCAGGGTTCTTCTTTCCAATATTGCGTAGGGTCTGATTTATCTTTGAACTTTCTCCTTCTTCAAATCCCAAACCAGTTTTATCTTTGGAATCCTTCTAAATTGTAATCATCTCATTCAGTATGGATGTACTATTCTTGAATTTATTTTCATTACTCTTTGTTTTTTATAGATTTGACCTTAAGGTCACAACTTCTACTTCATGTCTTGAGAATTCTTTAAACTTGCTTCTAAACTTGGAATTCAAGCATTCTTCATTCCTTTTACCTTCTTCAACTTGCACCTTCAAATTAGTAACTGATTCATTAGCTTGCTTCAACTACTCCTTTGATTGCTTCAATTGTTCACTAAATTCCTCATGCCTTTCTCTACAGCTCTTGATCTGCTCTCTCAATTTTTTGATGCATTCATGTACTTCTTTGACATTTTATTTTAGATTTCTATTGTCATTTCATTCCTTTCTAGATCTTCAAGAGTAAACCTTAATTCTCCATTCATGTGAAACAAGCAATCTTCTTTTGTAATCCCAGTAGTATGAATCTCTTCTAGAGGAGTATAAAATCTTCTAACAGTCATGCATTCAACCTCCAAGATCTTCCCCAAGTGGTTAAGCTTCTTCCAAGGAACCAAGCTTTGATACCAATTTTTGAACATCTAGAATATTGAGAGGGGGCCAAGGTGAATTAGTATTCTTGTAAACTATTTAAACATTCAATCCTCATAGCATATTCAACTTGCAGTAAGGAAAGAATGAAAAAAACCAGCAACATTGCATAACACATGAACACCAGATTTTTACATGGAAAACCCAAAAAGAGATAAGCCACAGTGAGGATCAACTCACAATATATTATAACTAGTTTTAAGATATTATAGAATTTCTCATTATAGATGGATTCACTATCCTAGTGGACTCATTTCCCATAGACAAAAAAAGAGGTAGATAGAGAAGAGTTTAGCACACTCCCAGATTTGAACTATTACAAATGCATCTGCTAAATGCTAAAATGCAGTTCTTTTGAAGCTCAACAAAATGAATGAACACACTTCATCATATTTGATTCTAATGCTCTACTTTGCTCTACATTCACTTCACATACACACACAATTCAACATTCACAAAGTTCTTTTGAAACTTATTCACATAGCTTACAACTACTCTTAAGTTCTTTCTCATAGCTTGAAAATAACCTTGTACTTATATGCACCACATCCACAAAACCTTAAAACATCAATTAGGTTGGCCCAATTAGATGTATCATGCAAAACATAGCTTTTTGGATTAAATTTATAAAAAAAACCTTTTTTCCAAAAGAAAAATATTGTAACACATCAAATAGGTCAACATGGACATATAATAGCTCCTACATAACATATCAACACATTCAAAAGTTTCAAGACACAAAAATTAGTAGGTAGGCACCAGTAATGACCTAAGAACAAAATTTTCCAGCTAAACAACCAAAAAATAGTCACGTTGATCTCTAAAATTTATGCCACTTCTAATATCCATTCATTTGCAACTTGTCAACATCTCCATAGAACCATAAGACCAGAAACCATTCCATGGTGAAGTGTAGAATGATCAAAATATACAACTTGTATAAGAAAATCACTATCATGAATGAAGCTTCTATTTCTCACAACTTCTTCAATAGAGGCCAAATCAATGTGAGAATTGGGATTTATATGCCTCTAATATCCTAAAAAATTGTTTTAAAACTGTAGAGCAAGATTTCATAATTGGAAACCTCTTCTATCGCTAGATTGAACTTCTATCATTCATAGCTTCTCTAGCAAAAGAAAAAAATATACGAAATTCTAGACATAAGGTTCTCTATCATCCAAAATAATTATATCAAAATCATAGAGCAAGATATTACACAATAGATTAATCTAGACCCAAAAATGAATGTCTTGTACACATAGTTACCTATATTGACACTTAGTCAATTTTCATATCAATTGTGTTCACCAGATCAAACCTTCTTGGAAAATTATACTTGATAAGTATCCTCAAACATTCTCAAACTATTCAAACTGATTTTCACAATGGTCTTGATGGAACCCCTTAAAAATTCTTGGTTACATCCCGAGAAATTGCGAAATTTTTTGCTTGGTCCCTTTTTTTATGATTCTAGGTCATGTTCTCATCACTATGATAGGGTTTTTATCTTCATAAAGTCTCCAATATTTGGCACAAACCCTTGGTCATTTTAATTTTATGTTGACCTATATTCCCCATTCCCATTCATTTAAGTGGTCACTTATGCCTTGATAGTCATTATTTTTACTGGCCCTTGACGTTAGGTTTGTTGGTCACCTCAATTTCTTCTTGGTCTTAATAATTACTTTTGATCAAAGGCTTGGTCTCAAATTTTTTTATCCTTATCCTTCATTATATAGGGGTAGTATTTTGTTTCCTAGGGTTGACCCCTTTTTTATGACTAACTTTTATTGTGTGTGCAAAAATTATGTATCATATTGGCCATCTAATTATGGGAGTTGATCCCAACCATTCCCCATAAGCTCATTTTGATTTATTTCTACTTAGTTTATTCTCACAGGTCGATAGGCATAGGCCACATATCTCATATAATGGTGGACCTAGTCTCCTTGGTAGGGGTGACTGCCATTTCTTAAGGAGGATCACCATTTGATGAACTGAAGACGTGGCCATATTTATTCTGCTCCCAATGAGCCCACTTTATTTTATTCTATAATATTTTAAATATATGGGCTAGTGGGTGATGGCCATGTGGTATTGTTTAAATGTAAGATTTGTTCCTTCCCAGGGTGGTGGGTGTTTTTGAGGCTTGATCAATGATGTATAGTGCAACATGTTTTCCTATTTGGGCTCTTTCTCACACTCCCCTCTGTCTGCAATGATAAGATGTGATAGTCACACGGCTAGCAAGCGGTGTGACACCTACCATATGGTGGGACATGTTGGGTTATCAAAGAAAAATGTTTGTTTCACAATAGATGGAGTTGGTGGTTGATGGTTGGTGATGTGGTCAAATCTTGACCACTCCCTACTATCCCATGAGGGATTCTCCTATGCACTTCATTCTTTTGATAGTGGGAATGACACTAACCCTAGCCATCACCAATATCTTATGGCCATGAAGGATTGGGTTGATTCGGAGGATGAGTTGATGATGGCTACTCCTCTGATGATAAGGAAACTGAGTGGGTACACCTATTCACCACATGACAAGGCAAAGTAATATCATGTTACTTTCCTTGTTAGGTGCTCAAAATTTTGTTCCTATGTGATGATTTGCTCTCTTTGGTCAGTGTGTTATGAAGTAGGTTTCCTTTTTGTGCCTTTATGCTCATGGTGATGATTTTTTGGGTGATATGGATTCACATGTTCTAATGCTACCAAGATGACACTTTTTGATGACTAGCAGGATGTTTTTGATTAATAGTTTCTTGGAATTTGTTTTATTTTCACTTGCGCTAAATGATAAATCCCAAACTTAGTTGGGAGATATTTTTATTTTCTATTGAAATTCATTTTGAAATGAAAACAAAATGAAATGTGAAATGTAATTTAGCGTAGTGCTTGTTGCTCCCTTGTCTTATAAGAGGGATTCTACAACTAGTTACAAGGGGGTTCAAGAGGTTGAAAATTCAGGAGGTTAGTAGGTACTTATTTTCAAGTGAAATAGATATAAGAAAATGGATACTAAGTTTTACAATAATATGTTGTAGAAACTAGTTGACCAATATATGTTTTGGACAAGAAATATAGACAAAAAGTAGTATAGTCTCTGTATATTTTCCCTCCTATATGAAAATTATACAAGCTATAAATACGATAATCAATGGTTACCTTTTCTATCTCTATTGAGTTCTAATGGATGTGTTGTTTCATTCTTGATTATTCATTCAAGGAATGTTTCTAAATGCTTGAATTCTAACAATAGGTTTGTTATAATCCCTGTATAAGGATGTTAGTAAGAAGTTAACTATAGATATAATTGGTGGGAATATTGTAAGGAAATGTCTCTAAGGCCATAGGTATTTTCTATGAAATACATAAGTATTATCCAATCATTTAATTTCATGGTTTGACTCTGCTTCCTAGAATATGGAGCTGGTCTAGTTTAGTATTCATGCTTCAGTTTGGTAATCGACCTGACTGATGATCACATAAACATAATCAAAATTATTTGTTTATTTCTTTTCTGGGTGTGTATGAGTGATAAAGGAATTACATCTTCTCTTGTTTAAGGTCAATCTCTATTATGAAGTTTAGCCAAATATTTAGGATAAGATACCTTCAAAATAGTTTAAGGAGAATCATCTATTTACTTTGTATTTGATACTAAAGACGCACTAGTATCTAGGAACATAGTTATTTCAAGATTACCCTCCCTAGTCTAACAAATCCTAAAGTGAAGAAATAAAGAACTCAAAGCCTTTAATTATGTGTTGGCCAATCCTTGTCCTTACTAATAATTGTCCTTGGCAATTTCATAGGTTTGTGGTAATAATAAGTTTGGTTCTAAAAAATAACTAATAGAAATGGAAACTCCATTGGGGAGTAATTTGTAGAGGTACATGCATTAGATCATCTTTCCTTGATAGAGTCTACGAAGTTATGAATTCCAAATTCTCATTATAAGTGAGTGGCAACTTCGAAGAGCTCTATGCCAGTGAAAAATACTATTGAAGTTTGGTCATCTACATAACAAGTGGCGACTCTATGAAAAGAACTTGATAAAGTATGATACCTACTAAAATATCTAGGTATTTTCCCCTATTTTAACCTACAAAAGAGAATAGACCTATATGGGTGTTATTTTAAGAAATAGAGAAGTAATAATGTGTTCCCAATTCAGTGAAATCAAGCACTAAGCAAGGGAATAGTGAATATTGTTTGATTTTCTTCATGAATTAAACTTGTAATATGTAGAGTAAAAATCATATTTGTATTCTAATCCACCCATTGGAGAGATCTTAGATGCATTTATATTTAAAATCATGATAAAAGCATGAAACAGGGTGGTAATCAACTATAAAGTTGATATTTTAAGTTGTAAAAGGGTGTGAAAAAATGTATCATTCGATTATACTTCCTTGTGGGGTGTATGATGTAAACATGAAGAATGTACAACCCCTATCATGTCATCAAAAAACTTTCTTCATAGAAATAGATAAATCATTGAATTTTAATGGTGTTCAAGTTTTCCCAAACCCTATTCCTAATGAAATTAGGGAACATTTGCCTAATTTTAAAGGTACGAGATCAGAATCAACATCTCACATCTACAAGAATTTTCTGATTTAATGAGAGATTATGAGATAAGTCATGAAGATGTTATTATGAAGTTCTTTGTTCAATCTCTAAAGAGAGATTCTAGAGATTGGTTTTCATATTTGGGAGTGCATTCTATTTCTTCATGGAATGAGTTCATCGTGGTATTCATTGAACAATTTGGAGAAAGAATCAATCCATACTATATGAGACAAAAAATTAGTAGCATCCAGAAAGAAGATGATAAACTGGTCCCAACTTTCAATCTCATATTTTTAAAAACATTTAGTGACATTCCTAAAATTTTAAGACCAAATGATGTAGTGTGTTTGATTGTATACTTTGATGCATTCAATGACGAAATGAGTTATTTGTTAAGAGATAAGGAGCCTACAACATTACATCGGGCATATCAAATGGCCATGGATATTGAGAATAATTTGAAATATTCAATGATGAAAGGATACATGGTTGCAAGTGCTGGTTATTCTAGCACCCCAAATGCAAATAAAAATCATTGATCAAAAAATGGAAATGATTTCCAGATTAATGGTGTTTTTACTATTTTGATTTGTCCATCACTACAACACACTAATCATAATGACTTCCAAGTTGAACATCAACAAATTTTGAGAAAAATTGATCAGATATATTTTATCCAAGAATTATCCAACATGAAGAGGTGCAAGGATGAATCACTTTATGGTTTATTATCTATATTTTTGGATGACTTATTGGGGGTCCCCAAAAATTTTTAAGGTGAGGATTCAATATGTGTTGAATTATTTTGTGAAATTTCTAAGTCAAGGTTGAGTACTTTGTCAAAAGAATTGAACCCTCATAGTTTTGATCAAGTACTTGAATAGATAAAGAGCGTTGAAGGAGCCCAGTGTGACTATGCACAAAACATGATATCTCAAGATTTTGATGTCAACTGTCTTATTGAAAAAAATCAGAAAACAATGCAAACAAGTGAAAAGGATATATCAAAAAATGAACATCCATCTTGTATAGATGAAGATAGTAATCGCCATCAGTCCATAAGCAACATATATGAAAATATGAATGCAAGTGATGGAGATAAAGATATTCTTGCATGTGTTTCTGATTCTTTACTACAAGTCAATAGTCAAGATATTGAAGATGAAACTTTAAGCCTTCATTCTGAAAGCTATGAGCATAGTTTGTGTAGTGAGGAGTTTCTTTGTGATGAAGATCATGGTGACAATAAACCTGATTATTCTTTGGAAAATTATGAATGCTCCTATGAGGATGAGTTAGAGATGTTTCCTTTACCTGAATGATATAAAGATATAAATGATGATGGAATTGCTTGTTCACAAGTAAGTGACCAGGTTTCACATGATGAATACTAGAAGTGTAGCTTAGGCCTGTTATCATTGGAGCATACTGAGTCAATGGATGATGATCACTTTGAAAATAAGAACTTATGTATCCAATATCTTGAACCTGGATAAAATGTTAATAGTGATAAGGGTCTGGATGGTGTAAACAATCATGGATTTCATGATAGTGAATGTGAAATCAAGTTCTTTGCTAATGTTCCTTATCTCCACACTATGATTATGCACATGTTTTCATCAAATAAGGAAAGTATTTATGCTCAGGAAAACCAAGATAATTGTTCAAATGCTAATGAACAAATTTAAAATAACAGTGTCTTTGACATATAAGGAAACATACCTCTCAATTGATGATGCACATGTCAATCACACATGCTAATGATGAGATCAAGCATGCCAAGGGTGGTATTTGTTTTTAGAAAATTAAAGACAATATCTTAAAACTTTGTTTAATATAGATAATAGAGAACAATGCCTTTGATAGAGGCATATATGAATTCTTCTTTTTCATTTGATGGCATGGGACCAACAAATGTGGTTTGAAATTTTGAAAATGTTTGTCACTCAATACTCTAGCACTTGGTCTGCTTTCCCATAGATTCTAGGATCTCACCATGCCTACAAGAGGCATGTGTCCCCAATAGGAGTCACTGATGGAACACCTTAAAAATTCTTGGTTCCATGCTGAAAAATTATGCAAAATCTAGCTTGGTTCCTTTTTTTTCTAATTTCAGGTCATGTTCTCATCACTGTGATAGGGTTTTTATCTTCATAAAGTATCTAATATTTGGCACAAACCCTTGGTCATTTTAATTTTATGTTGGCCTATCTTCCTCGTTCCCAGTCACTTAAGTGGTCACTTACGCCTTGATATTTTTTGTTTTTACCAGGAATTGACCTTAGGTTTGTTGGTCACCTCAGTTTCTTCTTGGTCTTAATTCCTTATGATTGAAGGCCTAGTCTCAATTTTTTTTTTATCCTTATCCTTCATTATAATGGGGTAGTATTTTGTTGCCTAGGGTTGGCCCCTTTTTTATGACTAAATTTTTTTGTGTGTAGAAATTATGTATCATATTGATCATCCGATCATGCGAGTTGATCCCAACCATTCCCTGTAAGCTTGTTTTGATTTTTTTCTACTTATTTTATTCTCACGGGTCGATGGGCTTCGGTCATGTATCTCATATAATGGTGGACCTGGTATCCTTGGTAATGGTGACTGGTGTTTCTTAAGGAGGATCGATGGTTGATGAACTAAAGACATGGCCATATCTATGTCACTCCTCGTGAGCCTGCTCTATTTTATTCCATAATATTTAAAATATTCAAGCTAGTAGGTGATGGCCATGTGGTATTGTTTAAATGTAAGATCTATTCCTTCCTAGGGTGGTGGGTGTTGTTCGAGACTTGATCAATGATGTAAAATGCAACATGTGTTCCTATTTGGGCTCTTTCCCATGCTCTCATCCATCTATAATGATAAGATGTGATAGTCAGATAGGTTAGCAGATGATGTGACACCTATCATATGGTGGGACCCATTGGGTTATCAAAGACAAAGGTTTATTTCAGAAGAGATGGACTTCACGGTTGATGGTTGGTGACATGATCAAATCTTGATGACTCCTCGCTATCCCGCGAGGGCTTCTCCCATGTACTTCATTCTCTGATGGGTACATAGGAAATTACCACATAGACCGTTCCAAATTTAAGAAGTTCTTGATAAGAATAGGTGTGGTTGGGGGTATTAGCTGAGATTGTTCCAAAATAAAAATAGCGCTAAAGTTAGATATTTTTCTTCAGCACACTTGTGATATTGATAAACAATTTTGGAGCCATCAAATCTGTCAGAGGCTAGCACATGTGGGAAGGTGAAATTGAAGTAAGGTAGGGTATAGGAAAATATGTTGAAGATAAATCATGATCGTTCCCCACTATCCTACTATGATGAATTACAAGTGAGTTATTTTCTATGGGCAAGCAGGTAAATGTGACACGACATGTCTAGCTAGAAAATTAAGTGTGTGATTGACATGCAAGTTAATAAAATACTTATCCAAATCAAGCTTCTTGATTTGGGAAGAGTATCAAATACATGTGCTTATTTTTTTCATCATTATGAAGTTGGGGTTTTTAACCGTTGATTTGGTTCAAAGTTTTGATCAATGGTTGAGATTTAAAACAAGTTTAGTGGATTAATAATACTCTCACACAAGCTCTCCTAAAAAATTAATGCAGATGCACACCAATTACTCTATTTAATGTGATTCACTTACTTGATTTTTTCACTATCTAGTTGTGAAAAAATCTGAGGTCTGAGTGAGGAAGTGATTTTGAGTTAGTCATTTCGGAGTAAGTTGGTAATTATTTTTGGATAAATATTTGTAGCAGAGTTGGAAAATGGGAATATAAGTGTGAATATCAGCTTAGTTCATTGTTCCAAGAGGGTCAATCCTTTTGATTTGTAGAATTCTCCTCCTCAGGGTGGGAAGAGTGCACTAGAGGTGCCAAAAACATCGATGAAGAAGAAAAAATCTGCCAAGGATTCATCATGAGGTGTCCTTAAGAATTCTTACCACCTTAGGGGCCAAACTATATCAGAGGAAATGATCAAAGGAAAGGGTAAGAAGGTTGAGAGGCTAGAAAGGGAAGCTACCAGAAAGAATAGGTATCATCACACTTATATGGGACATCATCAATCTCCCATTGAGATTTCTAATGATTCTTCTGATAGTGGGAATGAAACTAAATTTGGCTATCACTAGTATCTTATGGCCATGAAGGATTGGGTCGATTCTGAGGATGAGGTGATTATGGCTACTCCTTTGATGATAAGGACACCGATTGGGCACACCTATTCACTAGGTGACAAGGAAAAGTAATATCCCGTTACTTTCCTTGTTAGGTACTCAAAATTTTTGTCTTGTGTGATGATTTGCTCCCTTTGGTCAGTGTGTTATTAAGTGGATCTCCTTTCTGTACCTTTATGTTGATGGTGATTCTTTTTGAGGTGATATGGATTTACATGTTCTAATGCTGCCATGACGATACTTTTTGATGACTTGTAGGATGGTTTTGATTAATGGTTTCTTAGACTATGTTTTGTTTTCACTTGGCATAAATGATGGATCCAAAACTCGGTTGGGAGATATTTTCGTTTTCTATTGAAATTCAATTCAAAATGAAAACAAAATGAAATGTGAAATCTAATTCATCCTACTGCTTGTTGCTACATTATCTTATAAAAGGGATTCTATGGCTAGTTACAAGGGGGGTCAAGAGGTGAAAAAGTTGGTAGGTTAATAGGTAATTTTTTTCAAGGGAAATAGATAAAATAAAATGGATACTAAGTTTTATAGTAATATGTTCTAGAAACCAATCAACCAATATATGTTCTAGACAAGCAATATAGACAAAAAGTAGTAAAAAGTTTCTATATATTCTCTCCTATATGGAAATTATACAAGCTATAAATACGATAATCAATGGTTATCTTGTCTATCTTTGTTGAGTTCCAATGGATGTTTTGTTTCATTCTTTCTTATTCATTCAAGGAATGTATTCAAATTCTTGAATTCTAATAGTAGGTTTGTTATAATCTTTGTATAAGGATGTTAATAAGAATTTAATTCATATATAATTGGTGGGAATATTGTAAGTCAGTATCTCTAAGGTCATAGGTATTTTCTCTTAAATACACAAGTGTTATCCAATCATATAATTTCATGGTTTGAATTTGTTTCCTAGAATATGGCACTGGTCTTGTTTAGTATTCATGCTTCAATTTCATAACCGACTTGACTGATGATCACATCAACATAATCAAATTTACTTGTTAATTACCTTACTTGGTGTGTATGAATGATAAAGGAAATACATCTTCTCTTGTTTAAGGTTAGTCACCATTATGAAGGTTAGCCAAATCTTCAGGATAGGATACCTTCAAAATAGTTTAAGGAGAATCATACTTTTACTTTGTGTTTGATACTAAAGACACACTAGTATCTAGTAACATAGTTATTTTGGGATTACCCTCCCTGGTCTAACAAAGCCTAAAGTGAAGAAGTGAAGAACTAAAAGACTTTACTTATGTTTTGGCCAATCCTTTCCCTTCTTGATAATTGCCCTTGGCAAGTTCATTGGTTTGTGGTAAAAATAAGTTTGGTTCTAAAAAATTAACCAATAGGTCTTCATACCAGAATAGAATGTTGGCATCAATGATAACACTATAATGCATATTGTATAAATTGTGCACATACCTCATGGTCATGTTGCCGGTAAGCATATGTATTAATGATAAACTCGCTATTCTTTCAAAAAATTAACCTATTTAATTTAATGACATTAATTAGTTCATGTAATTCATCATTTTTCCTCTATTAATTAGATAATTAATATTGTTTGATTAATTCAACCTTTCATGATAATTTTTTTCCTATTTGATTAAATCATGAAAATTGTTTAATTAAATCTCTAGTTCCTCTCATTTGGTTAAATAATCCAACTTATTTAATTATCATAAATGCCTCTTTGATTAAATGATTTCTTAATTGTTTAATCAAATGCCTAAAATTTCTCACCTTGCATAGTTAAATAATGTTTCTAATTATTTAATTGACTAATTTCCCATTCTTCTATTCAATTCAAATAATATTCTTATGGAATATTCCTCCAATTTGAATTCAAACATTTTTCTCCAAAGGAAATATCTTGCACATGCCCCTAAAATTGTTTGATTTCTATTTATCTCAATCAATTTGAGCCCTTGATAAATTTCCCTGATCCATTCCATTGATCAATCTTGATCCTTCATTTGATATTTTATGCATGTTATCTCCTCTCATTCAATTTTGGCCATTGATTAACTAAATTGATCCTAGCTATTCATCTCTCCAAAATCCTATAAATAGTCCTCATTTTTATGAGAATTTTATTCACAACCATTATCATAAGAAAACTCTACAAAACTTCCTACTCACCCTCATTTGAGAGAACATTTATGGAACACACCACCTCATTTTACATCATATCACCTTGAAATTTTCACAAAAAAATTATGGATTAGGCTTTCTAATCATTCCACATCAATCTAGCCCTAATCCCCCAATGGGATGAGATTTTCTTTCTTTAATTAGGATTTACATTCAGTTTTCATTTGATATTTCATGTTTAAATGGAGTCTTAGTTAGGAATTACAAGAATTTCATTGGGAATATGGTTTAGTTAGGTTAATTACTTTTTTTCTTAGTTTATTCCTAGCATAATTGACTTCGTTATCTTTCCCTATTCACAGTCTTCAACAAATGTTTTCTATAAACAATATGCTAGTAGCTTAGAATTTGTCTTTGAACAATGCTTTTAAGTTGCATTGGAAGTGGGGTTAGACTTAAAAGGGTGGTTATAAAAAATATTAAAACCATGAAAAAGTGAAGAAAATGTACCAATGCTAATAGGCATTGATAGATTTAGAAACTATGAAACTCCTAAGATATAGGGTTCAAGTGAAAAATAATGTAAGTGCTAAGATACAAAGTGAAAGAATTGAATAAAACATGCATTAAATAACACATTGAAGGTTATGAAAGTTTGATTGTGGGTGGGAATAGTGTAAGCATTGATTAGAAAAAGTATTACTTTAAAATTGAAAATTGACCAGAAACAAAGATTTTTTATACCTTCCCATGAAGCATTGATCCACAAATCACAGGAATAAAATTTATTTTCCTAAAAAACCATATGAGAAATTATAATATTTTCTCTATGAAACTTAAAGGACAAATAAAACAACAAGAAATGAGCATAAAAGCACACACAAGATTAGAAACCTACAATGATGATTAAGAAACAAACAAACAAATGTTATAGAGCACAAGTTCTAATATGCATTTTATAAGCACCAAATAACGCAAGCACTAGAATGCAATTGGCAAGCACCAAATGGTGTAAGTGCTAAATTGATTATGGGAGAACTACTATAGTAATGGAAGCACAAAAGAATAAGATGTAAGTACTATTCTAGAAACTGAAGTGTAAAAATTATTGAAAAACAAAAATCAAGATAATGATGGGATTAGATTACGAGGTGTGCCAAAATGAAAGAAAAGAAATAAAAATAGAAAATAACATAATGATAAAGCTTAATTTTTTTTTAAAATTTTTTACCTCAAATGATCTTGCTCCATAGATTGAAACAAAGTGAAGTGCACTTGATTTCTCCACTTGATTCTATACTTTTCATGAGAGATGAATGGTATAATTTTATATATTATGGTAGAAAACATATTTTATGATGAGGGTTCAATAGATATAAGATAGAAAAAATTTAGTTAGGAAGATACAAGATGATAAAAATGATATGAAAGGCCATCATTTATATGTTTTTGATGGTGAAAATAGAGCGTGAATATGCAATATGAGATGCAGGGTTCAAACTAGGTGAGAGGATTAAGGGATTAGAATTGTGATATTTTTTATAAGGTGGAGACATGAGAATTATATGGGTCATAGGTGTAAGAGAGTTGGGTGTGCTCACACATGTGTGAGAATGCATAAAGATGTTCAAGAAATGACAAGTGATAGACGTAGGGTGGTTATCTTATTACATGTGTAAGAGGTAGGTTGGCTTCACATGTTTTTGATATGATCACACATGTATGTGCAAGGGACCTAGTTTAGGTAGGTTATGACACTTTTAGAGTGATGGAAAGTTTAGATCCTAACCCATGTATATGGAATCAATGGCTATGATTGCACAGACAAGGACTAAGGGTAAAGTGGAATGAAACATTAGGGAAAATAGTAATGAAGGTTAATTAGTCTAAATCAATTAAATAATTATTGAGTAATTTATTTAGATGGGGGATTAAGAAGATAAAGTTAGACTAAATTAAATAAATTTAAATTTTTTTAATTAATGGTAAAGGATAAAGGTAAAGAATGAATAATTAATTAAATAAATAATATTATGTATTAATTAATTAATTAACTAATTTAATTATTTTATTGATGAATTTATTTAATTATTTTATTAATTAATTAATTTAATAATTTTATTAACTATTTTATTAATTAATTTATTTAATTCAATAAATAATATTTATGTATTAATTAATTTATCTAATTATTTGGTTAGGATAGAATGATGTTGTGTAGTGAGGTATGGATAGACTTAGGTGTCTACAAGTATGATTGTAGATGGGGTCTTCTCTCCAAATTTAATCTCTGGATAGTCGCAACAAAGATCAAATTCTTCTTACTTTCCTTATTAATAATGAAATATAGGGAATTTTTCAATTTTTTGTTGTGTATAATAGTTATTAATACTAACTTCCACACTTGATTTATGGTTGAAATTCTTACATTTGAGATTTTGTAAATAATATTTTAATGAAATATGCTTCCTAATTTTTTATACACGGCAACCTTTATGCATGTTTCAAAAGCATATATGTATTGAGGCCTCTAATGATTTATGAACTTTATGAAATCAAGTATCTATTATATGGTATTTTTAACACGCCTTTGTCCATCTTTACGAATTACATGTGCATGATTAATTTTAGTGATTATTGCCTCATGAGATACTAATATTTTCCTCAATAAATATGACTATTGATTTATTTATCATGTGGATTTTACTTTTTATTTTTTATTATAGCATTTTTATCACTTCACACTCCCAAAAATAATATGAATAGCTTGTTGGAAAGAGACACTACGTGCATCACCTGGTGTTTATCATGATGGAAACCATAACTGATGTTCAAATCCACACACCATCATTTGTCCATACTGTCAGGAAGATTAAAGACTGTCAAGCAAGAACAGTGTATCTTATAGCACAGTGTTCATCAATCTGAAAGATGATTATAGGTTATCATTTTTATTTGCACATCTCATGGAGTATTTTTTGGCATGTTATCGTTGTTTTTACTAAAGTACATCAACTCATATCAGTTTGTGTGGAAGTTAAGAGATTCAGTCATTGTGTTATCAATTCTTCTCGTATTAAGGCCAACTTTATAAATATATTAAGTAGCGGATGTATGTGAGTTAATTAATTGAATATCTATATGATTGTATATGTTCGTATGGGTCTTAGCCAAGTTTTGGCTGATCATTAAGGGTATGCATTGCATATTTTTCATTATGTGAGTTGACAGTTGTAATTTTGGTGAAGCGGACAAAGTGCAAATAAATCTCATGAAGCAGATATATATACTTGATCTTTCGTATCATTTTGGTGTGCATAAAAGTTGTGTGTGTATCCAAATTGAGAATTAGAGTAGAGGAGAGGTGTAAATAAACACAGTTTCACTTGCACATAGAAGATCTGTGTGGTGTGTTTTAGAAGAGTAGAAAAATACTGTAGAATCAGTCTATAAGGTAGCAGATCAATTATTGTACTTAATTTGGAACTGTAATAAGCATTTTAGTGTAGACACGTAAAACTAACATCATGCATCGAATTCTACTATTAATCAATTATAACAATTTATTGATTAATTTCCTAAGGTTCATTAAATAAATCAAATTATTTAATCCTTATGTTCTTCTCATTTGATTTAATAAATCAAACTGATTTAATCAAATGTCACCTCCTAATATCATCCAATTTAATCAATCTACATTAATTAACTTCTAATCATGATTATCATTCTCTAGCTTTTGACTCAACTAGAGTCAAATCCAAACTCTTAACTAACCCACCCACTTGCACCAATAAATCATTTATTTGATTTATTATTTCTTCTAATTACATTCAAAATGGCATCAAAATGGAATATTCTTCCAATTTGAATCTTCCCCCAAAAAGGGACTTGTCCCTTCCAACAAGGTTTTAAATGCTATTTGCACAAGTCAAACATGGCATTTATTGCACCTTTCATCCCCCCCTAAACATGTCATTTCATCCAAATTTGAATTTCAAATTGGCACATTGGCCAAGAATTGCACATTCGTCACCCTCTCACACTTTGACAAGTAGCATCTTGTCATTGGCTCATGAATGATCCCACATTCATCCAAATCTATCACTCTTCCTAATCTTGAATCTATAAAATGCAAAGCATTTCAACACAAATCAGCTACAACACACAACTCATTCTCATTGAAAGGTTATTCTCTTCACTTGAGAATCAATCTTGCTCATCACAACACCATTTGCTTAGCAACAACACATTCTATGCAAAGTTACTCTCTATGTGAGAACTAATTTTGTTCATCATTTGGCATCATATTGCTTATCAAGGATTGGGAAAGGGCAGCTTCCTACACCACTAAGTTGCACCAATCCAATATGGGATAGGGATATTTCATGGTTTACATGCTTTGTTTAATTTTGTTGTTTGGTTGCATTTGAATCATGGAGTATTATTCCATAAGGATATGAATCTATGTTTATGTTGTTTTGTCATTGTGCTAACCATATGCAGATTTTCATGTCTACTCACTTTGCATTATTCAAGCTTGAAATCAAGGTGTGGACATCAAAGTTGAAAAAATCAAGGTTGACATTGGAGATTGAAATTGAAGTTTGAAGCAAAAATGAAGGCAAAAAGAGTGGAATTGAAGATTTTCTTGACAACAAAACTTGAAAAGCATTTTTTAATGCTTGTTTTAACAATCTTGGAGCTTCCATTTACTACCCATTTTTTTTTTTGTTTTTAGCTAACTCACTTTTCAATTTGGGCTTAAAATCAATCAATGACTTGATCTTTTCAAAGTTGGTTAAATTTGAACCTTAGAAACACTTACTAGAATTTCAATTTGGACTTAAAATTGAACAAGGCAACTTCACACTTGGATTTTGGTTCTTAAAATGAACACATCATTGGTTTGAGGTTTAAAATGAACATGTGCATTCAATGCTTTGTAACCTTCTTCAAAAAGTAATATCATTGAAAAGACGTGTGCACTTCTCTCACGCCTCACGGTGATCTTGAGAATCAAAAGTATTTCTATGATATTAAGTTGTCAAAAAGATTGCCTTCACATTTCAATTTGGGAACTTAAAATTGAATAAACTTGTCTAGTGTGAGGAAAAGGCATTGCGAGTGTTCTCTCTCTATTCATGCAAACAAAGATGATCGAACTATGAATGCACTTACTTGCTATTGTGCACCTTTAGAGGGCCTACCTTGGTGGGAAAAAGTACTCACCCCAAGGGAATGACTCAAGCGGTAATGGGCTAAAGCCAAGCTCTTCCAAACCGCTATATAAATTTGTGTTCACGGTGAAAGCCATGGACAATGGGAAGCGGCACATGATAACTCTCCCCCAGTATCTTTATGATGTGTAAAGCCCTTGTTCTAAGGGTTGGGAGATATCTCACAAGGAGTTTATCATTGCACCCCCTAAACTGAATGCCCCTACTACAAACTTGTGTTTAGAAGACCAAAAACCTTATCTATTTTGTTGGTGCAAGAGGTCATGTCCTCTGAAGCCGCCCCACATAAACATGCAGTCTTGTTGTAGAGATGGAAGGTATGCCATGGGAGATTCATGGGTACTAATGCTTGGGTGACCCAAGAAGTGTGTGCTGTGTAGGGGAGCCAGTGTGGTCAAGCATTTAGCCATTCGCACAAGATATGCGCAGCTAGACTCATCCAAGTGGGAACCGAAAAAAATATTGTCTCATCATCCTAGGGTTGTAAAAAGTGCTTGGAATCAAAACACATTGCTTGGATCTGAAACAGTGGAAAACAAACATTCAACGAGTCATCAGAATTTCAAACCCTTTAGGAAAGAAATTACCTTTGACGAATTCAAGTGTTCATGCTTGCCCTAGGGATTTCATCCTTAGAGGCTTCTAAGCATTTGGATTTCATCTCAATTTGCTTACTAAAGTCAACATTAGGTAACCTTTGCCTTGATTTCCTTGATTTTTGCATAACACACTTTGTGGGATAAAGGGAAATTAGGACATTGGACATTCAGTTTGAAAAACATAATCAAGAAAGTGTTTGTGGTAAAAAGAACTGAATCTAAACAAGATAAAAGACAAATTGGATTACACATGTGTTTTCTAACATGATTTGCCGCAAGTTCAAAATCAGAATCTTGAGCTTTTGAAACATTCGCTTTCCTCACATAGGAAGTGTAGCATGTTTTTCATTACCTTAGTGTTGTAAACAAGTCATCTCAGGTTCATCTAGGATCAAGTGAAAACACTTCATCCATCCAAACATCAATCAAATATCATCCCATCAACAAACTCTTGAGAGTTTTGAAAAATCATTCATGCTAAACTTAAAGGCAAAATCAACATCATTACATTTGACTTAATACACCTAGTCAAATAGTCTCAATCCTCTTGAACAAATTTTTCTCTAGGACAACGCAACTTCTTGAGGTCTACTAGTTCACAAACACATTGATTGGCTTAACACACTTAGCTATTTCAATTTCTTGAATAAGTTTATCTAAGATAACACAACTTGTTAGGGTTTGCAAGTTCGACCATCATCTTGTTTGACTTAATGCACCTGGTCAAACTATCAAAATCAATCCAAGCCTAAAAGTTTAGCATCACCCCTAAAAGTTCTCCAAGAGTTTCACTCATCCACACCACCCTTTTCATCCTTCATCTCATCATTGGTCCTAAACACCTTAGAGGTTCACTCTCACAACAAGGTCAAAACACAAGATAAACATGGAGTTCAAACTCAACTCATACATCATGTGTAATCCAAGTCAACCAAACTACCCAAATCTCACAACGCCAATTGATTATCAAAACTCACATTTATACATGGCATCATTATCTCCTCCAAACCCAAAAAGTACAATGAATGTGAGTATGCCCAATCCAAATTTTGGAACACCTTTCCCAATGGTAGATTTAAATCCAAGTCCAAATTTGAAAATCTATCAACCAAATGCTCAATGCATGAGTTTTCCAAACAACATTATCCCACTCAATCCATACATGCCAAATACAAGTATGCCAAACATGAACATTTCGAATCCACACTTGGTAAACTTGGGGATAGATATGCTTGCAAATCAAACCAACATTGTTCAAAATCCAAGTAGTATATTGGCAACTCCAAGTATTGATCCAAATCAAGGTAACAACACGCGAAATCAAAGTTACCTAAATCCAAGTAATGCAATTCTCAATCACAAAAATGTTCAATATCAACCAACAATGCCAAATGAAAACATTACGCTGAATCAGAGTGTTATCCATAATGAATCTGTCCTTGATCCAAAGAAAACATCACAAGGAGGCATTCCAAATATGCTTGCTCAACAACCAATTCAACCATATCAAAGGTGTCAACATCAAAATCAAGATCAAATTCTACAAGATTAAATTGCTTCACTTTAGAAAGTAGTTGATCCATTGTGCCAAGAGACATCTCCACCCCAAAATCAAGACACTCTTCCATTGGTTGAACCATGTCATCTAATCATTGAGTTGTCCCCACAACCACATCAAAAATGATATCTCAAATTTCAATAAATTGGACAATGACATCGACAACAAACTCAACCACCACCACCAAAACACAACATGAAAAATTCATTCCCCATCATGTTGCAAACCGCACAATGAGCTGCCCACCAAAAGACACTCCAAGCCCAACAAGTTTCACAAGTGGCTCAAGTAGCCCAACAAGCACATGCTCAAGCTCAAGCGCAATTCCAAGCACTATTGCAAGCAATCCATCAACAAGTCCATCAACAAGTAGCTCAACAACAAGCCCAACAAAAAGCATTGTTGGCATGACAAAAACATGATCGACAACAAGCATTGTTGACTCAGCAGAAAACACAAACATTACTTGCCCAACAAAGCTTGCAACAAATTCCCACCGCAATTGTTGAAAACATTGATCAAAATTAATCCATCAATGGACACACTGAAGATGTTTCCATCTCAACCAACGATCAAATCAACACACACCAAGGGCCACTCTTCAATGATGATCAAAATCCACCAGCAATACCCAACAATGATTCAATCCAAGAAACATTAACATCATTTGATCCTATGTTTGAGAACATTGACAATCCCTCCATCATAACTATTGAAGACAATGATCCAAAACAATCTATCAATGAGCACATTGAAGATGTTTCTACCTCATCTGATGATCAACTCACCATACATCAGGAGCCACTTTTTAATAATCTATTTCAAGGAGTATTGGAATTGTTTGATCCCATTGACATAGTCCACGATCCATCGACCAATGATCATATTGAAAATGTCTCTACATCACCTTATGAGTTAGAGGACATATCTCAAGAACGTATTCCAAAGCATGATCAAAATATTCCATCAAGGTCTAGCAATGGCCCTTCCAATGACATATTGACATCCTTTGACCTCACTATTGAGAATAGTGAAAGAATCTTTGACTTTACACTTGACCCAAATCCATTCAAAGAACAAGTGGAAATTAAGCCACTTCTCATGCCTAAGGACAATGTCCAAGAACCCATGTCAAGAACTTGAGCCAAAGCACATTGAAAGAAATTCCAAAATTAATCAAGATCGAGAATTTGTATCTCCAAGATACTACAATGATCTAATGGGCACTCTTTTATCTATACAAGATTTCGCAAATGATCATATCCATATAACACATATTACTCTGCCTACCTCCAAGATGCTTTCTATGGATGGACACATAGATGATCTTCAATCAAAACACGAGTCTCATACTCTCGACATCATTACCAAGGAAAAAGAGTCTTCTACTCTTAAAATTTGTACACACGACCAAGATATGGTAAAATCCAGAGACATAGCAGAAATAGGTCATGAAGAAGGCTTCTACAAAAGTTGTAAATCAGAAACATCTTGTGGACACCTAGCAAAAATAGGTCACAAAGAGGGCACCTACAAAAGTCATGAAACATAAACGTCCTATGAATTGAATTATGAGGAAGAATTTTATGTGCATAGTGAATCATCAATGCTTCTTGAAGAAGCACTACAATCTAGTATCCCACAAGATCAAGCTAAGGATATTAATGAGGAAGTCATCCCACATGCAGAGGATCCTATCACTTATAAACTTGGATCACTCACCTTTTTAAGGGTAAGCTATCTCATCACTAAAGAAGCCAACACTATTGAAGGTCCACGACAGAGCAGAGAAGGATTAGCACCTTGTTTCCAAGGTACATCATATCTTATTGCAAACAAAATGTTTCAATAGATGAATTATCAAGGTAGAGGACTAGTCCTACATGAACAGGGTATCTTGGAACCAATGCAGATTGTTGGCAATGCTGAGCATCAAGGCCTTGGTTATTCAACAATCAAGGGACATAAACATATCAGTGATACTTCCACAAAACTGGGGGCAACTTCGTCTCGAGCAAACATCAACATAGGGAGCACGAAGAATCCTTATGATGGAATCAATGCCAATACTACAACCTGCCACATCATGAATCTCCATCCACCTATCACCCCATCCATGAATTGGGACCAACATCAAAAGGGATATTTGAATCAAAGAAAAGAAACTAAGAAGCACAAAGGACAAATCAAATACATATGGATACCAAAGAATACAAAGAATGATTATCCCTATCAAACTCCATTAGTCAAAGAAACTATGGGGAAAAATCAAAAAGGGAAAACTATCCATCAAGTATGTCCACAAGGGAAAAAGCAAGCTTATCAAGTGACATACAAGGTGTATCGAGTTGTTGGTCTTGATTCCACACACATTTCTGTATCCACCCATTACTGCTCATCTTCCCAAGTTTGGAGAGTCAAAGGTTCCAATCTGCTAACCAATCCATCTTTTATTCCTAAACACACTCCATCCACGCCTCCATGCATGATATCCAATTCTCACATTGACCATGTATTGGTGGTGACCCTTCATCATAAGGATTCAGAGGGCACTCTATTGTGATGTGCGCACAAGGACAAAGTTAACTCCGGTATTGGCAAAGTAGAACATATTTCTCAAAATTTTCTTTCAAGTGCACGTATCTTGGAAAAGCAGCTTCTTCAAGAAGGATATCGATGGCACGTTATGACAGAAGCATCAACATCAGTAGTACCAGGTGGTTCAGCATTAGCTTAAAATCTCTAAAAAGAAATACAAAAAATTCAGAAAATGTCTTGAAAAAATAGTCACCTTGATGAAAACCTGGCAAATAGGCATCTGGGTGACAACAAAAAAATAAAAAAATACAAAAATCCAAAAAAAAAAATCAGAAAAAGGATAGAAAATAGTAAAGAAAAAAATCGTCCTCTAGCGAAAACCATTTCGGTGGCGCTTTGGACAAGTACCATGATGAAAACCTGGAAAACAGGCGTCATGTGTAGAATCAAGCATCGACGTGTGCCAGTTCAGGAGAAAGCATCTTATTGCATCCGTAATAAAGCCATCATTTGAGCCATAAAAAATTCGTTCATCCATGAACCATTTATCCAATCCATTTTCATCCATTTGCATCCATACTCCAAGGTATCTTAACCTTGATGAAAGTTTGGGGCACACTTATCACCTGCTTATGGTAAACATCTTGACATGGGTCATTTTTATTGATCCTATCCTACCCAACATTATCTGAGCCAGGAAGCACTATTCAAATGAGCATCCTTTGTTTGAATACCTTTACCTTATCGCAAGATGATCCATGTCCATTCATCCATCCATATATCCAAGAATCCACCCATGGCCATTCAAACATTGCTAGACATTGGGGGCAGATATTCACATCTTGCTTCAGGAATAAAATCTTGATCTATATCTTCACACTTATGAAGTGATCTAAACATTGGAAAACATGAAAGCAAATTGGTCAAAGCATTTGCGATCCAAATCCAAGTCACTAGCCCATGGCATATTTTGACAAGAAGACATTCGTCATCAAGCTTTACCTTTCATCGAACATCAATCCAAATAATTCAATATCAGTCGCATCTAATGTGTACATCAACATCACATCAAATCATCAAAACAATTTTGTTCCAAGTCAAGCTTCATCAAGCTTGATCAATTGAATCCAATCATCACCTTGTTTGACTTAACACACTTAGTCAAACTATCATCTTGTGGATGAGTTTACTCTCGGATAACACAACTTCCTTGGGTTTACAAGTTCATTATCATCTTGTTTGGCTTAACACACTTAGCCAAATTATCAAAATCAACATCAACTTGTTTGACTTAACACAATTAGTCAAACTATCATCTTGTGCACGAGTTTACTCTAGGATAACACAACTTCCTGGATTTTACAAGTGCATTATCACTTTTGTTTGACTTAACGCACTTAGTCAAACTATCAATCCATCAACCTGATTGATCAACATTAAGCTTGGTTTTCAACAAAAATCTCAAAACAAAGAACTGATATCATCATGCATATCCATATCCAAATTGTCAAAATCATCAAAAATTCAAAAACATTCAAAAATCCATTTAAAAAAAAAACATTAAAAAAAAAATCAAAAAAATTCAAAAATCAATCAAAAATCCAAAAAAATCCAAATCATATCAAAAATCAAAAACATGTCAAAAATAAAAAAATCAAAAATAGAGTCACCTTGCTGAACTACGCCATCTCTGAGCTTGAACATAGGCAAGGTTGATCTTTGATCATCCCCTGAGATAGTTTGCGTCCGTCGCATTGGCATCCGTTTGACCATCTAGTTAGGCGTTTGTCGCATTGGCATTCGTTTGCTTATCTTTTTTTTACAATTAGGTCCATCCTTATGCGTTCGTCGCATTGGCATCCGTTTTCCCATCTAGTTAGGTGTCTGTCACATTGGCATTCATTTGCTTATCTTTTTTTTACAATCAAGTCATTCTTTATGCGTCTGTCGCATTGGCATCCATTTGCCCATCTATTTAGGCGTCTGTCGCAATGGCATTCGTTTGCTTATCTTCTTTACAATTAGGTTAGTCCTTTATGCATCCGTCACATTGGCAATCCGTTTGCCCATTCATTTACGCGTCCGTCACATTGGTAATCTATTTGCCGATTTATTTTTGCGTTCGTCGCATTGGCAATCCGTTTGCCCATCTATTTATGTGTCCATCACATTGGCAATCCGTTTGCCGATTCATTTATGCGTTTGTCGCTTTAGAAATCCGTTTGCCCATCTAGTTAGGTGTTTATCGCAATGGCAATCCATAGCCCATCCATCTCATCCGCAGTCAAGTCAATTGACACAAATTCCAGAAACATTCATAAATTTTGAAAATACCAAAAATATTGAAAAATACAAAAAGCAAAATAGCCTCAAAACATTTAAAAAGACCAAAAACATCCAAATATCTGAAAAACCCAAAATGGTGCACCCGTCTCATCTTGCATTCACCCGCAATAATCGTCACTCATAATAAATCAATCATCACCTTCACCCTTTCGTGAGTCAGTCGGAAGCAAGTCTAGTAGGTTCAAAAGTTAACACCTTAATCGTCAAGTCTCAAGTCTAGATTAGTGAGTCGGCAAGTTGTTCAACTCGGAGTATCAATAGCTTATCACCCCAATCAGTCTCACCAAAACCCTGGTCACTACATGTCCTAGGATGAAGCTTTCCCACGATGGACATAGGCATCAGGTACCTCACAGTAGTTTAGCCTTGGCTAGCGATACGAAGAACATTAGCTTGTTTGTTTACTTTATCTTGGTCTTTTTTACTTTTCTTATTTTGTGCTCATTCCAAGGACCGCTCAATGATGCCTAAAGTAGGTTTAGAGAGAAAGGAATGGGGCAACGATCATTATCTTTTTTATCTGTTGTGCTTGTTGGATGTTCTTGTAAAATAACTTGGCGAATACTTGCTTTGTTGGGTCTATCCTAGCAAGGTTTCCGTATGTCAAGTGTGAACAAGAGCACTCCTATCTGATTGTCGAGTCAGAGTCCATCACACTAGGCACAATGCCATCCTAGTTCTCAATACCTTGATGCATTGCCCCTATGTGTTTTATCAAACATAAGGAAAGTTATGCTCTTTATATCTCCCATCCCTGGATAAGCAATACATCATCATCATTCATCATCATCTCTAATAAAGTTGGCTTGTTGAAATTTTGCATCTTCTTGGATTCAAGGGTTGATCCCTCTCATTCTTCTATCCTATCTCATTCTTCTATCCTCTTTCATACTAACAATGCGTCCATCTTGCATCCATCTTGCATCCATCCCGCATCCTGCATAATCACGTCATCTCATTTTCATAATCATTTAAGTTGTTCAGGATAATATAAATTTGTTATTCTAAGCATCTTCCAAACATCTCATTTACATCATCATTATCATCCATACATCCATTTTGAACCTGTTTGTCATAAGATCGATCTCAAATTGAATCTTCTCGCTCGATCTCTCGAGGGGGCAATGTACTGACGTACTTATTTCACTGGGGCATCTGAAAAAAGCAGAAATTTTTTAATTTCGATGTCAGCAACATCATTCTTTGAACCAATGCAACAAGTACATTGCTTCAAAGAGGGGCAAAATGTAGACACGTAAAACTAACATCATGCATTGAATTCTACTATTAATCAATTATAACAATTTATTGATTAATTTCCTAAGGTTCATTAAATAAATCAAATTATTTAATCCTTATGTTCTTCTCATTTGATTTAATAAACCAATCTGATTTAATCAAATTTCACCTCCTAATATCATCCAAGTTAATCAATCTACATTAATTAACTTCTAATCAAGATTATCATTCTCTAGCTTTTTACTCAACTAGAGTCAAATCCAAACTCTTAACTAACCCACCCACTTGCACCAATAAATCATTTATTTGATTTATTATTTCTTCTAATTACATTCAAAATGGCATCAAAATGGAATATTCTTCCATTTTGAATCTTCCCCCCAAAAGGGACTTGTCCCTTCCAACAAGGTTTTAAATGCTATTTGCACAAGTCAAACATGGCATTTATTGCACCTTTCATCCCCCCCTAAACATGTCATTTCATCCAAATTTGAATTTCAAATTGGCACATTGGCCAAGACTTGCACATTCCTCACCCTCTCACACTTTGACAAGTGGCATCTTGTCATTGGCTCATGAATGATCTCACATTCATCCAAATCTATCACTCTTCCTAATCTTGAATCTATAAAATGCAAAGCATTTCAACACAAATCAGCTACAACACACAACTCATTCTCATTGCAAGGTTATTCTCTTCACTTGAGAATCAATCTTGCTCATCACAACACCATTTGCTTAGCAACAACACATTCTATGCAAAGTTACTCTCTATGTGAGGACTAATTTTTTTCATCATCTGGCATCATATTGTTTATCAAGGATTGGGAAAGGGAAGCTTCCTACACCACTAAGTCAATATGGGATAGGGATATTTCATGGTTTACATGCTTTGTTTAATTTTTTTGTTTGGTTGCATTTGAATCATGGAGTATTATTCCATAAGGATATGAATTTCTGTTTATGTTGTTTTTTCATTGTGCTAACCATATGCAAATTTTCATGTCTACATTTAGATTCTATCATCTTAGTTCAAATATTCAGATGGCCTTAATCTGAACTCTTTTCTTTGAGTAATGAACTCTAGGCAGTGCGCCTGAATGCAAGTGTATTCCCCTTTTGTAGTCCTCATTTTGAGTATACTCATAATCATACTAGTGGATTGGCCATCCATTGTGGTTTTTCCCCTAACAGGGTTTCCATGTAAAAATCTTGGTGTTATGTTGTTGTGTTTACCTTTTTGCTTATGCATTACTGTTGAATGTTATTAATGTTGTGAAGTTAAAGATTGTTAAAGTTAATTTTTGCACAACACTGATTCACCCCCCCTCTTAGTGTGCCTTGTTTCCAACAATTCATATAAGAGCTAGATTCTCAGAAGAAGTCTAACAACTTGGGGAGATCTTGGAAAAAATTTCAATGGATTTAGGAAATCTTGAACAATAGCTTATGGTAGCTCTAGATAATCTTGACCAGTCAAAAGCTGAAGTCCAAAAACTTCAAGCAAATCTTAAAGATGCAAAAAAAATCATTGAGTCTGTAAAAGACAAGATTAACAAATCAAGAGACAAGAGAAAGGAACTTTGCGATCAGATTCAACAGAAAGAGAATAAGAGCACTAGAGATGAAAAATCAAGCAAAGCCCTAACAGAAAAAATAGAAGAATGTGAAAAGCTTACCCAAGAAAATACAGTTTTGAAAATTGAAATGAAATCTATCACGACGAGAATGACCAAAGAGACTGAAGAGATAAAGAAGAATGAATAAAATTTTGCTCAATCCTTGAAAGAAAAATTTGACGTATGTAGTCGATTGGATGATGAATCAGAAGTGTCAAGAAATAATGAAGAAGCACTTTAAAGACAACTAGATGATCTCAGAAATGAACTTGCTATTGCAAATGAATACAAAGAAAAGTTCAAAGCTAGTTCTACCATGCTTGATGTACTAATTGATAATCAAAGGACTTGTGATAAAAAAAGAGGTCCTAGATATGTAGATGGAGAAAGATCAAAAGCAGGACAAAGGAATGGAAGACAAAGACAATTCAAGCAAGGAAATCAAATGAATCGACCTAGAAGGTATTTGGTAAGACAACCTAATGCTCAAAATTTTAATGAATAATGTTTTAACTGCAAAAATTTTGGGCACATGGCTTCTCAGTACAAAAGTAGGATGAATCAAAGTGGTCCACACTACTCAGGTCAATGTTTCAACTATCACAAGATTGATCATAAGTCAAATGAAAGCAAGATTATGATGAATCAATTTCATAGAAGTGTCAAATGTTACATATGTAATAGACTTGTCGATACTGCTAACCGATGTAGATCAAGAGGAAACCAATGGAAAAATTATTCCAGAAAGATAAATGTTTTATGCTACAACTGCAACAAATTCAGTCATATTGCAACTTAGTGCTAGAATAGAAAAGGTCCAATAAATCATAAGAGAAATGTGAAGAAGGATGTGAAAGGAAAAGGTAAGATCATTGTAGATGAAGTCAGGTAGAAAATGCAGAAGAAATGGGTGAAAAAAGAACCCTCTACTGAGGAAAGTGCGCTAGCACCAAAACCCACTTCTGGGAATTCCTTGAGGAATTAATCTCAAGCATTTGGCTTAGGGGGAGCACTAAAGAAAATTAGATGAACCCCTAACCATAAACCAAATGTGTTCAATGGGTGCATAAATGATCAAAAAATGATTCTAAAATCATTAATGCAAGTGGTATGTCAATCTGAAGATGCACAGATGCTTTATTTTTCATAGTGTACAAATACAGTGTAATCAAATGTATTAGGGTTAAAGAATTTATTGTGATGAAAGAGTTAGGTGTCCAAAAGATAAAAGGCCATTTTGATGCCTCATTTCTTGCCTTGCATTTGGAAGAAAAGAAGTCTAGAGAACTCATAGGTGATCTTTGGAAAATTGAAGCAACATTTGATTGTTGAAAGTGATTTAGGATTAAAATTGTGATCCAATGAAAAACGTATTTGTTTTAGAAAATAAAATAAAATTTGTGATTTGGGAAAATGAGTACTTCTTTGGTAGTGGAAGTTAAGGATCGACCAAGACATAAATTCAAGTGGCATCCCTATAAATCCCTTGAGACCGATCCTCTAGGAGATTTTTCATTAGTCCCACATGGAATTTTTCATACAGAGGATATTAGGGTTTACATTCATGCCAATATCAAAGAGCTGGGAAGCTCCCAACTTTTTAATTTACACAATCATCATATCGTTGATGAAGATTTTAGTGTGAAACCAGAACAAAAAATCCTAGAAACAAAGAAATTCATTCAGATAGTTAAATTTCCTATTTTTCTTGAATCAAAATGGGTCCATTATGTTTTGAGTTAGGTACATGATGAGTTTATGTGGCTTAATATGCCATTGAAAATTACTAAGGAAGCCATCAGTGTAGTAATCGGTCTAAATTCTTGCAGTGGATTACCTATTTTGAAGTCTATGAAAAACCAAACCATCACCAATGTCATAGGCTCAACAGATGATAAAAGCGAATGAATGTCGATAAAATTATTGATGTAGATGTAAATTTTACATCCATTGTCATGGTAAAAAATTTTACCATTCTAGCTATGAAAATTCAGTGTTTGACACAACAATCTATGCAGATTATGATCTTTGTGAGTTGTTGATAATTCAGTTGATGGAAAACCTGGCTAAGATAAATAAAGACAAGAAAAACTCATCCAAATATGGTACTATGCTTCTGTGTCTATTTTTCTACTTCATGGAAGAGATTCTGGGAATTGAAAAAGTTCAATGGAGAAATAATGTATCGATAGTTGAACAAATCAGAGATCTGTTATATAGTTTTGGGGACATGAAATATAGAAATAAAGCTATGTGGGGATATTTCAAAGAATTCCAGTCCGCGATGTAAGCAAGGGAGAGAATTCCAACGTCTATTGTAGAGAAATACAAGGACTCTTTTTTCTTCATGGTGAGGATTGATTAATGCACGATGGAGGCTGCTAATCCCAGAACAATCTGGATCATGCCCATGGGTTTTGAATTTGATGGGAATATTTTGGATGTGTACACTCAACACATATTGAGCAAGCTAGTAGATATGGCAAAAGAGAGATTTGGAACATATGCTAAGAAGGACAAACAGGTGCACAGTGAGCTGAGAAGTCCTATTGGCACTAAGAGAGTAAGGAAAGAAGTTGAGATTCTTGTTGAAAGCTTCAGTGTATCCACAGAGCAACTAAATGAAGCTTGAGAGAAAAGAGCAAGAGAAGCAGCAGCAGGGCTTACTACTGAAAACGCACCAAAAGAAAAATTGGTTAGTCTAACAACACCATCTTCCTAGAAAAGGACAACCAAAAGCTCAACATCTCATTCATCTCCTTTAGAAAAATCCACTTCTATGAAAAGTGAAATCAGGATTTCTGACAAGGAAGCTCTAGGAAAGAAAAGAAAAAGAAAAAGAGTATACTTGACTATTTTTGATGATGAGGAAACAAAATCCAATGTAGATATCAAGGAAATCAAGCAAAAAGGTACTAAAGTAGCCTTTGTACCTAAATCCTCTGGTGTAGATGCTCAAGCGAAGAGGAAGACCAAAATTACTTCACCTAGTATGTCTATTGACCAAATTGAAAAAGTTATAATTTCGGATGGAAATCTCAAACCACTTTCTCAATGGTATGAATCTCTCTCTGAATTTTATAAAATAATTTTAGAAGAAGCTACAATAAAGTAAATGAATACCTTCAATAAAGTTTTGGTTGAAATTATTTCTAGCCTCCCAAAAAGTCTGTATGATATTCTGGAATCAAGAAGGCTAAGTTCCCTAAGTGAAGAAGAAAGAATGAGAGAAATATTTCTTGCAAAACTATGTCTGGAAATGTTTGTAGAAGACATGAAAGCATTTCTAAACAAAGCAAGAAGAATGTTTCGAAGCAAGATGAGGGTCAATAAAATGATGATTGGCCTAATAGATGAATTTTTAATAGAAACAAAGTAAATTTTGACAGAGATACTACTAAATGACTATATCAAAATTTTGTCTGAGCAGACTCATAAAGATGATGGCTCAACTAATCTGGTCAAAGATGTAGAAGAAGAAGAAAATTTTGGTGCGAGTGAAAACTTCAAGATCCCACCTCCAGATAGCAACACAAAAATACCCATGGAAGTTGATGTAGATCTAAATATATTAGTTGAATTGGCAAAGAACAATGAAGAGAAATCAAGAGCTTCGATTGAGGAAGCATTGGGTGAGGAAAAGAAAAGTGATGCAAAGATGAAGTCAACAGACACTGCCGAAATAGTTAAGAAATTCTTGGTGGAGCACAAGGAAGAGATTGAGCCTAAACTAATCATAGGTCCCATTGACCTATAAACTATGAGCCCAATCCAAATAATTAAGGTGGCATCGTTTTCCCAAGTAAAAGCTCAAGAGGAATTTCTGAAATCTCATATGGAAGATAGTGAATTGTTGGCTCTTACGTTCGGAGTACTGGAAAAGAATATGCCTTCATTTGTGAAAGATTTGATTAGATACTCATCTAGTGAACTAAAGAGGCTTATCAGCTCTATATACACTCATTTTGAGTCTATTGAAAAATTTATGTTGGCAAAAGTTTGGAAGGAATTTGATGCAAAAAGGCTGAATGGTCTGAAAGTATTGATCACTCAAGAAAAAGTCACCTTGGCCACTTGTGTCAAGAACATACAGGAAGCCTTATCTAAAGGAGGCAAGATTTACAAATATTGTCTATCCTTTCCTAAGTTTACTGAAGCAAATGACAAGAAGGTGAAATATCTAGAGAATCAGCTAGCAAATATCTCTAAGGCATTTAATCCACTGTTTGTTGGTATGGGAAGGATTGAAGGTGAAGTTATTTATCTACTCAACTAGATAAAAGGACTGAAGCATGAAATTGAAAAAGTCATCTCCAGAACCACTGAACTCAAAAGAATAATAAGCCCCAAAATTGATGTAATGGGTTGTGCATTAAAAGAAGGAGATGAAACCATGGTAGTCAGTAATCCAACCAATTTGGAATCCATAGAAACATTTTCCTATCTGATCTATGGGAACTCAACCATACTATAAAGTCTAAAAGGAGTTTGGGATGCAAACTTGGAGCAGTTAAAGAAAGATTTTGTAGACATCTTTCAACTTTTGTAAGGTAATGAAACATCCTTGTACAATCAAAATTTTGATTTTTTTTCGTATGTGACCCCTCCCTTTGCCATTGATCTCAAAGGGCGACGAGAAGTGAAGTGAAAAATGTTCAATCATCTCAAGGGGAGAATTTTGAGTTTTTGGTAGTAGTGCAGTCTATCTTGGTACTTGCTCTGACACTTAGTCATTTTTCACTAAGTGTTGTTGTTGACGCAATATTTTGCATGTAGCAGCAGCCTTATGGAAAACTTAGCTATTGGGGGACACCATGCGCTGGCTAAGTAACCTCTAGGATTTTATTGAAGCTGGCTCTTCATTTAATGAGTAAAGTAGAATGTGAAAGAGATTGCAAGAATGTAAAATTTACACTCCAGGCGATGCGCCAAAGTCTTTAAACAACTTTACTAGAGCACAATGCAGAATGCAAAGGCCCGAACCACTAAATTGTTGTTAATGAAGATAATTTTCTCAAAAGAGCTTATCATGGAAAAATATCCTCTAATTTGTATAGTGTAATCAAGCATAACTTTATCTTAACACATAAGAGTTGAAGAAAACATGGTCTGCGTTCATTTTAGCTATGAAAGGTTACAAAAAATGAAGAATAGACATTCATACAGAAATAAAGATAACAGCACAGGTCAATAATCCTAACAAATGCTTGAAAGCAGAAAGGCCAAATTTATTTGGTACAGTCCGCAGTCTTTGAATTGAAAGCAACTATTACAAGAGGCTTACTTCTCAATGATTGAGAGTTTTCAAAACTTAATCAACAACCCCCTAATAAAAGAAAACAAGGCCCAATTTATATGTCCAGTCCACCGCCTGGAGACACATCAAAAGAAGAGTAGACCACGTGTAACGATCATCGACCTAGATCATCTCGAGCTGCCATAGTAAACATCGACCGGTTAGCAACACGCCAGTGAGGCCACAACACAAAATGAAAAACCATGCTGTAACAGGAGAGAACACGTGGCAGCAGGAAGTACAAAAGATCCGTCAGCATTTCCAATGTAATTGGCATAGGAATGAAATCACCATGTGTCACCCAGATGGAGCCTGATAGAAAGATGAAAAGGCATCCAACAGAAAGCCACGAGAGAGGGCCACATGGCGTGCTCTGAGCAAAAATAAAGAATGAGGTGGGCCCGACTAGCAAAAGTAGCTAGTGTGAGCCACGTGGCACGCAGACAGAGATTTATGGAAAGCGAAGCAAAGGAAAAGCGAAAAGCTTCACAAGGAAGCCATGTGGTGTGCTCCGAGGACAGTGAGCATACAAAAATAAGGCGTAACCACAAAGGAAAAAAGAAAACTGCAAAGGCCTAGACAGTTTTTTTTTAAGAGCTTGGCAACTCATAGGGGCCTTTCGCTTGCGGAAAGGAGAACCCTAGAAACCTTGGTTCATCATAAAAAATGCTCATAACCTTGATAGGGCAACCTACAGATTGGTCCATACCTCGTTCGTCGGTGTAGAGAGAGTTTGTAGATGCTCGTGAGCCAGCTTGAGATCAATGATTGCTTTGAAGGGCAATCCGCCTGATACCATTGTTTCCAATTCCAATTGGAAGAAAAGCTATGCCAGTTGATGCACGATTCCCTCGATTTCTTCGGTAGTCGGAGATTGATCAAAAGTCTAGAAGACAGAAAGATCCTACTTTTCTTCGATCCTTGCAACAATATGCTCGACACTTGCTACTGCTTGGTCTATAATGAAAGGCAGAGGGAGGCCTCTTTGAGTCAAACATGAAAACTTTTCCCGCATGTTGCTGGTAACTTGGTTTAATCGAGCTCTGCAATCCGCAACCTATTGAACGACCTCATGCATGGAGATGAGGCTACTTACGCCCAAAGCTGCCATCATTCGGTCATTGATGCCCACGCCATTCAATGCTTCATCTAAAGCAGTATACAACTTGCCCAATAAATTTCTAGCCTCTAGAACCTAGTCAGAAGTTAACTCCTGAACTTGTTGTATCGATTCACTAACTATTCCGTAGAGGCTAGCTGCTTGTGCCATAAACTTTAAGGTGGGCTGAAGAGTAAGGCATGCCTTCACCTTATCCAGTACGATGCATGCAACTCTTTGGAAATTTCTAATGAACTCATCTAGGGTGCAAGGGTTTGGGTCCTTAGGGTAGCCAATTCTGCCTCTTTGCTGCTTAAACCTGCCACTACCTCTGCCAAGTTTTTGTCCAATGCAGACATCTACTCCTTCAGGGAAAGAACTTCCCTTTCCCTTTCTACCAAGGCCAATTTGGCCCGCTTAATCCTTTGGACCTCCAACTCTAAGTTGGTATTCATTTCAGTAATCTCGGTAGTAGTCTTCAGCCGGATCTCTTTCATTCCCATGTTTAGCAAATCGGACTCAGCCCAGAGCCTCTCCTCATTTGCTCAGCTCTGCTTGACCTGTAGCTCAAGACTCAGAATGATCTCTTCGCTCAACCTTTGCAGCTCCTTGATCTGACTTTTGAAGGTGCTCCTCTCCTTCTCAAGTTTCCCTATTTCATTCTCCTGGGCTTTGAACTTGTTTACCTAGATGTCGACCTTCCTTTTGAGCTCCGTAATCTAATCATCCTTCTTCTTCTCCTAGTGGCTGAGCTTGAGAAAATCAGTGGTTACTATTTTTTGGGTGTCCTCCATCAGCTCAACTTTATCTTGTGGGCGAGCCTGCTGCAAGTCTAACCCGACAGCATTCACAAAATAGTCACTGGGCTGCATTCTGCCTACTGCCTTGATCACATTAGGAGTGATCTTTGCAAACATCAAGGAATTCTAACCTTCATTGAAAACGGTTTGCAAGTGGGGCTCCAGCTATTTGGTTGCATCCTTCTTTCTTCTTTTGTTAATCTGGTTGGCGCGGGCGCTTTTATTTGCATCAACCTACGAGAAATATTCCTGGGCTGGGATACCCAGTGTGCCAGCAAAAGGATACTCCTAAGGGATAGCTAGCAGGAAAGACATCATGACTGATGTATTAGAGGTTTTGCTTGGTCGTGTGATAATAGCTGGGGAGAATGGCAGAATGAATTGGTCACTCAGAGGGGATGAAAATGAGGTGTAAGGGAAAACTGGAGATGCACCAATCACAAGGTTGGGCCTTGGAGATAAAAATTGTTGGCCCAAGAGCCCATAACTTAAAACAATTGCGTTCCCGGCAAGACTTGGAAAGTGAAAGATATCAGTGGGAAAACAGGAGAAGTGGGGCTGGGATTCCCAGCCAATCTAGTGGTGGAGAGAACTGGTGTAGATGAAAAAGTAGGGGCAGACTTAGGCGAGACTAGAGACATAGATGAGAGAGAATAAGGGGGAAAAATTACCTGATCCTCATGCAGAGCCAGAGGCGCATCGACCGCTCCCTTCTTCAACTGTTCCTCCTTCGTACCGACCTCCTCGGTTAGTTGTTGCTTCTCCTACGGAAAGTCATCGAGGTCAAGAATGACCTATCTCTTACCACCTGTCATCCTCACCTACCTCTATGTTGATTTAGAGGAGGCAGCTGGCTCAGATGTTTGTGCATGTGGCTCTTCCTCCTGCATAGGCTACTTACCCGTACTCTTCCCATGCATTGGACCCCCGACAACGGCAAGGGGATTCTGATTTACTTCTTCTTAGGATTCCGCGGTAGCCTCCTCTCTTCTATATTGCTACATGGATGTTAATCGGTTCAGATAATTTTCAACATCCGGGTGTTCATTTTTGCCAAATGTCATCAAATCTGTCATCGAGGGCTACCTCGTTATACATCTTACCAATTGCAAAAATTTCTTGCCGGTATATCCAGAAGGCTTGCATCTTATTCAGCGCCCAACTGAGCTTACTCAATTGGGTGACCAGGGAGGAGTTGATATTCAACTTTGGGTTGACCCTCCCCACTATGTGGTAAAAATTCAGGCATGGCGGTCGACCATTCACTGTAGGAAAATATTCAAGGCCTACATATCTACTTAAATTTCCCTCCTCAACATTTTGCTGGAGGTCCCATAATGGTTGAGGTGAATGTGGAATCTTGATGCCGATTCCCGATAAATTATTGTCAAGGTTGTAATTCCAGGTATCATCAATTAATACCAACCTGAGGTGACCCAACTTAGAAAGCAGAATCATCAAGGTATCAATCTTTGAGGTCCTCTTTTTAACCAACAAAACTAAACCAAACATGATTGGTAGCAGTAAATGGGAGGTTAAGTTCTTTCCTCCCCAGTAATCATCTTCAAGGGTACATCGTTGCCTCATCGCCTCCAGGGCCAACACTTTGTCAGAAAGAAAACGACGAAGTCGAAAAGGCTCCTAGAAGAATCCTAGCATGCAGAACATGGTGAAATTCGTACTAAAGAACCAGTTATAGGGCGGAGTTAACTTCCCCAACCAGGACTTCTGTCAGGGTGATATGCGTTCAGTCATATTTATGCCAGCCTTATCCAAAACCCTTATAGCCAGGGCTATGAATGCATCCGGGAACGCATAATAATCAAAGGTTTTTGACATGAGAGGGGTCCATGTTGAAACTAGCTTCCTTAAGCCACCCTTATCAAAAACAGATAGGAGCATAGACATTGAAAAGTAATCCACGATCCGGTGCAAAATCAAGTAAGCCAGGAAAGATGAATACTTGAACTTAGAGCCAACCCCAAATTCCTGTAATTGCTTCCAAATTCCACCACTGATAACTCTTGCAATGTCTAGGAGCGGAGCCTCATGATTCTTTTACAACATAAAACAAAGGGACATTTGAAACTAAAAAATGCTCGTGTCTGAGTCCAAACTGCACACCATCGCCAGCATAGAAGCGATAGAAGAAGTCACACCTTTTAGAGCCTTCAAACTGAAAGGGAATTTGGGTAGGGTTGAACTACTCACTTGCTGAAGCTCAGAACGATAAAACAGTGGCCCCAACTAGAGCTCTCCCCACTTTTTATGCATTCTTTCCATTTCAAAATTTTCAACCTCATTCCCCAAGGGAAGTGGGACGCACAACATATCCTGAATAGCCTCAAGGCTAATGATTACCCTAAAAATTTTCCTGCTGATAACCCCTGTGTTTGGGTTGAAATATGTTGCACATGCTCCCACAACCTCTGGGCAAGGGTGCACCAAGGGAACCATGTACTATGCGAGCCCACAGTACCATAGCTGCTTGTGAAATTGGTCTGTCATATGCTTCATTCTTTCACATGCGGCCTCCCTAAGGCTCTTAGGATTGCAAGATAACTCAAGATCAAAAACTTATCCCAATCTTCTAAGAGCACTGCCTGGTGTCTATGAGGAACATTGCTTAATAACTTCTGGTTCATCGGGTGAGTGAAAGGCCAGCTGGGTTTCGCAGGTATGCCCAGAGTGGCATAAGACTCCCTGTCGTGAAGCTGCACGCGGGGTGCATTCCTCATTCGCTCGCTTAGACTCACTAAAGCTAGGATCCATGAAAGGTCCTCTACAATTTTGGCCATTATATATTCACAATAGTTCTTTCTGCAAACCTTTCGCAAATGGCTTGGCTTTTCTGAAAACCTCTCCCTTCTTGCAAATGCCTTAATTGCTCAATTCTTCGTAACTTTTGCAATAAGTATGTTTCTTTGCATGCCATAACTTATTTTTTTGATTTCTCGAGGAAGGCGACCGAAAAAGGTATGTGCCAGCTATTTATCCCAAGTTGCTACTATGCGTTTCCAGTTAATCCATGCGAAAAGATCGCCAACCAGCCAAACTACTCGAGCATTTAATTGACAATCTTTCACGCATGATGGAGATGGATTTTTTATCTCGAAAGACGAACTAGGCCAACCCTGCGAGCCTCCCTACAGGTTACCTGCATTGATTAACTTCAATGCTCGTATAGGGCACATCACCCAATAGAGCTTTTCTCTATAATTTCATCCGATTTGGATGAGACGACGACACTTCTTTTTTTGAGACCTGGCTAATCTGCGAATTGATGTGGCAACCCAACAAAGCAAGTTGCATGCTGCACCTACACTTTCCCATCACCTCGCACGCTGGAATGCTGAAAATTGAGGCAATACGACACACTTTGGCTTGGTTGATAATCATGATTTCCGTCGGCTAGTGAACCTTAACCATTCTATAAATAAGACCATTTGTGCAGCATCGCAAATCACAACATCCTCAAGCCTTTCTAGCTTAGTAAGCTCCTATTGCCTTAGTAATTTTCATTTTTAGCTAGAAAATCAGACAACATGGAAACACCAGTGAGGTTGACCTGCAAAAAGACCCAGGTTGCCTGAAGTGCATGACAAGTGTGAAAAACCTATTGTATATGAAGGCAATCAAATGGGTCCTTGGGAAAGACTGCGTGCATTATGAAGAGCAGTATCGGGTGAACACCAGCATTTGCTCCCACTTTGTCGCCTCGCTACTGGACATCAACATCTCCAAGTGTAAGATTTTAAAGCTGATGAAACGGGTCTTCCCACAACGCTACCTCAGGGGCTTGGAGCAGATTGTGCATGCGGCCCAATTTGATCTTGGGATTCCCTCAGTTCGAAACATTCGCCTGCAATAGCTACATGGAAGCATTGTTTCAACTAGGCCTTTTTTGTTCGGGTTCGAGCTGGACACACATGAGGAACATCGTGCTAAGGTCCACGCGGGTTGCTACTTCCTCATGCGTATACACTACATTGAACCATTCCAAAATATTCAGTGGTATGAAGATTTTGAAAGAATGGTGTTCCTTGAGCCCGAGCCGCCCGTTGCAATGATCTCTAGTTCTTACCAATGATATCTCGAGAATGAAGATGATTACAAATTTTTCTTTTCTATGCTGACAAGCCCCACACTATAGCGGGCATGTGTAAATGTTAACACAAGGCCTCTGACCTGAATATATTGTAAAATTTTCAACTTTGATGAATATAATGTCTTTTTTAGAACACTTAGCCCATTTACAAATTTCTTTCAATTGTTTGCATCATTGCTGTATTTCACCTTGCACCAAGAGGATCCAAAACTTAAAGCCGGGAAGGGTAATTAAATATATACAAATGTACAAAAATAACACATACGTAGAATTAATAGAATTTTTTAAGATGTATTCCATTGACTGGAATACTCAGGGCATTACCTTCAGCATCTTCCAACTCGAAAGAGTTGAACTATTTACACTGATGAATCTTGAACGGCCCTTCCTAGAGACTGTCGAATTTGCTGTGTTGTCTAGGCTTTGCTCTGCACTCATTGAATTTGAGGACCAAATCTCTGCATTCTAACCCTTGATCAAAAGCTCTTTTGTCAAACCATCTCTTTATCACCTCCTGGAAGTTATTCATTGCTTCTAGGGCGTGTTCTCTTTTCTCTTGCACCACGAGCAACTCGAAAAAATGCACCTCCATCGCCCCATTTTGCTGAATTTCCAGGGACTTGAGCAATTGTAGGGCAAGAATTTCTGTGGTGATGGGGAGAAATGCCTCCTTCCCGTACACCATCTCGTAAGGAGAAGTCTTCAGTATTTGCTTAGGCATAATTTGATCTACCTAGAGCGTTGTCCGGAGGTTCCTATGCCAGTCCTTTTGATGTTCCGAGCCTATCCTTTTGATCAACCTGATGAGGTTTTTATTAGTTGAGTCTGCGAGACCGTTTCCCTGGGGATAGTAGTTAGATGAGGTTTTCAGGAACACTCCATAATTTAGAGCGAATTGGCTCATTTTTGAGCCGAGGAAAGCCTTAGCATTGTCAGAGATAATTGTTTTAGGCAGGCCAAATTTGGCCACTAGTTCTTCTAGAAAATTAACAATCTCCAATTCAGTCACATTTTTCAATGGCACTAGCCCACCTGGTAAAATAGTCCGTTGTTGTTAGTATCTATTTATGTCTAGCTGCAGAAATAGAGTTAATCATCCCAATGAAATCTAAACCCCATTGAGCAAAAGGTTCTTCTACAACTATAGGCCTCAAAGGCATGGCAACATTTTGTCTCTTTCTGACATAAAACGAACATTCCTTGCAAGAATCAATCAATGAAAACGCATCATTAAAAAGTGTTGGCCAAAATAACCTGCACATATAATTTTAATTGTCATGGTTTTTAAAAAAAAATGTCCACCGGTAGGGCTATTATGGTATTTCTCTAAAATCTTCTTGGCTTGCTCCTCATTCACACATCTTAGCAGGATGCCATTAAAATTCCTTTTAAACATGACACCCTCCAAAAGGACATAACTGCTATTTTGTAGGTGATAAAAACATCTTTTAAAGGATGGGAGATCAATTGGATACCTTCCTGTCTGCATAAAATTTATTCTGTCATGAAGCTAGTTGCTCTGCGAATTCTCTTCGTTGATTAGCACAGACTCCAGAGTTCCAAGCTCTATCGTTGTTTCACTATTTTCAGTGATATATTCACATAGTCCTTTTCCCTTTACGGTCTTGACAAGTCTGAATTCAATGTCATATTCTAGGATCTTGGTGATCCAATTAGCTCTTTTTTCAGTGATTTCTCCCTCCATGATATATTCTCACACACTAGGATGCAATAAACAAACAATCACCTTATTATACGATATCAAATGCTGGAACTTATTGAGCCCCTTAGCAATGGCGAAGGCCTATTTTTCCACAAAGTTATGCTTTACTTCGTACTCTTTTAGGGTTCATGAGTAGAAAGCAACAGGGGACTCCCTTGTATCTTCATCATCCTTCTGCATGAGCACTGTGGCAATACTATTTCCACCATTGAAAACATACATAATAAAATATTTCGATAGATTCGGGTTAACCAACACAGGGGCAGATGAAATAGCCTCCTTTATAAGCTCAAAAGATTTTCTGGCTTCCATCATCCATTTGAAAATCTGCTCCTTCTTGAGCATTAAGGTAATACAGCGAACAGTACTTGCAAAATCCGCAATAAAACGACTAATAAAATTGACTTTTCCCAGGAAGGACTGCACACCTTTTTTGTTGACGGGTAACAAGAGTTCTCGGATCGTGTCCACTCTTTCTGGATCAATGGAAATGCCTTCTTTGGAGACAACATACCCTAATAACTTTCCTTGGGGAACTCCGAACACACACTTCTTTGGGTTCAAGGAGATCCCAAATTCCTGGCATTTCTGGAACACAAGCTCCAAATGATCAAAATGATCATCAACAGATTTTGAGAATACTATTAAGTCATCTAGGTAGATGAGTATAATCTTATGGATCAAATCTTTAAAAGCAATGTCCATAGCTCTCTAAAAAGTTGCTCCGACGTTTGAGAGCCCGAAAAGCATTTTAGTATATGCATATGTTCCCCACTTTGTGGTGAACGCTATCTTGTATTGATCCTCCTCCTTTACTCGAATCTGGTTATAGCTCGAAAAACCATCCAACATTGAAAACATTTCAGAGCCAACAATAGTTTGCAGGATTACTTCCATTGAAGGTAGGGGGTAATGATCTTTTAAGGATGCTCTATTTAGGTCTCGAAAGTCCACACATAGTCGTATATCTCCATTTTTCTTCCCGACTGGCACCAGATTTGACACCTAAGTGCTATGTTTGATCGAGAACACTATTTGGAACACGATCAACTTATTCAACTCCTGTGACATGAGAGATTCTATCTTTGGGTTCGTAGGTCTCTATTTTTGGTGAACTGGCTTCGCCCCTTCAGACAACTCAATAGTATGCTCGATGATTTCGGGATCATATCCCTTAAGATCATCATATGACCAAGCTACTACACTTGGGTATTCTTCACAGAAGTGTTTTAGTCTGTCTTTATTCTTTTGTGAGAATTCTTTCCCAAATTTGAGCTTCCTATCTTCCCCGATATGCAAATTGGTGTAATCGCCTTTATCCGCCACCAGCTTTCTCTTGTCTCTTGTCGCATCATCAAAATAAAAAAGGCTCTCCAGAGTAACTAGGCCTCTCGGGAGTTTGTTGGACTTCGACTGGATGATTTGATCTCTGTAAGCAGCGATCTTTGGTTGCAGCTGATCAGCGAATTCTGCAGATGACTGCAGGAATGATGCGATATGAGCATCGCTATCAAATACTTGCCAATCTTGATTGTGTAGACACATAAAAATGACCTAGGCTTGCAAGCTCTATTTTGAATCTCTTTCTTCCTAGCATAATTAAGACATTTTAATTATGTCCTTGGTCCACATTCGACTATTAATTAAATAATTCATGATTATTTAATTAATTCATATCTGTTTATTCTTCATGATTATTAAATAAATAAATTTTATTTATTTATTTAATTACGTCACTAATTGTCTAATGTCTTTCTATAATTAAATAAATTTCTTAATTTATGTAATTATCCTTGTCCATTATGTCTTCTTGATTATTAAATAAATAACTTTATTTATTTAATATGTCTCTAATTTAAAGTCCTCTTATAATTAAATAATTTTTTTTATTTATTTAATTATGGCCATCTTCACACTCCCCCCATTTTTTTAAATAAAATCATTTATTTAAAAATAGTCCCAGCACATGAATTAAATAATCTTATTATTTAATTCCCCCTCTTTTATTGTGCTCATTTTAAATAAATTTATTTATTTAAAATAAGTCTCATTGAAATTCCCTTCTTTAGTAAATAATTTTATTTAAATTATTTGCTGTCACATGACCCCACCATTTTTGAATTAAAATAGATTTTAATTTAAAAAGTCAACATCCTCTCTTGAATCAAATAATTTTATTATTATTTGTTTCCCCAACAATTTTTGTTTGTGTGCCTTGTCACATGCATTGTCAACCCTTGATTTGATTTTTCTTAAAATCAATCTTGACCCTTCATTTCAAATTTGACCTAATGTTGCCCTAACCCTAATTGCGGGTTGTCATATTGAATCTTGTCCACATATTCTAGCTCATTTGTCAATCTTTAATCTCATCTGTCCATACAAAATTGCATTTTTTATGAAATGTCAATTTTGTCTTCATTGTGGGATCTTCTTCTTATTATTTTTCCTGTCTTGAATATCATCCTATCTTAGAGTTTCATTTTTATCATCTTGCATTTCTAGAATCTTATATTGTCATAGCATATCATCTAACATTGTCTCTTGCAGATTTATTTTACATTGCATGTAGATTTATATTCTCTTGCATTTTAGGTTAAATCCTTCAACACTTACTAAGTCATGTCATAAATTTAGTTTGCTCACACATAAGGTTGAGGACATCTGTCATATTGCAGCAAGTAGAGAAGGTTCAATAGAAGTGAGCCATGGAGGAGAGAAAAGGGTGAGACTATTCTAGTCTCATTCCTTTTCTCATTCTTTTCTCCTTTGCATTTTATTGATGTGATTTGATATTATTATTGCATGCTTTGTTCTAACCCTAGAACACCATGGCTATGCATTTTAAAATATTTTAGATCATTACATTGGTGAACCCGACAATTTAACACATTTTGGCAGGTTATAGTACAAATTTTTCATCATTTTTTTAATTTTTCGTCATTTTTTTTTTGCAGATTAGGGTTCGGAATTCTTGGATTTTTTTTGTAGGTGTACAGAATGACACATCTAATAGTTCCTGCTATGCATTTGACATTATGAGCCACATCTGCCTTCTCAAGCGATGCATCTGCTCATCCAAACGACGCATTCGTAGAGCCGAGCCGCATGTGACATCTAGAAAGCCGCATTTGACCTATCAATCCGTAGTCTATTTTTCGAAAGCCGCATCTGACAACCCGAAAGCCGCATTTGACTTGACAAACCGCATCTACCATAGTGCACCGCATTTGACTAGTAAAATTTCATTTTCTATTTTTGAATTGTAATCTGGATCTGACACATTCGTGGCCAGTTTTTCATTTTGATGGACTTAAAATGAACCAACCCTAGGGTAGTCATTTAATTGGGAACTTATCAATCCTAGGATAGGCAATTTAATCAAAAATTTATCAATTCTAGGATAGGCACTTCATCTTTTATTTTGTTTGGTTAAAATGAACTCCATGACTGTTGTGAAGCAATATCTTCACTTAGAGTAACAAATTTTTCATTTGGGTTTAAAATTGAACATTTGTCTACTGTGCTTGATTGGGTAATAGGTATATGCTCTTCCCTTTACTGGGTGATAAAAAAAAAAGACTTACCCATTTTATTTATGCATTTCAATTTTTATTACAACCTTTAATAGGCCTGCCATAGTGGGAAAAAGTACTCACCCTACGAGAACGGCTTAAGTGGGAACAACCAAAGCCAGGTTTTCCAACCCACTATAATCAAAAGTGAATTTTGGGGAAACCCATATTCAACGGTAGTAGGCAAGATAACCATCCCCAAAGTCTTTGTTCTAAAGATTGGGAGGTCTCTTGAGGGAGTTTATCTATTTACCACGCCGAACGGAAACCTTGACTAAACACCTTAGTGTAGAGACCAACCGTGTCAGTATCCAGACATTGTTTCAATCACAGTGCAAGGGGAGGGAATAATCTCCCCCCAAGACACTCACCATATAGTCGCCACAAACTATTTGCTCAAGGGATTCGGTATCCACTTCCATCACCTTAGGTACGCACCTAGAAAAGACAAAAACACGGGTGCCCTCTAGGGGGTGACATGGCTGTGTGAGTCGACGTGATTTTAAGATGTGGGATGTGATTGTGACGATGACCCTTTGACTATTAAGAGTGAGTCTGTTTGAAATAATATAGTCTTTATGTGCTTGTCAACTGCTTTCAAACAAACATCAATAACTAAACATCAACAAATCTAGATAAAAAAACTTTTCAAATCAGCCAAACGATCTTCTGTTTTCCAAAATTTAATTCCTACAATGAAATAGCACTGTCAAAATGCAGTTGCTATATCCTGAGTCGCATTCACTCTATCGAGGCGCATTTGCTTTAAATTGAGCTGCAATTGCTCTGCAGAGTTGCATTTGTCATATCCTAAGCCACATCTGTTTTGCTGAACCACAATAGACAATCCCTAAGTCGCATTTGCCAACCTAGATACATAGTTCTGTCATTCAACGCATTTGCCAGTCCAAAAATTGCATTTGACATTCTAAACTACAATTACTTACTCCTAAGTCACATTTTCCTTTCCAAAAACTATCATAAGACTATCAGACCGCATTTGAAATCCAAAATGTCGCATTTGTCATTTTTTAGAACATAGAAAATTCCTGCAATGAATCTGCTATATTGCATCACATTTGCCTAGTCAAGAGATGCATTTGTTGTTGAGCTGCATCTGTGACCTGAAACGACGCATTTTCTTGTCATTTGGAAAAACATTAATTTTGTCAAAAAACCAGATGCCAAACTTTTGCAAACATCTTTACTGGCATCTTTTTCCAGTGGTCTCTATCAAAAATCAGCAAAGCAACTTGTCCAAGTCACACATTATTGCATTTTAGTTTTCATCTATCTTGCAATCCATCATCATCATCATCATAGGCAAAGTCTAAAGTCCTCAATTGCACACCTTTGGGATAGGAAAACTTTCCTTTCTTTGTCAAACCATTGTCTCAAAAATACATTGTCATTGGACCAAGACAAAACAAATCAGTCCTAAATCATTGTCCTTTAGTGAGCCATTTCCAACTCATAAGTCTAGTGGGGAAATCTCACATTGCCATTTTATCATCTTTTCCTTCAAATTAGTCCTTTGACAATCCAAATCGAGACATTGGCCAAAATTTGAATGCTTAAGTGAACCTTTCCTAAAAATCATTTGACATAAGGCATCCTCTTTTATCACTTTGTATTGTCACCTTGCATAAAGCATAGCCTCATGTCATCCACCATCATGTCTTCAAGTGACTATGACATGCTTGCTAGTCCAATTGAATGCCAATTCATTGGTAATGGTCAAGCACAACTTGCTAGGGAATTCAAAACACAATACCTCCAATCCAAGTCCAAATTTACAACCCCTAGCCCTCCATCCATCTACCCATCTTACCAACAATCCATGAGTCCTAGTCCTCTATCCATATACTATCAAGAGTCTGCTAACACCATCCATGGCACTAAGTCACAACAAACATCCATTGGTCATACCCACCCTAACTCTGACAGGGGAAATCAGCCATCCAGCAATCCAAACCAACTATCCACTTCATATCCTAGTCCTTCATTCACATCATATCCTATTCATTCATTCACATCATATCCTAATCCTCCATCCATGTCATATTCTAATCTTCCATCCATGTCATATACTTGTCATGCATCCATGTCGTATTCTAATCCTTCATCTCATCCTAGTCCATCATCCCTCAACCAAGTCCAAACCTCCACGTCATATCCTAGTCCATTACACACCAATCCATTCCAAGACACTCCATGCTTTCATGATAATACATCTACTCATGGTCTCCAAAGCCCCATCCCATTTCATAAACTTGAGGATACATGTCAAGAGGCAAGTCCAAAGCACAACATCATAACATCACTGCCATGTCAAGATCAAAGTGGTCCATTCCATGACCTCATCTTTACATCCATTCAAGAAGTCCTCCTAGACCATCATGGCATACCAAATACACCTATCCTTCATCAAGAGTCCATCCAAAACCATGTCATTCAAGATGACCCTATCCTTGGTGAAAATCTTATTTCCAATCATGACATTCAAAATCCACCCATCTTTGATCAAGACGTCCAAAATGATCCAATCCTTGACCTCTATGCCATTCATGATGAAAAAATTGAAGATGATTCCATCCAAAATTCAAGTATTGACACTCCCTAAAGCGAGACACTTGCCTCCATGGGACACATAGATGATCTACCACTAGAACAAGAGTCTTCTACCATGGACATATTTGCAAATGATCAAGCTATAGCGGAATTCAGTGGGCTCTATGAAAATGACCATGAAGAAAGTTTTGACATAGACTTGGACACACCAACAGAATCATCGGAATATGACATGTCAGAAAATCAGGCCGAAGATATTAATCAAAAATCTGTCCAACATGTCAGTGAAGCTACAACATCCTATCAATTAGGATCATCTATCTTTTTTAGAGTAGGCTTCCTTATAGAGGAAAAGATTTCAAGCATTAATTTCCACAATAAAGATGGGTTAGCATCTTGCTTCCAAAGTAACAAGTATCCCATCGCCAACAAAATTTGTCAGAACATGCATTATCAGGGAAAAGGATTAGGCCTATACAAGTTCAAGCACATTACGGACATCAAGGTCTTGGTTATTCATCAGTCAAAAAATCTAATGATGTCAATGATACCTCCTCGATATTGGGGGCAAATTTATCTAATACAAACATCAAAATGGATGTCATGAGTAGTCCTTGTCATAAGGTTGTTGCCAACACTCCTTCCATCCACACCATACACTGCCATTCCAACATGAATAAACCTTCCATTTGGAACCAACAAAATTATTACAAATCCAAAGTTCAAAATCATATGTCAAAGGCCATGGAATCAGACAAAAAGTCAAGTGGAAAAATGAAGCTAAAATGGATCCCAAAACAAAATGGACCAAGTCAAGAAAAGAATGAATCAGGCAAAGAAAATATGCCAAATCAAAAACCCAATCAAAATGTGGAGCCACAACACAAGAGGACTCCTACATATAATACATGTCCACCTCCTTCAAAATGGCCATCAAGAAAGACATATACAAGTATTGGTTCCAAACACTATCCTTATCTGACACCCAAAGTTTGGAAAATAAAATTCAATACATCCAAACATCCAACTAACCTATCCAGGTCTACCATCATCCATCATAATCCTACATCTCGCCTAAAATCCAAACGTCCCATGTCACAAATTCATCGCATCTTGGCAGCAACGCTTTATCATAAGGACTCTCATGACACTCTATCACGATGTGCGTATTTTGATAAGGCCAACTCTAGTATCAAAAATGATCACAATGACATCAATCAGCTCTATGCAAGTGCTATCATCCAGACAAGGCAACTACTTCAGAAAGATCATTATTGGCATGTCATGACACCAGTCTCTACATCGGCATCGTCAAAAGCTTCAGCATAGTCAGAGGTCATGTAAAGCATCAAGGCTATTCGGCAAAAATTCAAAAATACAAAAAAATTGACAAAGATAAAAAAAGAAAAAAATAATTTCATCCAACGGTGAAAACCTGGCAAATAGGCGCTCTGGATAAGTACCATGATGAAAACCTGGTAAACAGGCATCACGTGTAGAATAAATCATCTATGTGGACCATTACACTTGGGGGCAAGTTGTCTCATCTCCCATGCATTTCCCATGACATTTTCCATTCACCCATCTAAACCTTATCGCGTCCATCCATTTTTCCCACCTACTTTGATCTTGACAAAGACTGGGGAAAAAATACAAATCATGCTTTGGAAAACTTTTTGACATGTCTATCTTTTGGTCATACACTAGTCACAAAGTATCATGTCATTACCTTCATAGCCTCTATTTCACTATGCTACATCATCCTTGGAGACCATATGATAATTCTCCTAGTCCAAGTCATCAGTCTCTCTTGCTTTATACCTATCACCCATCTTGGTTTCCCTTGTCAATGGTTTATAGATCCTCGTCATCCCATTTAGTCCTCACTTAAGTCATTCAAAATGCAACAATATGGAAAACCTGGCCCATCATCCAAAACATTCCTTGGCTTTGTCCCTGGACCTGCTGCAGACTTTTATCCTCTTGTCATATCATTGTCATCCTCACGTTGTTTCGGGATGTGTCCTTCCCACGTCAAACAACGTTGTCATCGTCATCATCACCTGTCCGTCGGTATTAAGCTTGACTAGCAGCAAAATCATGGTTGTCCTTGGATTCATGTGCATCAGCATCATTCACATGCATTTGTCATAATTTTCGTAAAACATCCTAAAAAAAAAGTCATAAAAATCTGAAAAAGTCCTGAAAAAAGACCTAAAAATCAAAAAGCGTCCTGAGAAAATACAAAAACATCCAAATCAATGTCAAAATCCAAAAACAGAGTCAAATCAATCTGTCCGTCAATCAAGTCACATCAGTCAGTCTTTTGTCCATGTCCGAACTACGTTGTCTCTGCGCATTTGCTACGTAGGCAAGATTCATCTTTGAATCCCCGAGACATTAGGTCAGTCCTTTTAGGTTTGTCAAAATAAAATCATAAGTCAAACATGGTTGCGTCAGTCAAATAAAGTGGACATAGTCACACTTGACACAAGACAGTCATTCAAAACGTCACTGTCAAAATTGGTCAAAATTAGACAACATAAGCCACTCAATCATACAGTCAAAATCAGTCAGCTTGCCAAAGCATTAGTCAAAATATCAATCTCGTCACCTTTTTGGTCCTCTTCAAGATGTGTCCTTCTTGGATTTGGACCTCGTCAAAATGTCATTTGCCTTTTCAGGATGTGTCCTTCCTGACCTTAGGCACCGTCAAACCGTCAAACTGTCAAAATTGTCAAACTATCAAAACAATTAATCTTCGACAAACAAACATTGGCAATACAATTAAATGGCTGTTAATTTTTTGGCTATTTTGTCTTATCTTTTTATTGACTTGTCTTTTGGTCATGTTACTAGCTACCTCAAGGATGTCCCCTGAAGGATTTAGAGGTGCGATGACGTCTCATTGACCTATTTTATTTTTCTTCGACTATTGTCTGTGGACTGTCTTGACAAAAGGACTGGGGCAATTGGGCGTCTAGTATGAGTTAGGACATTCCTTGTCTATGACTGTCTATTTTGGAAGTGGATGACCTTGCACACCTTGGTCTGTGTCATACCATGGTGTTTGTTGTCCATTTGTGTCATTTTTTTACCGCCCAATGATGATTCGAGCAATTAGTACTCTGGAAAATGTTGAAGGATTTGATTTAGGAACTAACATGCATCTCATGTAGGCATTGCATTCATATCATCAACCATATCTTTTTCACTAATATTTCTTTTTCTCCGTATTCTATTCTTCTCATTCCATTTCGAGAGCACACTTGTGTTCTTGAAACCCAACTGTCCTCTCGAGGGGGCATACCGCTACCTCCTCGTCATTCTTCCTCATCTCATCTTGCACTGGGGCATATTTTTGACTTATTTTCTTTGCCACAATGCGACAAGCTGCATTATGACAAAGAGGGGCAAATGTAGACACATAAAAATGACCTAGGCTTGCAAGCTCTATTTTGAATCTCTTTCTTCCTAGCATAATTAAGACATTTTAATTATGTCCTTGGTCCACATTCGACTATTAATTAAATAATTCATGATTATTTAATTAATTCATATCTGTTTATTCTTCATGATTATTAAATAAATAAATTTTATTTATTTATTTAATTACGTCACTAATTGTCTAATGTCTTTCTATAATTAAATAAATTTCTTAATTTATGTAATTATCCTTGTCCATTATGTCTTCTTGATTATTAAATAAATAACTTTATTTATTTAATATGTCTCTAATTTAAAGTCCTCTTATAATTAAATAAATTCTTTTATTTATTTAATTATGGCCATCTTCACACTCTCCTCATTTTAAATAAAATCATTTATTTAAAAATAGTCCTAGCACATGAATTAAATAATTTTATTATTTAATTCCCCCTCTTTTATTGTGCTCATTTTAAATAAATTTATTTATTTAAAATAAGTCTCATTGAAATTCCCTTTTTTAGTAAATAATTTTATTTAAATTATTTACTATCACATGACCCCACCCTTTTTGAATTAAAATAGTTTTTAATTTAAAAAGTCAACATCCTCTCTTGAATCAAATAATTTTATTATTATTTGATTCCCCAGCAATTTCAGTTTGTGTGCCTTGTCACATGCATTGTCAACCCTTGATTTGATTTTTCTTAAAATCAATCTTGACCCTTCCTTTCGAATTTGACCTAATGTTGCCCTAACCCTAATTGTGGGTTGTCATATTGAATCTTGTCCACAGATTCTAGGTCATTTTTCAATCTTTAATCTCATCCGTCCATACAAAATTGCATTTTTTATAAAATGTCAATTTTGTCTTCATTGTGGGATCTTCTTCTTATTATTTTTCCTATCTTGAATATCATCCTATCTTAGAGTTTCATTTTTAGCATCTTGCATTTCTAGAATCTTACATTGTCATAGCATATCATCTAACATTGTCTCTTGCATATTTATTTTACATTGCATGTAGATTTATATTCTCTTGCATTTTAGGTTAAATCCTTCAACACTTGCTAAGTCATGTGATAAATTTAGTTTTCTCATACATAAGGCTGAGGGCATCTATCATATTGCAGCAAGTAGAGAAGGTTCAATAGAAGTGAGCCATGGAGGAGAGAAAAGGGTGAGACTGTTCTAGTCTCATTCCTTTTCTCATTCTTTTCTCCTTTGCATTTTATTGATGTGATTTGATATTATTATTGCATGCTTTGTTCTAACCCTAGAACATCCATGGATATGCATTTTAAAATATTTTAGATCATTATAGATTGTTGTCGGGAATAGCAGGTCTTACGATTACCCTTACCGCATGCTTATTTCTTAATAATTCGGAGGCTGGCTCGAACTGAGCCCCTGTAGTTGCCATTTTATCGGCTTCGGAATTCATCTCTTTCGGGATAGCCTTGATATTGAACGCTTCAAATTTGTCAATTAGATCCCAGACTCTATGTCAGTAGGATCACATACGAATGTTTTTAGTAGCAGAAGTCCCACGGATTTGGTTACACACCAGCTCCGAATCTCTGAAGATGCTTATCTGTCCAGCACCCATTTGTTCCACAAGGCCTAAACCATGGACGATACCTTCATACTCAGCTTAATTTTTTGAACATGCAAATTGGAAGCGGTAAGACCTCAAGGTTTTTTTGTCAGTTGGGGATATCAAACGAATCCCAGCTCCAACTCCTATTCTACATCTGGCTCCATCAAAGTATAAAGTCCAGATTTTTTGAAAATTCTTCACCTTCAGGTTCTTTGGTAACTTTGGGCATGATCTGCCCCTCTTCATGTATAACATAAGTTATGAGGCTAGTTGACTGGTAATTCCCAAAACGTTCTGTATCAATAAATTTTTTCAACAAATTTTCTTCATCTACTGTCCGAGAGCTAGTAGCCTCTTCTCTTTCAGGAAATTCCACATTGTACCTTTCTTCCTGAGAGATTGAAGTGTGTACTTCAAAATTTAGCAAAGCCTCATCAGCAACATGTTTCAGAATGAAGAGTTTTTGACAATAGTTTCATCATAGCCCCATGCTTAGTCCTTAGAATCAAGTGCAACCAATCTAGCACCAAATATCCTCCTACATTTGTAGTGAACTCTCGTGACAAACAGATCCCAAACAGAGGAGGGATATCGATGAGTATTGTATCCTAATTTACCGTGATACTAGGGCAAGAAAACAAAGTCATAGGTAATCCCTTATTATCCCAACAGTATCAACCTTGTTTCCATCGAGCTGCATGACTCCTTTATTCAGAGGCTCATATTTTAGACCCAAAGCATCAGCTACTTTCTTTGGCATGATAGTGGTGCTAGCACCAGAGTCAATCATACAGTTATGCAGCAGCTTGTCACCAATAATTAGTGTTAGAAAGAAAGGCTTAGGTTTAGGCTTACTTTCCTTTTCGAACTCGAGTTTCTCCTCCAGTTGAATTGTTAGCACTTTATCCAAGTCGGGCCTAGATACATCCTCTCTATTGGATAGAGCAGGAACCCTATAATCCTCCTCAACTAACAACACCTTTTGTAGCAGTACCTCCTGCTCCGGAATAGCCAGGACATCCCATAGAGAAGCGTTGGCTGATGACTTCTTCAATTGCTCCATCACGTTGAATTATGCTCGTACTTGGTGAGTGGTAGTGGCTTGCTCCTTTAGTTTGATGGTCGGTACAGGCCTCATGGTTGGTACGTCGGATAGTTTAGCATCAGCTGGAGTGATCGATGGAACCTTCTCCTTTAGAGGAAGTGGACTTGGAGAGCTAGGAAGAGCCGCTTCTGACTGTAATGGGATTGGCAACAGGCCTGTCACTGGGCTAGGCATCAGTTGTGATGTAGCTTTGGTAGGTAAGGTTGTGAACTCTCCGATGAATCTACACTTGGAACGTGTGTTATAGTCAGATTGCACTCGATGTATTTTACCTATAGGGATATTATTCAGAAATGCTGACTCTTCTCCTTCCATCCAAGAAAAGAGAGCCTGGTCTGAAAAAATGTCTGACTCTTGCTGGATACACATCCCCTACATTTGTGCGGCGAAGACTGCATTGTCCATTTATTGAGAAGCGTATGGTGAGTTGTTGGAAACGGATGCGCTACCCTGGTTACATTGATCTACGATTTGTTGTTGCAAATTTCCCCATGGATAGTTTTGTGACATGTGTGCATCATTGCAAGGAAAACACCTTGAATTAATGTCTTCAACCAAATTGTTTTGTCCCGCCAGTAGCTCCTTATTCAAAGTAGGATGAACAGTCTGCATTGGTAAGGTTACCGGAACCACCTAGTTACTTGGCTGAGCTGAGGTATTCCCACGTGACCTATCCTACCACTGATTTGATTGGTACAAAGGTTTTCCGCCTTGGTAATTTTGGTATGTAGGATTTTGATAGCTGTATTGTTATCGCTTTAAGGTGGTCAATTCATTAGTCATAGCCCACATTTGTTCTCTCATCTTGTTCATCTCGACAGCCATAGGATTAGGCACAGGAGCTCTCATCGGGGCTCTGCTTGGAACACTTCCAAGATAGGTGTACATAGATTGGGGAGGAGTTGTAGGAGTGCTGGTGGAAGGAACTTTGACCTCTGCAGCATTGCACTCAGGAAATAATGGCGTGATGGGTCTTGATGCCAACTTCCCTATGCTGATCAAATTATTTTCTACAGCGACAGCTAGGGCGTAGGCATCAGGAAGAGTGTCTTCGCCCAAAGCTTGTAACATCATGGAGATATCGGCATTGATTGACTTCAAGTAGAACATAAATGCTAGATCCGGAGGGGGTCGGCTACCCACAGGCACTCTTTATCAGGTTGAATGGAATCTCACATTGAAATCAAGCAGAGCTTCATGAAGGGCTCGCTTTATATTTTCCAGTTGGTGGTACAGCAAAGATTTGTCGCCAGAATTTGAAAAGCGCTCATAAAACAGGGTCCCGAGCTGATCCCAAGTAGCAATAGTACCAACTTGTAAGGTCCTATACTAGTTTAGCGCCTTTCCTCAGAAGGAGGCAGCCAACAATCTGAGGGCTACATTCTCATTTGATACGCCATTTACCAGACATATGTTTGCTACATCTTGTAGATGCTCCGTTGGTGTCTTTTATTCATGCTCAAAATATTTAGGGATAGCCTTTAGAGAAGAAATGGGGATAAGGGCCCATATTGCAGGAGGCACAAGTACTACTAACAGACTGCTAGAGTCCCAGGCTACGTAATTTCTAGCAACCATATATGTGGGTGGATTAGGTGATGTCAGTGAAGGACGAGATGGGGGAGGTGAAGGACTACCTCGGTGAGCCCTCGAGTGCACAAAAACTAAAGGTGAAACAAGTTGGCCAGGGACTCTTGCAGTCTGTGACCTAGTCATAGGTCGATGGCTCATACACACTTATAAATATCAGGCGAACATGCTAGTTCGCGGTCCCACCGGGTGTGCCAGAAAAAGAACTGTTGACGCAATATTTTGCATGTAGCAGCAACCTTATGAGAAACTTAGCTATTGGGGGACACCATGTGTTGGCTAAGTAACCTCTGGGATTTGATCGAAATCGGCTCTTTGTTTAATGGGTAAAGTAGAATGTGAAAGAGATTGTAGGAATGTAAAATTTACACTACAGGCAATGTGCCAAAGTCTTTAGACAACTTTACCAGAGCACAGTGCAGAATGCAAAGGCCCGAACCACTAAATTGCTATTAATGAAGATAATTTTTTGAAAAGCACTTATCATGCAAAAGTACCCTCTAATTTGTATAATGTAATCAAGCATAACTTTATCTTAACATAGAAGAGTCAAAGAAAACATGGTCTACGTTCATTTTAGCTATGAAAGGTTACAAAAACTGAAGAATAGGCATTCATACAAAAATAAAGATAACAACACAAGTCAATAATCCTAACAAATGCTTGAAAGTAGAAAGGCCAAATTTATTTGGCACAGTCCACAGTCTTTGAATTGAAAGAAACTATTACAAGAGGCTTACTTCTAGTACTTAAGAGTTCTTAAAACTTAATCAACAACCCCCTAATAAAAGAAAACAAGGCCCAATTTATATGGCCAGTCCACCACTTGGAGACGCATCAAATGAAGAGCAGACCACGCGCAGTGATCGTTGGCCCAAATCATCTTGAGTCACCACAGAAAAATCAATCGGTTAGCAAAATGCCAGCGAGGCCATGACACAAAACGGAAAACCATGCAGTAACAGGAGAGAACACGCAATATCATGAAGTACAAAAGGTCCATCAACATTTCAAATGTAACTGGTGTAGGAACAAAATTGCCATGTGTCACCCAGATGTAGCCCAACAGAAAGCCGTGAGAGAGGGCCATGTGGCATCCTCCGAGAAAAATAAAGAATGAGGTGGGCCCGACTCGGAAAATCAGCCAGTGTGAGCCACGCGGCATGCAGACAGAGATTTATGAAAAGTGAAGCAAAGGAAAAGTGAAAAGCTTCACGAGGAAGCCACATGGCGTGCTCTGAGGATAGTGAGCATACAAAAATAAGGCGCAACTGCAAAGGAAAAAAGAAAACGACAAAGGCCTCGACAGTTTTTGTTGAACAGTTGCCATCAATGCCAAAGGTAGAGATTGTTGGAAAGAGACACTACGTGCATCACTTGGTGTTGTCACTGATGGAAACCATAACTAATGTTTGGATTCATGCACCATCATTTGTCTATACCGTTAGGAAGATTGAATACTGTAAAGCAAGAATAGTGTATCTAGTAGCATAGTGTTCATCAATTTAAAAGATGATTATAGGTTATCATTTTTCTTTGCACATCTCGTGGAGTATTTGTTGGCATTTTATCTTTGTTTTTACTGAAGCACAGTGGCTCATATCAGTTTGTGTGGAAGTTAGGTGATCTAGTCATCGTGTTCTCAATTCTTCTTGTATTAAGGTTGACTTTATAAATATACTAAGCAGTGGATGCATGTGAGTTAATTAATTGAATATCTATATGAGTGTATATGTTTATATGGGTCTTAGATAAGTTTTTTCTGATCATTAAGGGTACGTATTGCATATTTTTCATTATGTGAGCTGATAGTTGTAATTTTGGTGAAGCCGACAAAGTGCAAATAAATCTCATGAAGTAGATATATATACTTGATCTTCCATATCATTTTGGTGTGTGTACAAGTTGTGTCTGTGTCTGAATTGTGAATTAGAGTAGAGAAGAGGTGTGAATAAGAATGGTTTCATGCGCATAGAAGATTTGTGTGGTGTGTTTTAGCAAAGCATAATAGTATTGTAGAATAATTATGTAAGGAAAAAATCAATTATTGTTCTTAATCTGAAACTGTAATGAGGCATTTTAGATGTTATCATCTTAGTTCAAATCTTCAGATGGTCTTAATCTAAACTCTTTTCTTTGAGTAGTGAGCTCTAGGTAGTGTGCCTGAATGCAAGTGCATTCCCCTTTTGTAATCCTTATTTTGAGTATACTCATAATCATAGTTGTGGATTGGCCATCCACCATGGTTTTTCCCCTAACAGGGTTTCCACATAAAAATCTTGGTGTTATGGTGTTGTGTTTACTTTTCTGTTTATGCATTACTATTGAATTTTATTAATTTTGTGAAGTTAAAGATTCTCAAAGTTAATTTCTACACAACATTGATTCACCCCCCTCTCTTAGTGTGCCTTGTTTCCAACATACCTTTAGTATTAGTAATAAATAGATAGGTATGTAGTTCTCTCATCTTGAAGACTATCATATTAGGAATAACCTTCATGATCAAATAGTAATATCACCCTTTGAGAATTTTTATCTTATGGTTCTTGTATGGCACATTGATCTCATCATAATGGACCTTTATAAGCCTACAATAGTTACATGGATTTGGACATCTAATATTATAAGATTTGCATTCATTTGATGTAAACGATTTTAAATTTTTCTATTAGCCCAAAATTATACTACTTGCTAAAGTAATTAGGGTTCTCTTGTATGTTCTTGATTATACATATAATATTTTTGAATCACATCATTACTAAAACAAAAAAATAAAATGTGATAAATGTTAGAGTAAATATGATATTTACCTGCTTAGGTTTAATTATGCATAATGCATTATATTTTATTAGTGCATTTAATTAATTGGTAGTCATTTCTAGTTACATTTTTACCAGCTTTCCCCTTGCCTTTATAAGAAGGGCCAATGCACATTATGTATTATCTCATCTCAATTTATTATTCACTCATTGGTGAAAGAGATTTTTATTCTCATGTATTTGTGAAGCTTTTTTTGAACAAGACAACTGAGAGTGAGGGGTGAATCAGTTGTAGCAATTTAAACCTTTAAATCTTTTAATATATGCTATTTTAATTACCATTCATAAATTCTTTACTCTGCAAATATGACTAATCATTAACTGTAGAAATATAGACTGGAAATAGTAAAACCATTCACACAATAGCACTAGATTTATGTGGAAAACCCGATAAGGGAAAAACCGCAATGAGGATTAACTCACACTATAAATAGTTCAAAAAAATTGTACAATAGGCTCACTGCCAAAACAAGGCTCACTACTAAAACAAGGACACGCTATCTGATAAGGGTTCACAACCACAAAAATACAAATAATGAAGATAGAATAATTTTATAGAGAGAAAACTATCTCAATGCAACAAAAAATCCACTAGAATCTTGGTCACACTCTTGCAGACATGCATGAAAGATAGAGTACACCTCCAGCTCACTACCTTCAGGAACTCAACTTGAAAATTTGCACTGATCTACTTAACCTTGCATCACAAACATATCTTGCAACTTATCCACTTCTACCTCATCATTTAACAACCTCACAGTCCATATTTATACCATCTTCAATCCAAGGTCAGCCACACACCATTTGCATTACAAATTCAAATTTAGGTCGAGACCAAAATATTCTATGGTGGAATTAGAATGAGGGAAACCCATCACACTCTTACTGAATAACAAAATACATCTAAACATGCTTCAACAAGTTTACTTAAGCTTCAAAGGTAGTGTTTAACAAAAGGTCGACCAATACCCATGCAAACATATAAAACAATTAGGTACACATATCCTTAATCCAGTCCAATATTTTTGGACAAATTTTTTATTTTGAACATGATCTAGGGTATGTGATAAACATATATGAATTCATCCAATGCCTTTGGAAAAAACTTCTCCTAAAGAAAATGATCATTTTGTTCATTTGAATAACTTTGTCAGACATTGTAATAAATTGTAACTTTGAAACACATCATCAACAACTCCAACTCTCAAATCCTTTTGACATATAAAAAATACTATCAAAATGAACTATCCTTCAAAGCCACAAGTCTTGAAACAAAGGTGCAGAGAAATCTGTAGCAAATAGATTTCTCCTAGACCACCAACAAAATATATAAAGACACTATCCCAAAACTAATGAAAATATATCATACTTGCACGATGATCTAGAAGCCCAAATTATGTATATAACAACAACTAACAGTCCTAAGAATCATATCAAAACCATACAAGCATAGTATCACCATAGAATAAATTTGGAGCACAACCTAGAGCACATATTGAACATCTATACAACACTATTTTTTTCTATCAATCACATTTTCTCAAAAGAACTTAGAAGCCAAGTACTAGAGACATCATATTAGCACATTATGACCTTCCAACATATCTTAGACACTACAACATAAAGATAACTCCATGTACTCACAAAAAAGCCTCAATATCTCTGCTATAAAAGCACATTTTGTATCAATCTTTCTTTATCACACTTTTCTCAATATCCTCGCCATATAAAACCAACAATTAGTATCCTCAACACATAGTTGAAATCAATGAAAATAGAAACTAGTTGACATCAATGTCAACACCTTCATACTTGCAACAATCTCCCCCTTTGTCATTGATGGCAACACACAATGTGAAAAACCATCAAAGACAACACAACAACTCTAGAAACCACTCTCTGGTTTTTCTACTTCTCTCTCTTTTTCACATCCTTCATTCTCCCCCTTTGACATCAATGGAAAATACAAAAGAAATTTTGCATTGTTCTCCTTCTCTACCTTAAATTCTCATGGAGATAATCAAACATATATTTAGGAAGAGCCTTAGTAAATATGTCAGTTATTTGTTCCTTTTTAGTTACATACTCAATCTTTACTTCATTCTCCATAGCCTTTTCTCTTAAAAAGTGAGACCTTATTGATATATGCTTTTTCCTTGAGTGCATCATAGTATTCTTTGAAATATTAATTACACTTTCATTATCAAAAAAGATAGAAATGGAATCATCACACATTACTCTAATATCCTTCAATGTCTGTCTCATCCACAAAACTTTTGTCCAATAAGATGCTAAAACAATATACTCAGCCTCTATAGTGGATAAGGAAATTGAATCTTACTTCTTACTTAGCCAAGAAACCAATCTACTTCCAAGAAAGAATGCACCACCACTTGTACTTTTTTTCCATCTACACAACCTGCCCAATCTGCATCAGTACAAGCATTTAGAGTAAAATTAGTATCATTCGGATATCATAAGTGATAATCCAGAGTGTCATTCAAATATATGAATATCCTCTTGATATCAGCAACATGTGTTTCCTTAGGATCTTCTTGAAATCTAGCCACAAGACAAACTACATGCATGATATCTGGTCTGGTAATAGTTAAATACAACAATCCTCTAATCATAGATCTATATTTTCTCTAATAATCCTTAGGTGAACCATCATCTTTGCTCAATTTTTAGCCAGTCACCATAGAAGTGCATATAGGTTTGGAACCATCCATCCCGAGCTTCTTCAACATTTCTCTTACATACTTTGACTATGAAATAAAAATCCCCTTTTTTGTTTGATTAATTTGCATCTCGAGAAAGAAATTCATCTCACTAAACATAGACATCTCAAATTCCTTTTTCATTTCTTCAGCAAAAATTTTACACATTGTTTCATTTCCTCCAAAGATAATATCATTAACATATATAACTACTATCAAGGTTTTCTCATTTTTAATTTTGAAATAGAAATTTCTATTTGTCATGTACCTTTATTGAATTATTATTGAATAATATGTTTTCCCAACCTCACATACCAAGCTCTAGGAGATTGATTTAATCCATATAAAGCCTTTTTAATTTGTAGACCATAATCGGTTGATATGACAACTAAAATCCATCTAATTTTTCCATGTAAACCTCTTCATCCAGCTCACCATTCAAAAATATAGACTTTACATCCATCTAATAAACTTTAAAGTCCTTATGAGCAACAAATACCAAAAACATTCTAATAGCTTCCATTCTAGCAACAGGAGCAAAAGTCTCCTAAAAATTATACCTTCTACTTGTAAGAAACCCTTACACATAATTTTTGCTTTATTTTTTACCACTTTTCCATTTTCATTCAATTTGTTCTTGAAAACTCACTTAGTTCAAATGATATTCTATTTTTCGGTCTAGAAACCAATTCCAAATTTTTATTCTTTTCAATCTGCATAAGTTATTTCATTTCTTTCATCCAATGTTAATCTTTCCATGCCTCACTCACTGTCTTAGGTTCAACTATATAAATTAAATATAGATTTACTTCAGCCTCAGTAGCAAGAACTCCGCTTCTTGTCAACACTCCTTGTCTCTTGTCTCCAATGATCTATTCTTCAGAATGATTCTTTTGCACATACCTAGGTGTCTTAGGGGATACTAATAGATCTTCTTCTTCTTCATTTTTCTTTTCTTCTTCTTTAAAAACTTCCTCTATTTCTCTATAATTAGGTTCATCTGATACATATCCATCAACTTCAATTAAATTCTTCATTGTTTCATCAACCTTGAGATTTTTGCTTTCTATTATCTTTCTTATCCTTTTATTGTAGCATCTATAAGCTTTGATTCTAAGGGAGTATCCAAGGATGATACCATCATTACTTCTTGTATCAAAATTTCCTAAATTATTATATCCAAGCCAAGAAAGTTACCCTTTCATTTTCACACTTGTTTGGGCCCACATTAGTTTATTTATACTTCTTTATTGTCTTAATTGGTCCTATTTTGAATCCACAAGCCTAATAAAATACAAACTTTTCTAGCTAATCTCGATAATAATCAATGGATAAATGATAATTTAGTAGTTTTTTCTGTCCCTAATTTACGGACTGGGACTAAAATGCCACCTAGGGAATCTTTGTCCTCCATGGGTCTTGGGACCCTTATTTCAAGGCATCTTAAATTGGCCCCTTTTTAGAGTCTGTGCCCTGAGATTTGAGCCTTGGGACTAAGATGCCACCTAGGGCATCTTAGTCTTCCTTGGCTTTATTTTTTAGGATTCAATTTAAAATTCTAGCCGGATTTAGCCTCCTTTAATTAATATTTTCCTATGTCAGCTTGGTGTGATGTAATTTTAGGATATTAAGCATAGATAAGTATAAATACAAGGTTACTCTACTAATTTTCACATCTTATCTCATCTCTAGTCAATCAAGCATTCAAGTATTCATTCAAGATAATTCAAGAGCAATTCTTCAAGCATTTAGAGCCATCATCATGTTCATTTTGGACCTAATAATTGTGATGTAGATTTCTATGATTCAAGCTAGCATTGGATTCAAGATCTATCTTATCCAATAAAGATTCAAGATCCACATCCATTCCAACCCCCTCAAGCGTATTTGCAACATTCTATCACAAGGGTTTGGTGATTTGGAGCATTTTCATTTTTTCATTCGTCATTCTCCTGCTCGATTTCATTTCATTTCAAGGTTTAATTACCAACAAGGGGTTTGACCAAGGCAAACCCCTATTTACTAACAATCAACAAGTTTTCCCCCTCTTGTATTCTTGTGATTTCAGATTTAGGTTGAAGGCTTGAAGATCATTTGAAGTATAAAGTTATCATTTTCATAGAAACTCACCTACAGGCCAAATCTGGATGATTTAGGACCTTAGATTTGAGGAGAAACAAGTGCGGACCTTGGAGCTCAAGATGACTTTCAATTTTTTTATAAATAAAAAATGTGACTAATATGCCACCTTGGGCATCTTTCTCCTCACAAGGGTATTTTTCAGAGATTCTTTCATATTCTATTATGAGATTTGAAGATTCTGCATCTTCATCAAAAAATAGCAGTGTCACTAAGAACATAGTAAGGGAATCTTATTCCTCCATTCCACTTTTTGACAACATTTTTGCATTTCCAGAATCCTCATTACATCTCCAAACTTCCCAGCTTAACATACCCTAACTTGGTGTAGCTTAATTTCATCATTTACACTCATTATTTGACTTGCATTACTAGATTTTATGAGTTGAATGTTAAAGTGTCTTTTCCAAGCTTTTTCTTGGTGGTGAACCCCTTAAAGCTGAAAGTACCCCCTTCCTATTTTCTCCAAATTGAGAATTAACTCACCTTGTGAGGTTGATGGTCAATCCAATTAGGACTCTTAGGACATAGTTTAATGTTAGTTGGAGAAAGAGTGATGTTCTATTCTTAAACCCTAGAGCATCCCTTTTTCAACTAATCATTTTTATGAACTTGACAACCATTCATGTACATATAATAACAAGCTTGGGATATGGGCGACATGCCTTAAGTTGGCTTTCATGTGACATATTGAGTTATCTTCAGCATTGCATTTTTGGGGGCATCCCTTCAATCCTATAGCATGATGTAACTTATTGGAAATATATGACTTGGCATAGGGCTTTCTGAATAAGCTCTCATGTCTTCTTATACTTTAAAGCAATTTCTCATAGCAATGGTGTTAGCAACCACTTTAAAGTTGGGGCATACATCAACACTCATGTTTGGTTGCACAATTCTCTTTCTTCCTGCGATGTGTCCTTTTCTTGGTGGTGTCATTGGGTTTGATTTCCTCTGAGAGTTTGATATTTCTTTGACTTGTCCTCTCTTGGAAACATTAAGCACAATGTTCCCTAAGAAGAGAGCTTGCATGAACTAAGAAAAATCCCTTCAAACATTCATTTTTCCTATTGAGTTGTGTCTTGTGCCTTATTAAATTCATGGAGGTATGGCTTTGATATAGTTTCCTAGGGCTCACCTAGTGGCCAACCAGTTTCACTAGCCTTTGTGAGCATGCATTTTCCTACCTTATTAAAGTCACAGAGGTATGGATTTGATATGGTTCCCTTGGGGCTCACCTAATGAGTATGCATATTCTTTTTGTCCTTATCATATTCATGGGGGTATGACTTTAATATGGACTTCTCGTGGCTCACCTAGTGAACACCTAGCTTCACTAGCCCTTATGAGAATGCATTTTATTTGCATAGTGGATAGTGTGATCCACTTGTAAACTTTCTTTTTGGATAAACAACCTAGACCTAGTCCATTGTGTTGGACAACCAGTCGAAGCTTGATCTATTTCATTTTTTATTTTTATTTTTTATTTTCCTATCTTTGATGGTGTATGTTTACGATCTGGTTATGGCTTCATATATCATCTGCATGTGTGTTCCTTTGTACCTATGTTGGTTTTTCATAGGATCTTGATCTTGGGGGCTTGATCATCCCTCTTGATTATTGTCATCATATCTTACTAGCATTCGTACATCTGAATGCATCTTGATTTTACAATTGGCTACTTTAGTGTGAGTTTGAAACAAGTTCATCCTCTCACTAATGTAGGGGCTAAGTGTAGTGTAGGAAAATTCATACCCTTGCATTTTCATAATTGTTTGGACCTGCCTTGCTTTATTTATCCTTCTTTATTTCTTAATTGGTCCTATTTTGCATGCACAAGCCTAATAAACTACATTCTTTTTTGGCTAATCCTGACGATCATTAGTGGATAAATGATAATTTAATAATTTTTTCTATGTGTCCTTGATTTTTGGATTGGGTCTAAAAACCCACCTAGGGAATCTATGTCCTCCATGGGTCTTGGGACACCGATTTCAAGGCATCTTAAATTCACCCCTTTTTAGAGTCTGTGCCCCAATATTTGAGCATTGGGACTAAGACACCACCTAGGGAATATTAGTCATCCTTGGCTTGTTTTCAGGATTCAATTTCAAATTTTGGTGATATTTATCCTCCTTTGATTAATATTTTCCTAGGTTGGCTTCGTGTAGTGTAATTTCAGGATATTATGCATAGATAAGTATAAATACAAGGTTCCTCTTCTCATTTTCATATCTTATCTCATCTCTAATCAATCAAGCTTTCAAGTATTATTCAAGCATTTGGATCCACCATCAAGGTTCAAACATCATCATGTTTGTCTTGGAGCTAACAATTGCGATGTAGGTTTTTATGATTCAAGCTAGTATTGTATTCAAGATCTATCTCATCCAAGCAAGATTAAAGATCCACATCCATTGTAGCCCCCTCAAGCATATTTGTAGTAGTATATCACAAGGGTTTGGTGAGTTGTAGCATTTTCAATTGTTCATTCATCATTCTCCTTTTCATTTCATTTCAAGGTCTAATTACTAGCAAGGGGTTTGACCAAAGGCAAACCCCCATTTACTAACACTCAACAAGTGTTTCCCCTCTTGTATTTTTGTGATTGTGGATTTAGGTTCAAGACTTGAAGATCATTTGAAGTGAAAAGTTGTAAAGTTGCATTGAAAATTTGTCATCTTCATGGAAACTCATCTACAGGATAGATTTGGAAGATTCAAGGCCTTAGATATGAGGAGAAGCAAGTGTAAACCTCAAAGCTCAAGAATTTTTTTAGAGTTTTCATAAATCCAAAATGGGACTAATATGCCACCTTGGGCGTCTTAGTCCTCCCGGGGGCATTTTTTAGAGATTCTTTGATATTTTGTTTCGAGACTCGAAGTTTCTACATTTGCCTTGAAAAATATCAGCAGGACTAAGACAACAATAAGGGCAGGCTGATGCAAGAAGTTGGGTCCACAAAAAGCTCAAAAAGTGGAAGTGTTTTTGCTGTTTTTCAGAATTTGTCACACTTGAACTAAAAATTTGAGGCACTTACACAATGAATTTTTAAAAAAGTAAGTAATATGAAATTTAGAGATTTGAATCTAGTTTATAAATATGTAAATTATTCAAATACCCAGATTGTAGAAACTAAATTTTGATAAAGATCTATAAAAACCACTTTTTAAAAGTCCCTGTTTTTTTACCATACCATGCACGTGTACGGACAACACTTTTTGAATCAAATAAAAGTATTTTACTAATTCCTTTTGGGGAAAGAGAGCTAACATCATGAAGATTGATGAGGAATTTTTTTTGTAATTTTTTGTTGAATATTTTTTTTATTATTTAATCTTTATTGGCCTTAATTGTTGTTTTTAAAAATCAACGTGTATGGACAGCATAATTTGACCTAAACTAAACTTTTTTTGAATTTTTTTTTTTTCATTGTGTAAAGAATTCTCTAAAGATTGATGTCATATAATTTTTTTTCTAAAAACTTTAACCAAAAAAAAGTTATTAAAAAACAAAAAAAGTCTGATATTTCAAGTTTAATGACTAGTTTGCTTTGAAATTAATTAAAAAATAGAAAATATAATCCAATCTTAATAAAAATTATATATATAAAAACTAGACATTATGTTCTGTAATGGGTTTTAATTTTATAGATTGATTCAGAAAAAAAATTCATCAACCATATTGTCGAAGTTGAACATTCTTCTTCAATCTGCCTTAGTTTTTTAGTTGCAGGTCAAAGGCTAAGGCTCGGATTGCCAAAGCTTTCCCCAACCTAAAACCAAGTCTCCAGGCGGGTTGGGAAACAAATTTTTTAATAACGCATACGCGTTATTGAAACAAAACGCGTATGTGTTTCATAATGCGTACGCGTTATTTTTTTACCCGTTGGGTAAAGGTAACGCGTTAAGAAAGCGTACGCGTTTCTAATATATCCATTTATCCTGATTTGACATTTTATGATACAGTACGGTTTTCCTGCAACATTCTTTTTTTGCAGTACGGCCCGCAAGTTCGATTTTCTGCATTTTTTATTACAAATTTGTCTTGTGCAGGGCATATTCTATTGCAAATTGGTTAAAAAGTCAAGTGCAGGTTGAATTTTCTGAAGTGGAATCAAGTACAAGAATAATTTACAAGAAGATTCAAAAAAAATTTTTTGGATGTATTCATGATATTTTTGTGTACTTCAAAGTTCAAAGAAGAAAGGATCTTCATAGTACAAAGTGTTATTTGAATATTTGAAGGAGATAAAAATTTGAAAATTGGTTACAAGTAAATCATTTGTTTTTTCATCAAAAAGGGTTTTGTAACCATGGGATCAAAACAAAGACAAAGAAAAAAGTGTAGAATGTCAATGACACCCGAAGAAATTCAAGCAAATAAAGATATGGAGGCAAAAAGACAAAAAGATAGAAGAGAAAGAATTCGTCAAATGAAAAATTTGGAAGCATCTACTTCAATGAATGTTGAAGAGAAAGTCATGAATGATGAAATGAATGTAGATGATGCAAATGTGGAGATGGTGAATATAGAAGAAAATACAATTATGGAGAGAAACTCAACTATGTCTTCAACTACAACTTTGAATGATATGGAAACAGTACATATGCAAACAGCTTCGGGTATGTCTTCAAATCCACCTCCCAATGATATGGAAAATGCACCTATTCAAACAATCTCTCCAGGTATTCTTTCAAACCCAAGTCTTGATAATATTGATTTTGCTTGTTTAGATGAAGCTGGATACACCATTGATGATATCAATAATTATAGGGTTGAAAGAATGCAAAAACAAAAAAATTATGAAAATATATCTTATGTGAATACAAATGCTAATCAAATCCCTCATATTGATGAAAATGAGAATGAAATCTTTTTTACTTTTGAAAATGAAAATGGAACCCCTTGTGTGAATGAAAATGAAACCCCTTGTGTGAATGAAAAAGAAACCCCTTGTATGGATGAAGATGAAAATGTTTTTTTTACAATTGAAAAAGATGTGTTAGATAACCTTCGTGGTAAAGTTTCTTGGAGACAAATTAGAACTTATGGAAATAAAATATATAAAATGTTTTTTTATAGAAAGAAATTAGGATTCCAATGTCAACTCATGGTGCAATTGATGAGAATGTGGAAAATGAGAAAAGTGATGAAAAAATTAGGTATTTTTGTAAAACCAAAAAAGAAAGATGATTCAGTAGAACAAGTCATTTCTAGTGTTGCTAATGCTATTGATTTTATAGGTAAGAAAAGTCGATCTAAAGATAAAAATGCGGCTCGTCGTGCAATAACAACTGCTTTAGTTGATAAAGCAACTTCAAATAAAAGAATGTTAAGTAGGATTAGTAAATGTATAAAAGTAAATCCCAAAACTTTGATTAGAGCTGCTAAAAGAAGAGAAAATATTGAAAATGATCCAATTAATCAATGTTGGAGTTTTAGTGGTAGACTCCCAAGATCAGACATGAAATTAACTAATGAAATTAAATCTTTAATCGATAAATTTTGGCATGATAATACAAGAGTATCACCTAACATTAGAGATGTCTTAAAATTAAGGGTGGGTTCCAAAATTCATGTACCTCATCCAAAGCATCTCTTAGATATGACTCAAACTGAATTATATAAAATTTTTTTAGATGCTTCAATCTTACCATTGAATATTAAAATAAGTCAAAGATCATTCGAAAAGTGTAAACCTTGGTATGTTAGAATTAATAAGCAACGAATTTCTTGTTGTTGTAAGACTCATGTACAATTTAGTTATTATTATGATAGTTTTCGATATATACGATGCACTTTGCATGTTAACCAAATTATGCAGGACATTTGTGGTATTAATATGCCACCTAAAAGAATCAAAGATTTTATATCAGGTTTGTTTTGTGAACCCTCTAACGGAAACTTATTTTATTTAAAATCATGTATTTCTAGAGAATGTGATAGATGTGCTAACTTTTCATTATTAGGTGAATGTATGCATGAAAGTAGTTTAAATGAATTTGGACAACAATTAGTAGATGTAAAAAGATTCAAAAATGTTGAGTATTCTTTAAAAGATGGAAAAACTGGAAAACGTTGTGAGCTAATTATGGAAAAAAATACTGTGCATGCATTTATTAAAGAATTTAAAGATAAGATTGTACCTAAATATGTTCAACACTCTCAGTATGCTCATTGGCTTGATAATCAATTTCGTTTATGTAAAAACACATTCCCAATTGGAACTATATTGTCGGTTGTTGATTTTGCTGAAAATTATACTCTTGCTCCACAAGAAGAAATTCAATCACAGTATTATAATTCAGTGCAAGTATCTATTTTTGTTCATATTGTTTATAGACATGCAGATGATAGTAGAGAAGATAATAGAAATTTTTTGAGAGAGTACCATTTTTATGTAAGTGATAATCGATTACATTCATCTGAGTTTGTTCAATATTGTTTTGATATATTTTACAAAAATTTAAAAGAAAGAGGAATTCAATTGCTAGAACATCTCATATGGTCAGATAATTGCACGGGTCAATTCAAAAATGCTAGGATGTTTTATTGGTTATGTAGAGTTCATAAGGAAAATAATATCCAGCACATATGGAGTTTTTTTGAAGCCGGTCATGGTAAGGGAGAACACGATGGAGCAGGTGCATGTGTGAAAAGAGCTCTTGCTAGAGAGCAACTAAAATTTGAGGATGCTGCAAAATTTAGAGATGCACATGCAATTGTAGATTGGTGCAATACCAAATTATCTACAAGAGTAAGTGAGAGCTCAATAATTCACCGCTTCTTTTGGTTAGTTGAAGAAAATGATATTTGTTCTCGACAAGATTGTGAAACAATTAATGGATCTGCAAAATGGCATTCATTTAAGAGTTCGAATGCAAACACATGGACAATATGGACAAGGGAGTTGGCATGCTTTTGTCAATTTTGTATTGCAGGTGATTGGGAGGCTTGTGAAAATATGGAATGGGTTGAACAATGGCAACAAAGAGCCTTAACACCTACATCGACACATGTTCAACATGGAACAATAATTGAAGATAATCAAGTGTTCGCATTAGATGATTATGACCATGTTTCTGATCTTTTACAAGAAGGTACATTATTTATTGAGATGAATTTTATATGTATGCATGTTTATATACATGAATTAAATATAAGTCATGCTCTTTATTGAATTTTTTATCTATTTTTGTAGGACATGTGTATGCTGTTGTTGCACCCGAGGGGAATGAAGAGGAGACAGAGTACTGGTTGGCTAGATGTGTTGAGAGAAAATATAAGTTTGTACATCCTAGAGTGGATGATGATAACTTTGAGTATCCAATTGGTTCAGTCATTGTTGTTGGCACCTGGCTTCGAAAATATTTGATAAGAAAGAATGGCTTGCCTGCATTTGAAGATTATGAAAGACACAAGAAGATTATACATTATTCACATTTGATTTTGGCAACCAATATAAAACTAGTTAGATATCACGGGAGGCCTGCTAATAAAGTTTTATGGACACTTTCAATGGATGATCATGAGACAATCATAGATGCATTACAAAAAGAGAGGATGTGGATGGTACAACAGAGTAAATAAATATTGGTAAGTATATCTAGTTGTATGTATATATTTAATTGATATATATATTTGTCTTTAAATTCATTTCCTTATTAAAGTTTTATATCATTTTTTGTTTCAGGTCTCCCTTGATACAAAAAAGAGAGGAGATGCACTCTTATTACAATGGAATTCGAATCTACAGACAGGTAACTATATATAGTTGTAGATACATTTAGTTGAGAGTATAAATATAAAACTAAATTTAACTCATTGTCATTTTATAAAAGTTTATAATTTATTTCATATCCCCTTAAGCCATCCTCGTATGTGCCATTAATCCATCCGCTTGCATCCCCTTTAAGTCTCTCTATTAATTCCCCTTAATTCATTCTATTAGGACCCCTTAATCCATATCCTTGTATATCTATCCTTAATCCATCCTCTTGCATCCCCTTAAGTCACTCTCTCAACACCCCTTAAGACATCCCCTTAAGCCATCCCCTTAAGTCACATGGTTTAGAGTTTAGGGTTTCTAGGGTTCCTGAGATGCTTAGAATAACAAATTTATATGGATTAATGGTTTAGGGTTGATCTCCTAGGATTTAGGTCATGTGGTTTAGGGTTTAGGGTTTCTAGGTTTCATGTGATGCTTAGAATAACAAATTTATATGGATTAATGGTTTAGGGTTGATCTCCTAGGATTTAGGTCACGTGGTTTAGGGTTTAGGGTTTCTAGGGTTCATGTGATGCTTAGAATAACAAATTTATATGGATTAATAGTTTAGGGTTGATCTCCTAGGATTTAGGTCACGTGGTTTAGGGTTTAGGGTTTCTAGGGTTCATGTGATGCTTAGAATAACAAATTTATATGGATTAATGATTTAGCGTTGATCTCCTAGGATTTAGGTCATGTGGTTTAGGGTTTAGGGTTTCTAGGGTTCATTTGATGCTTAGAATAACAAATTTATATGGACTAATGGATTATAGTTTACATTAATTATTTTTGCAGGTTCTCATCAAGTCGGTCTACCATGCGATTGTCACTAAAAAATTATTTTATCAAGAGACTATGTAAATATCAATTTTTGGTCTTCACATAAAAATTGATAAGCTAAATAATTGGATATACATGTGCACACATATATGTTTCACCATGTTGTATAGTTGTATGATTTTCAATTAACTTATTAGTAGCATTTTAAAAATCTCATTCCAATTTTATAGATTATACATTTCATATAATTGTTCAAATATTTTCTAGAATTGGTAAATAGTTAAAATTACGTGAGCTCTTAATTTATTATGAATATAATCTAAACTATTTAAGGAATATTTAAATTTATCACCTTTAACCATGTGATAAATTATATATTTATGAAATTTGATTGTAGAGATAAGAATTTATATCTAGTGCATGTATTACTTGAAAATTAGATAAAATATCTAGATCTACATATACATATGAGTGCATATAATCATCAAAATGAACATAACATGATCATAATTGACTGCATATATATAATCATCACATTAAAGTCATCTGATATAAATAAACAAAATATGTATATGTCAAGTCCAACACATAAAAGTTTAAATAAAACTAGAGATGTCTGGTCTATTTAAAATTTAAAACCATTTAACTATCAGGCTGATCAGTCAAATCAAGTCTCCTCTTTGTTCCAGGTCGATTAGATGTACCTACATCATGCTGTAAAAGAGTACAAGTAACTTGAAATTAGATTTAAATTTATTTATAAATTTTGATATAATTAAACATATTTAAACCTAACAAAATATAAACTTTTGGATAAAAATAAATAAATTAATTAAATATCTAGTAAATACAATAAAAATGATTTTTAAGACATGAATAATTTACCATATGATCATGTGGATCTACTGGAACATTTTGTTCAACAGGTAGCATAACTGTCACTTGAGAAGATTCAAATGCCTGATCTACTATATCCTGCATATTCATATAAAGCAATCAATATGTTAAAACCTCGATATATATATATATATATATTTAAAAGATCTGTAAAAATTGTTTAGGATATTTAGTAAAGTTTACAACCTTGAATGATATGACCTCAAGATCACGCACCTGAGATTGCCCATGCATAAATGCTGACGATGTCTCAGGTGCACCTGCAATGGGTGTCTCATGAAATGCATATATATGTACAACAATTTGTATAGATCATTCACGCATGTGTATGTAAATGTAAAAATTAAATTAGATCTATGATGTGTATTTAATTCAAACTTAACAAACTTTTTGAAAGAATGCACCTGAGCTGATGATGACTCAGGAGCGCTCACCACAACTTGTGCTTGGTCAGCACTAGGCATGCTCATCTGACCTCCCTGCATCTAGATATAATATATATCAATCACACATCATGTGTAAACATTCAAAATAAATTAGATATATATATATATCCACACAAACTAAATTTAATATATATTGGTTTAAGTACCTGACCAAAAGGTGAGCCCATATCTACAACACTCGACATATAGACATGATCATTTTGAGTTTCAGGCATTGTCTGATCATGCGTCTACATCAAACACTTATTGAATTAATATTGTATTATATATATATAATTTGATGTTATTATTTAAACATGAATTTTGCACATTCCAAAAAAATATATTAAGTTCAAAAGATGAACATACCTGTGTAAGATGATGCTCAGAATATAGTAAATCCATAAATGACTCTGTCTCAGACACAGGTGGGTCCCCTGAAGTGGATGCCTGAGTATTCCTATTGCTGGAGCCTCCATGCTCTCTATTAACCACTTCAGCCGCCGCGTGTGAAGTCTGATGAGTGAGATGTCCTGAAAGTGGACTCAATGCTCCTAATGTCGATAGCATGGTTTGCTACTGAAATGCAGCAGGAACACCACGAGAAGTAGGAGGAACAATAGGAGCAATTGGAGCACGTCATTGAGGATCAACACGTGCTCCCAATCTATGTTGGGGCATGCCACGCCCAGCTCCCTGAAATGACCTGATATCAAAATAGTTGGGTTTTAAACCCAACTCAAACTCTACCCATAACTTTCTCAAAAAGTATAGGGGAACCTCAGAATTGCCATGTGGTGGAGTATCAAACACCATCCACCATCTATCCCAAAAATGTGTAGCTATCAAGGGGTGCCTACACCATAAAATTGAAATTCGTTTTTTGGTGGGTGGAATTGGTTGGCTAGTTTGAGGGTTAAAAAAATACTAGCACATGGCTTCTTTGGTAATTTTAAGGTCATTAATTTCTTTATAAGACAATCCATCTGCATAGAATTGTCTTCTCTCATCTCTCCATTGATGGAACCTATCTAGGTCTGCATCAATAGATCGAACAAAATCGACAATAATTTGCATCGTAGATGCAAACCGTGAGAGATGGGGGGGAATTCTTGGCTCATTTTTAATCAGATCTATATTTTCTTGAATGACTGTAAGATTTTCCCTAATGCTCTCTCTCAACTGATCCTGGTCTACTATAGGAGGTGGGGGGTTAGGAGGTGGAGGGTTTGGAGGAATGGGGTTTTCTGGTGGTGGTGGGTTAGGAGGAATGGGGTTTTCTGGTGGTGGTGGGTTAGGATCTATGGGATCTATAGGAATATGTGGTTCAGGCATAAAATCCTCAATGCTAAATAGTGGATCCATGTGAATGTACAACCAAATGGCAACTGCACATGTTAAACAATTAAAAAAAATATATCAACAAACTAATTAAATAATGCAAACAATTTGAAAGAAATATTTAAAAATCACATTGAACGTGCACAAATCCAAAATGCAATTCATTTGAAGACCATTCGATTTATCATTAAAAAATCAATAATGTTCATTAAAAATCCATAGCATGTACACATTAAAGTTTATAATTTAAGTTTGTACAAGTTTTGAAAATTTCAAATTTGTGGTTTACAATTTGAGTTCTAGGTAAGGGTTTGTGTTCATATTTTAGAATGTAGGGTTTAGTGTCTATGTATATTAGAATAATGTAATAACCATTAAGATCTAAAAATTAAAAAAATTGGTTATAAGGATACATTTAAACATATAATAATAGAAACATAGGAATCATGGTACATTTGAAAAGGGGAAATGATAATAGGAGTTGCCATAGAACACAAAATATTGTTCATATGAGAGACATAAAAGGTATGAGAATTAAATATTATTTTAATAATAAATTATTAAACAATAGTATACTACATGAAACTTAAAGGATGCAAATAAATTAAAATTATAGTGATTAAAAGTAATAATTATACAAAAAAATAAGGAATCCAAACTACCAATTCAGTAGGGTCAAATCCAAGAAAGTTTGCAACCCAATCCTTCATCAATTATAGAATTTAGAGTTATACATTTTAATTTCTTGATTTTTTAAAATTTTGAGTAATAATAATGAAGGAAAATCTATAAGTTGATGTTCTAAGACGGTCCCCTTTGACAAAATGGTAACAATCGACCTAGATTATGTTGAATCAAGAGTGAAGGAAATGAAAATTCAATATGTTATGACTAAAAGTCTATGGTTGTTATAACAAATTGAGGGAAACGCATTGTCTTGTGATACCTCACAATTATCTCTACTAAAAATAAACTTTGTTGATCACACCTAAAGACCCCATTGTTATATAAGTTTGTAAATAAACTCTTTCAAAACTAAGATTATGAGAAACAAAAATTGAAGAAATAAGACTAAAACCCTATGTGTTAAAAAAAGTTCCACTAGTATTCATGATTTTTAAATCCTTATTTTTCAAGTTTAAGATAAAAAATTTAATCGATATAGATGAAGAATTTTTTAAAATACGATTTCATCTAGGGATAGGTTGCCTTATATTAGAAATTTTTATCACACTAATTCTAACTTGAACCATAGACGGGCTAATTATAACTTGAACCATAGACCCTAATTATAACTTGAACCCTAATGTATTCTAACTTAAACTCTAACCCTAATTGTAATTAAATCGGGTATCATAACCTTAGTTGAACACTAACCCTAAATGCATATAAACTTTTTAATCATAAACCTAATTAAATATTGATTGAATGTTTAACTCTCACCAAAATTACAACCATTTAACCCTAGACTCTTAATTTAATTTTTACCCCAACCCTAGAACCCTACACCAATTGACGAGGCTAATTCTAACTCCAACCCTAACCTGCATCTTAAATTTTAATTCATAATTTCATAATCCTAAAATAAATTAAAATTATAGTGATTAAAAGTAATAATTATGCAAAAAAATAAGGAATCCAAACTACCAATTCGGTAGGGTCAAATCCAAGAAAGTTTGCAACCCAATCCTTCACCAATTATAGAATTTAGAGTTATACATTTTAATTTCTTGATTTTTTTAAATTTTGAGTAATAATAATGAAGGAAAATCTATAAGTTGATGTTCTAGGACGGTCCCCTTTGACAAAATGGTAACAATCGACCTAGATTATGTTGAATCAAGAGTGAAGGAAATGAAAATTCAATATGTTATGACTAAAAGTCTATGGTTGTTATAACAAATTGAGGGAAATGCATTGTCTTGTGATACCTCACAATTATCTCTACTAAAAATAAACTTTGTTGATCACACCTAAAGACCCCATTGTTATATAAGTTTGTAAATAAACTCTTTCAAAACTAAGATTGTGAGAAACAAAAATTGAAGAAATAAGACTAAAACCCTATGTGTTTTAAAAATTTCCACTAGTATTCATGATTTTTAAATCCTTATGAAACCATCAAAAACCTTAGGTACCTAAGTACGGGGATTCAGTTCAAAAAGACATTGCTAATAGATTTATTTTTCAAGTTTAAGATAAAAAATTTAATCGATATATAGATGAAGAATTTTTTAAAATACGATTTCATCTAGGGATATGTTGCCTTATATTAGAATTTTTATCACACTAATTCTAACTTGAACCATAGACGGGCTAATTATAACTTGAACCATAGACCCTAATTATAACTTGAACCCTAATGTATTCTAACTTGAACTCTAACCGTAATTGTAATTAAATCGGGTATCATAACCTTAGTTGAACACTAACCCTAAATGCATATAAACTTTTTAATCATAAACCTAATTAAATATTGATTGAATGTTTAACTCTCACCAAAATTACAACCATTTAACCCTAGACTCTTAATTTAATTTTTACCCCAACCCTAGAACCCTACACCAATTGATGGCGCTAATTCTAACTCCAACCCTAACCTGCATCTTAAATTTTAATTCATAATTTCATAATCCTAAAATAAATTAAAATTATAGTGATTAAAAGTAATAATTATGCAAAAAAATAAGGAATCCAAACTACCAATTCAGTAGGGTCAAATCCAAGAAAGTTTGCAAACCAATCCTTCATCAATTATAGAATTTAGAGTTATACATTTTAATTTCTTTATTTTTTAAAATTTTGAGTAATAATAATGAAGGAAAATCTATAAGTTGATGTTCTAGGATGGTCCCCTTTGACAAAATGGTAACAATCGACCTAGATTATGTTGAATCAAGAGTGAAGGAAATGAAAATTCAATATGTTATGACTAAAAGTCTATGGTTGTTATAACAAATTGAGGGAAATGCATTGTCTTGTGATACCTCACAATTATCTCTACTAAAAATAAACTTTGTTGATCACACCTAAAGACCCCATTGTTATATAAGTTTGTAAATAAACTCTTTCAAAACTAAGATTGTGAGAAACAAAAATTGAAGAAATAAGACTAAAACCCTATGTGTTTTAAAAAGTTCCACTAGTATTCATGATTTTTAAATCCTTATGAAACCATCAAAAACCTTAGGTACTTAAGCACATGGATTCAGTTCAAAAAGACATTGCTAATAGATTTATTTTTCAAGTTTAAGATAAAAAATTTAATCGATATAGATGAAGAATTTTTTAAAATACGATTTCATCTAGGGAAATGTTGCCTTATATTAGAATTTTTATCACACTAATTATAACTTGAACCATAGATGGACTAATTATAACTTGAACCATAGACCCTAATTATAACTTGAACCCTAATGTATTCTAAATTGAACTCTAACCCTAATTGTAATTAAATCGGGTATCATAACCTTAGTTGAACACTAACCCTAAATGCATATAAACTTTTTAATCATAAACCTAATTAAATATTGATTGAATGTTTAACTCTCACCAAAATTACAACCATTTAACCCTAGACTCTTAATTTAATTTTTACCCCAACCCTAGAACCCTACACCAATTGACGGGGCTAATTCTAACTCCAACCCTAACCTGCATCTTAAATTTTAATTCATAATTTCATAATCCTAAACCTAACCCTAATAAAAATATAACCCTAACTCTAAACCTAGTTGAATACAAACCCTAACCTCAACCCTTACTCGAATATTTATCTTAGAACCCTAACCCTAGAATGAATTTTAACCCTAAACCCTAAACCCTAAACCTAATCATAACCCTAATTGTAATTTGGAAATCTAACTATACAATATATATTAAAGTTTAAGCCAAACCCTAATTGTACCCTAGATTTAACCTAATTTTAACCTACAAATAGGGTTTTAGTTTATGTTACGTTTTCTAGGGTTTTAGTTTACGTAAATTCTAGGGTTTTAGTTTATGTTACGTTTTCTAGGGTTTTAGTTTACGTTTTCTAAGGTTTTAGTTTATGTTTTCTAGGGTTTTAGTTTACGTTTTCTAAGGTTTTAGTTTATGTTTTCTAGGGTTTTAGTTTACATTTTCTAAGGTTTTAGTTTATGTTTTCTAGGGTTTTAGTTTACGTTTTCTAAGGTTTTAGTTTATGTTTTCTAGGGTTTTAGTTTACGTTTTCTAAGTTTTAGTTTATGTTTTCTAGGGTTTTAATTTATGTTACGTTTTCTAGGGTTTTAGTTTACGTTTTCTAGGGTTTAGGTTCAAAGATTAATGGTCTGAGTAAATTAGTTTTTTAGAACCTACAGTTTAGGGTTTTAAATTTCAAAACTAAATGTGTCAAATTTAGGTTTTAGATTTAAAATTTTATGTTGTTTGTTTCGTTGATATTTTTGGTTAATTAAATGCAGTTTAAACACTATTAAATATTAAATTAAAACAAACTAAACAAAAATAACTAAATAGCAATTATAAAACAAAAATAACTAAATAGCAAATATAATGCAAAAATATTGTAGAATTCAACCAACCTGGAGGTCGCTGAGGTCAGGTGTGTCAACTGGATGAGGTGAGAGTGAAAATTTAGCAGATTTTGGTCGTCCAAAATGCGTACGCGATCTGCTGTCTCTTGTCCTAGCGCTCCAAACTCGGCTGTGAAAATGACTTTCACAGTCACTTATTTAAAAAAATAAATAGTCTTTAGAAACACGTACGCATTTCAGAACGCGTACACATTATGAACGCGTACGCATTATGAACGCGTACGCATTTTGGAATGTGTACGCGTTATTAACGCGTACAAGTTTTGGAATGCGTACGCATTTCATAATGCGTACGCGTTTTAGGTTCGTAACCCAAACCGTAACGCATACGCGTTATTGATCTAGGATCGTGTATGCGATGCATAACGCGCATGCATTTTTTAAAAATGCGTATGCGTTTTGTGCGAGAATTTTTTTTTCATCCGAAACTTCCCCTCTTCGTGGACCCAACTTCTTGCACCAACCTGGGAATCTTAGTCCTCTATAACACTTTTTGATAACATTTTTGCAATTCCAGAATCCTCATTACACCTCCAAACTTCCCTGGTACACATACCCTAACTTAGTGCAGCTTAATTTCATCATTTGCACTCATTATTTAACTTGCATTACTAGATTTTGTGAGTTAAACGTTAAAGTGTCTTTTCCATGATTTTTCTTGGTGGTGAACCCCTTAAAGCTGAAAGAACCCCCTTCCCAGGTCTTCCTAATTAAGAATTGATTAACCTTGTGAGTTTGATGGCTAATCCAATTAGGACTCCTAGGACATAGTTGAATGTTAGTTGGAGAAAGAGTGATGCTCCATGTCTTAAACCCTAGAGCATCCCTTTTTCAACTAATCATTTTGGTGAGCCCAAACACCTTTCATGTACATATGGGTGATCTCACAATAGTGGTTTACAATTTTTGGCCAAAGTAGACATTGAAATTATTATTTTTAACTAAATCTTCACATTTGGGCACTTATAGTGGCTAAACCGTGAGGAATTTGAGGATGATGCAAACTAGAGTTTCATCACATTTTGTTTGTAGATTCTAAAAATATTTTTTTTGAACATTTTTGGAATAAGATTGCACTTCTTTTTACATCTCCCATGAAAACTGGTTTTTTTCAAAAAACAACATTTTAAAAAAGTGATGCACACAATATAAGGCATAAATTTTTTTCCATGAAGGATAAAATTCTAATTATTTCAAATTTAGATTTTTAACTCTGATATCTAGTGATTCCACTTGGTTAGATAGTTCTTTATTGAATATTTTTTCTTTAATCAGTTTTCGAAGTCAAACCAATTACAATTCAAACATAGTGTGATCGTATAACGCATAATGTTTTTTGTATATATTGAAATTCAATTTTTTTTTTTTTGTTGGATCAAGGACTTCAATATTTGGTGTACTCATATTTTTTAATTTTTTTGTTATAATCTACTATTTTTTCACATGTGCAAAATAGAGACCTTCATTTTCGATGAAAAACCTATGTTTAATAAAACTAAAAAAAAACTACATAATAAAACCAACATATATTAAATTTATATTCGTTGGATAACTCATTCTAAGGAATATCATAACCATTTGAAATAAATTTTAAATGAATTCATTTGATCCCCAAAAAGGTAAATCAAAAGTAATTTTTTATCAGCATTTTGATAGGTATAAAGGAGACTCATTTATAGGTATGGTTTAAAACTAACGAGGTTCTATCCAAGGGGGTTTGATCTAAGGTGGTTTGATCAAACCCTCTTCAATTGGAATCCTTAAAATGGAACTTTTTAAGGCTTAAATCATTATATTTTCTTAAAATATGTGATTTCAACAAAAAATAGTTCCTCTCAAAAATTGTAAACCAACTTTGTGGGATCGCCTATATAAGAGCAAGCTTGGGATGTGGGTGACATGCCTCAAGTTGGCTTACATGTGAAATACTGAGTTATCTTTAGCATTTTATTTTTAGGGGAAACCCTTCCATCCTATTGCATGATGTAGCTTATCAGAAACATATAACTTGGCATAGGGCTTACCGAATAAGCTCTCATGTCTTCTTCTACTTTAAAGCAATTGCTCACAGAAATGGTGTTAGCAAATGCGTGAAAGTGGGGGCATACATCGACACTCATGTTTCATTGTGCAATTTTTTTCTTCCCGTGATGCGTCGTTTTCTTGGCGGTGTCATTAGGTTTGATTTCCTCTAAGAGTGTGATATTTCTTTGACTTGTTGTCTCTTGGAAACATTAAACACAGTGTTCCCTAAGAAGAGACCTTGCACAAACTATGAAAAATCCCTTCGAACATTCCTTTTCCCTTTTGAGTTTTTTCTTGTACCTTATTAAAGTCATGGAGGTATGGCTTTAATATGGTTTCCTGGGACTCACCTAGTGGACTACTAGTTTCACTAGCCCTTTTGAGCATGTATTTTTGTGCCTTAATAAAGTCATGGAGGTAGGTCTTTGATATTGTTCCCCTAGGGCTCATTTAGTGAACACCTAGCTTTACAAGCCCTTGTGAGAATGCATTTCTTTGTCTCCTTATTATAGTCATGGGGGTATGAATTTGATATGGACTTCTCAGGGCTCACCTAGTGAACACCTAGCTTCACTAGCCCTTGTGAGCATGGGTTTTCTTTACATGGTGGAAAACATGTTCCACTTTTAAAAAAATTCTTTGGATAAATAGCCTAGACCTAGTCCACCATATTGGATGACTAGTCGAAGATTGATCTGTTGCATTTTTCATTTTTCCTTTTTTTTCCTGTCTTTGATGGTGTATGCGTACAATCTTGTTATGGCTTCATATATCATTCACATGAGTGTTCCTTTCTACCTATGTTTGTTTCTCATAGGATCCTGATCCTAGCAGCTTGATCATCCCTCTTGACTATTGTCATCTTATCTTACTAGCATTTGTACATTTGAACCCCTCTTGATTGCACAATTAGATACTTTAGTGTGAGTTTGAAGCAAGTTCATCCTCTCACTAAAGGCGGGGCTAAGTGTAGTGTAGTAAAATGCATACCCTTGCATTTTCACACCTATTTGGGCCTACCTTGCTTTATTTATCCTTTATTTCTTAATTGGTCCTATTTTGCATACAACGGCCTAATAAACTACATCTTTTTCTAGCTAGTCCTTACAATCATCAATAGATAAATGATAATTTAATAAAAAAATTTGTGTATCCCTGATTTGTGGATTGGGACTAAAATGCCACCTAGGGCATCTTTGTCCTCCATGGTTCTTGGGAACTTGATTTCAAGGCATCTTAAATTGACCCCTTTTTATTGTTTGTGCCTTGAGATTTGAGCCTTGGGACTAAGACACCACCTAGAGCATCTTAGTCCTCCTTGGCTTATTTTTGGGATTCAATTTCAAATTCTAGCAAGATTTAGCCTCCTTTGATTAATATTTTCCTATGTCATCTTGGTGTTATGAAATTTAAAGATATTAAGCATAGATAAGTATAAATACAAGATTCGTCTACTCATTTTCAGATCTTATCTCATCTCTAATAAATCAAGCATTCAGGTATTAATTCAAGAGAATTCAAGAGCATTTAAGAGCAATTATTCAAGCATTTGGAGCCATCATCAAGGTTCAAACATCATCATGTTTGTTTTGGAGCTAACAATTATGATGTAGGTTTCTATGATTCAAAGTAGCATTGCATTCAAGTTCTATCTTATCCAAGCAAGAGATTCAAGATCCACATCCATTGCAGCCTCCTCAAGCATTTTTGTAGCATTCTATCACAAGGGTTTGGTGTTTTGTAGCATTGTGATTTTTTCATTCATCATTCTCCTTTTCATTACATTTCAAGGTTTAATTACCAACAAGGGGTTTGACAAAGAAAACCCCCATATTCTAAAAATCAACAATTTTTTCCCCTCTTGTATGCTTGTGATTGCAGATTTAGGTTGAAGACTTAAAGATCATTTGAAGTGCAAAGTTGAAAAGTTGCATTGCAAAGTTGTCATCTTCATGGAAACTCACCTATAGGCCAGATCTAGAAGATTTAGGACCTCAGATTTGACGAGAAACAAGTGCAGACCTTGAAGCTCAAGACCACTTCCAAAGCTTTCAAAAATCCAAAATGGGACTAATATGCCACCTTGGGCATCTTTCTCCTCCCAAAGGTATTTTTCAAATATTTTTTGATATTTTGTTCCAAGATTCAAAGATTTCGCATCTTCCCCAAAAAAATAGCAGTGGGACTAAGAAAATAGTAAGGGTGTCTTAGTCCTCCTTTACACTTTTGACAAGATTTTTGCATTTCTAGAATCCTCGTTACATCTCCAAACTTTCTAGGTACACATACAGTAACTTGGTGTAGCTTAATTTCATTATTTGCACTCATTATTTGACTTGCTTTTCTAGATTTTGTGAGTTGAATGTTAAAGTTTCTTTTCCAAGCTTTTGCTTGGTGGTGAACCCCTTAAATGTGAAAGAACCCCCTTCTTAGGTCCTCCTAATTGAGAATTGATTCAGCTTATGAGGTTGATGGTCAATCTAATTAGGACTCCTAGGACACAATTGAATGCTAGTTCGAGAAAGAGTGATTTTCTATGTCTTAAACCCTAGAGTATCCATTTTTCAACTAATCAAAAGAAATATCCATCAATAGCCTTAAGTTGATAAATATTTCCTTCATACTTCTTTCCAGCAAAAATCACAATTCCAAATCATTTCTTGATTTCAAATTTCTCATCCTTAAACACAAGATTATATTCTTTACTACACATGGGTAAAATCAGGAAGTTGGGTTCACAAAGAGGGGAATTTTTTTTCCAAAAACATCTCCTAGAAAATGCATATGTATTATTAAAAACCCACGTATGCATTATGCTTGGGGTACCCAAGCCTAAAAAAAATTGTATGCACTAAAAAGCGCATACGCATTATAATGTGTATGAATAATATAACTCGTACATGTTTTATAACATGTAAAAGTTAGTTATTTAAAAAAATAAATACCTTTTAGAAATGCATACGTGTTTTGAAATGTGTACACATTTTGCAATGCAAAACACCTACACTTTTTAAAAGGCCTACTCATTTTTTAAACCCAAGATTTGTATGCATTTTAAAAGGTGTATGCATTTTGTAATCCAAAATACGTACACATTTTAAAATGCGTATACATTTTGTAACCCAAAATGCATACACATTTTTTAAAAGTATTTAATTTTTTAAATGATCAAGAAAATAAAGAACGCATATGTGTTTTGTAACACATACACGTTTTTAAAAATCCATACACATTTTTAAAATTTTGAATCCCCAACTCACATGTTGCCTTAGTTTGAGGTTTGGGAAAGGCTTGGCAACCCGACCCTTAGCCTTTGATCTACAACTCTAAAACTAAGTTAGGTTCAAGAGAAATGTCCAACTTTGGCAATTATGTTAATGGACTTTTTTTCTTAATCAATCTATAAAATTAAAACCCATTAGAGAACATGATGTCTAGTTTCCAAATATATAATTTTTTTAAGATTAGATTATATTTGTTCTTTTTTAAATTAATTTATAAGAAAACTAATACATAAACTTGAAATATCAGACTTTAAAAAAAAAAAAAAAATTGGTTAATTTTCTTGTAAAAAAAATTATATGGCATCAATCTTCAGACAATTCTATACACAATGAAATAAAAAATATTCAAAAAAATTTTAGTTTAGGTCCAATTATGTTGTCCGTACACGTTGATTTTTAAAAACATCAATTAAGGCCTATAAAAATTCAATAAGAAAAATATTTAGAAAAAAATTACAAAAAAAATCCTCATCAATCTTCATGTTGTTAGCTATCTTTCTCGGAAAGGAATTAGAAAAATACTTTTATTTGGGTCAAAAAGTGGTGCCCATACACATGCATGGTATGGTAAATAGAAAGCAACTTAAAAAGTTGCTTTTATACATCCATATCAAAATTCATTTTATATCATCTCGATATTTGAATAAATTACATATTTGGAAACTAGACTCAAAATGTAATTGCCTCAAATTTTCAGTTCAAGTGTGACAATTTTTGAAAAATAACAAAAACACTTCCATTTTTTGTTTTTTGTGGACCCAACTTCTTGCATCAACGCACATTTGTCCAACACTCAAGAGATTATGCTTGAAACCCTTAACATAGTAGACATCATCAATATTATTCTTGTCATAAAAATTGGCTCAACCTATCCCACAAATCTTAGCACTAGTATCATCTCCAAACATAACTAAACCTCTATCATATTTTTAAAGTTTAACAAACTTACTTTTTTCATAGGTCTGATGTGAATAGCCATTGTCAACAACCCATTATTTCTCTTCTTGTTTAGAATGAAGAGAAAAAATAATAGTATCTTCAAATTTCTCTAGGGCATTTTCCTTCACCTATTTTTTGAGTATTAGTAGAAGTAGATTCATCTTTTATAGCCAATAACAAGTATTCATTATCATCGAAATCTCCATAATCAGACACATCATCAGAAATACTTGCATCTTCACTTCCATAATATGCTCTCTTGATCATATTTTCTTTTCTTTCTTTGCCTTCTTTATGTTTATTACTCTCAGCTCTTTTATGACATATTGAAGCATAATCACATATTTCCCCACAACTAAAAAAATTGAAAGGTAATTTACCTTTGTACTTACCAGAGCCCTTTTTCATTCTCTTTAAAAAGTTAGCTTCCACATCATCAATTTTTTCTTCATATGGATCCTCAACTTTTGCAACCTTGAAAGTATTTTTTGTCTTTCATTTATTTCTCAAGCTAAGCTTTCTCATTTCAAATGAGTTTAGAGTACCCAACAACTTATCATTTATATAGGTCTTATAATATATAAACTCCTTAAGAACAAATACCTTTTCACTATATGCATCCAGAAGAGTTCTAACAATCTTCTTCACTATCCTTGATTCATCCACTTGTGCACCAAGTCCTTAGATTCCACCTACTAGCTCATCCAATTTTTGGACATAGGAGTTAATTTTCTCATTTTTAGACATATGTAGCATCCTGAATTATGCCTCTAAATTCTACAAATTTTCTTCTTTAACCTTTTCATCTCCTTCATGAATCTTTTCCAGTGTATCCCAAACTTCTTTAGCAGTCTTTAAGTTCATAACCTTTACTAATTCAAAATGTGAAAGACTATTCTTTAGAATAAACTTTGCTCTATTATTTTCTTCATGTGCCTTGATTTCATTAGCAATACTTGGACCATTAGCAGGAGGAGTGTATGGAATATTATAAGCATTTTGAACATCATATCCATAGTATTCTAGATATCCTTACATCTTTGTCTTTGAAAAAGTGTAGTTGATGACATTGAACATAGGGCATTCAATAACAATCTTGTTCACCTTCTTGCATCTTCCTTAATTGGTTAAGCTCTTCCAAGGAACCAAGCTTTGATACCAATTGTTGAACAAGACAATTGAGAGGGGGGTGAATCAAATTTAGCAATTTTAACCTTTAAATCTTTCACCATATGTTAGTTTAATAAATATTCATGAATCCTTTACTCTACAAATGTGATTAATCATTAAGTGTAGAAACAAAAAATAGAAAAAGAAAAAGAATTCACACAATAACACCAGATTTACATGAAAAAATGAATAAGAGAAAAACCATTGTGAGGATTAACTCACACTTTAAAGAATTCCAAAAAATCGTACAATAGGTTAACTACTAGAAAGGCTCACTACCAAAACAAGGCTCACTACCAAAATAAGGCTCATTGCCAAAACAAGGACACACTATTTGGTAAGGGCTTACTACCTGGGCTCACTACCACCAAAATATAAAGAAGGAAGATAAAAGAATGTTACAAAGAGAAGACTATCTCAATGCAATAGAAAATCCACCACAATATTTCTCACACTCTTGTAGACATGCATGCAAGATAGAGTACACCTCTAGCTCACTGCCTTCAAAAACTCAACTTGAAAATTCACACTGATCTACTTAACTTCACATGATGAACACATCTTGCAACTTATCCACTTCTACCTCATCATTCACCCACCTCACAATCCATATTTATACCATCTTCAATTCAAGGTTGGCCACACACCATTTGTATTATAAATTCAAATTTAGGTTGGTGCCAAAAAATTCTACAGTGGACTTAGAATGAGGGTGGCCATCACACACTTAATGAAGACCAAAATGAATCTCAACACGCTTCAACATATTTACTTAAGCTCTGAAGGTAGTGTTTAACACAAGGTTGACCAATACCTATGCAAACACATAAAACAATTAGGTACACATATCGTTAATTGGGTCCAATCTTTTTGAACAACAAAACTTGTCTAAATATGATCTGGTGTATGTGATAAACAAGCATGAATTCATCCAGAGCCTTTTCAACCAACTTCTCTTGAAGAAAATGATTATTTTGTTCATTTGAATAACTCTGTCAAACACTGTAATAAACTGTAACTTTGAGAAACATCATGAGAAACTCCAACTATTAAATCCTTTTGACATATGAAAAAGACCATCAAATTGAACTATCCTTAAAAAACTCAAGTCTTAAAACCAAGGTGCAGAGAAAACTGGAGCAAATATATTTCTTCGAAACCACCACCAAAACTCTGAAATGCACAATCCCCAAACTGATGAAAATATCTCATACTTGCACGACAATCCAAAAGCCCAAATTTAAGATATAATAGCAGTTGAGTGTCCTAAGCATCATATCAGAACTATACAAGCATAGCATCAACACAAAAGAAATCTGAAGCACAACTCAGAGCACATACTGAAGATCTATACAACATTATTTTCTTTGTCAATCAAATTTTCTCAAAATCACTTGGAATCCAAGTACTAGAGACATCATCTTAGCACATTATAACCTTCTAGCATATCTTAGACACTGGACCATAAAGATAACTCCATGTACTCACATCAAATCCTCAATATCTCAACGATACAAGCAGATTTTGCATCAATCTTTCTTTATCAAAATTTTCTAAATATCCTCAACATATACAACCAATAACTAGTATCCTCAACACATAGTTGACATTAATGAAAAAATTAACCAGTTGACCAGTTGAAATCAATGACAACACCTTCATACTTACAATAGGTTTATATTGTAGATTGTGCTCTTAGGAGGTGAATACACACCAACATGGTATGAAAGCCGACTATCTCCAAATCCTTTCACTAAGATATTTAATTGGATTCTGAGGTCATTTATTCAGTGGAGATTATTTGGAATTTGAAATTTGTTAAATTTCAAAATTGCCATTTTTGCCAATATTATTTTTCTTCTCCAATCTTTGCTAGAGATTTGGTTCATTTAGAGAAGCCATTTTTTTTTGGGATCCAATCCAAGCCACAGACCCATGCCATTGTTCCCACCATCAATAGACACACACAAAAATCTAAGGAAAACTATAGGGCATGATTTTACTCCTATTCTAGCACTTTAACCAGTTTCAATGAATGGTAATTGGCAGCATTTTTTCTCACATTTTGGCATTTTCTATAGTTTAGTCTCTGTAATGAGTACATGAGAACCACAATTCTTGTATTAATAGACAAAGATTTGAGTCGAGGCTATTTGGAGCAACATCCTCATTGGAATATGTGTGCATTGTTCTCCTGGGAATTCTTACACTTTTCTTTCTTTCTTTTCTAGAGAGAAAATTGAGGGAAACTAAAGAAGTAATGTCTCCTCTAGATGTTTGTTTTTGGCCATGTTGATCTCCTATTGCTGGAGGTAGTCTGTGTTGGGGAGGCATGAATTTTTGCATTGGATGTTCGATTCATATTTGCAAATCTATATTCACTCCAAATGGAGGCATTTTCTTGGCAATGGTCCCCACCAATGTTTGCACCAAATCAAGTTTTTTAACCTTATAATTCTTGTTTGGAGGTTTTTATAACTATCATTGAAAATTTTCAAGAATTATCAATTATTATGGTTTCTTTGAAGAAAGAGAAATTTAGGCAATGGAGTGATTTTATTCTCACTCATCTTAGTGAGCATAATCTATTGCCATATTTGTATAATGAAGTTCGTATTCCAAGCACACGTTGTGGGTATATTATTCGGAAAGGATATAGGGATCAAGTCTTTAGAGTTATTTTTGAGCATATAAATGATGACCTTTTGGAATCACTTATTCATTTTGAATGCCCTTATGCTCTTTGGACTTACATTCAAGAATCATATGGAGATCATTATACTCTACCATCTCTCGATGATCCTCTTTCCACTACCAATGTGCCTCTTTATTCTTTAGAGAAGATAAACCATGCCTGTGATCCTTTGGAGGTTTTTGTGACTTCAAATGAGGTTGCAATTGCTTCAGAAGTTCTTGATTCTTTGTTAGGGATATTTGATCCACCTTCATTAAGTACTTCCATCATTCCTAAGCCATAGGATTATCAATGTCTTCCTAATTAGGATTCCTATTTGTCGGACATTGGTTCATTGTTCATGGAATCTCACATTTTAGACTTGGAAGACACATTTGAAGGATTAATTTTCCTATTTGATGATAGTTGTGGTACAAATGTTGTCACTCCATTTCTATCTTTGGAGAAAGTTCAAAATCAATTTCTAGTGGTACCTTGTTTTTAACTTTCTATTGTGATTGGGCATGTTTTTGAATGGTTCATGGTATCATCTTCCAAGGTCTTGGTGACACATGAGTGAATTTCAGAGACATTATCATCCTAAATTTGGATTTCACTTTCTCATTCCTATCTAGAATGAGAAGCATTCCTTCATTTGTACTTGGTTGATCTTCTTCCTAAAGGGAGAAATTTTATTTGTAGGCACTGAACTATGTTTTTCCTTCAAGCACTTACCATTTATGAAGGACATTATTCATTATGGAGGGATATGTAGTCTCCTTCTTTCCTTCCTATTGGAGGATCCTTGATTGTATATACATGATGTATGTATTCCTTGGGGGTGTTATTGAGTTCTCCATCTATGCATCTTGTTTTTCTTTTCTCTTTTCAAAAGGAGTTTTCTCCCACGTGGTTTCTCTCCTTTTCTCCAGTTGTGAGAGATTGCATTCCATAGAAGTTGTCCATGTGGGTACCTAATATGGACTTGTAGCTAGGATCCATCTTGCATTTCATTTTACATAATAATCTCCCTATGTTGCACTTAAGGGGGGTGTTAGAGTAAATAGGATATTTACCTAGTTAAGTTTACTTAGGCATAATGCATTATAGTTTATTAGTGCATTTAATTAATTGGTAGTTGGTTTTGGTTACATTTTTACCGCCTTTCCCTTTGCCTTTATAAGCAAGGCCAATTTACATTATGTATTCTCCTATCTAAATTTATCATTCACTCATTGGTCAAAGAGATTTTTCTTCTCTCGTATTTGTGAAGGTTTATATTACAGATTGTGCTTCTGGGAGGTGAATTTACATTAATAATAAAAAGTACATAGGATAAAATAATTTTTAATTATAGATTCTTTCCAAACTTCACAATGTTCATTTAGATTCAATTTATATGAAGCCAATTTCAAAGTTCAAAATTAATACTTAGAGTGCTCTATTTTTTGTTAAGTGTTATTCCTCAATTTTTTAGTATGAATGTTTTGTTCAAATGTAAAAGCTAATTTTTGTAGTGAGTAAAAAAATGTTCTAAGTAGTACCATTTTGATGTCATGTCTCATTTTTTGTTAGCTCAAGAAACATGGAGATGATATAGCATTTTGTAAGTTGGTTCTCATGATATACCAATAGCTTCATCATGTTTAATTTTTTGTTATCAAAATTATTTTAGCTATTGATTATTTTTTTTATCATGATAGTTTAAAATATAAAAAATCATATCTAGATAAATCTTATGTAGTTCATCATCATTATACAATACAAGTTTGTCAATATCCTTAACTACCCAAGTTTTAAAATAAAGGATAACTCAACCAAACAAGCACTACACCCACAATTAAATTTGAATATAAACCAAACAGAAACACTTTAATATTGAATATTAGATGGCCTTTGATATCAACCAATAGGGTAACTTTAAGGCATCCCAAAATCTTATGTTTAAAGAATCTATGATTTTTTCTCTAAAATATCAAAGGGCTATTGTGTGGTATTTATGTAGATTATAGAATAGGTTACTCTGAACTATTTTTAAAAATATGCCTCAAATAAATAGGAATGGATTAAATTTACATATATGTATTCTCAAAAATATTGTACAAGATGGTATACATGCATTATGAGCTCAATTGAATACATTCCAAAAGTTTTGGATTGAATATGTACCTTTCACATTTAGAAATTTGTGCAACTTTAAGAATTTCTAAAGAAATATCTCATGGTCCAATGATGTAAATATAAGATACACACAAAATGGATCTCTTGAAAGGGCCTTAAAAATTATGATAAAATACAATTATAGGTCTACAACTAGACTCTATATCCTTAACTAGCATCCTCACAATCTATGCAAAAAATGGGATCTTTAGAATAGATTATTTACATCTATCAAATCATAATGGAAGGGATATATTTTTCAAATTCTATCGCAAGTGCCCTAGTAGATATGTAACAAAAATATAGAATCAAAAATAAGGCACATGAACTGTTTTATAAAATGTTGCAAAGAAACCTAGACTTATAGAATGTCATGATTACTAAAAATATTTAAAATGGATTTACTAAAATAGCCTAGAGAATTTTAATTAAATGCAAAACTATTGAGTGTAAATCGAGACTACTCAATTCTCAAAAATATCTTCCTTGCCTATGCTAAAGTTAAAGCTTTAGAAGAGAGTATGGCCATTAATTGGAGCTAAACTAAAAGTATATTTTGTTACTATGTATTAGTTATAAGTGTTACTTTTGATCACTATATCCTTCATAGGAACTTATGCATAAAAATCAAATATAATAATTTATGAATAAATTATCTTTTGAATAATTTTAAATTGTGATAAGATTTCTTTATAGTTTATATTGTGTAAATGAGATTTAATGTTCCATTTAGTTTAAGATGTTGCATCATGGTATGAGATAAGTACAATTTTTCTAGATTTCTAATATCTATTTAGATTCACATTTATTTATTATTGATAAAAAAAATGTTTTGAAATATCGATACAAAATTATTGTCTAGTTCTATATGTTTTATCTTCTAAAGAGCTAGTTTCTCTACATGAATTGAATGCTTCAATTGAATTGCATTTGAATATTTTTGGACTAAATATTTCTTAGACATTATCTAAGAAATATTTTTAAGACATTATCAAACTGAGCTCTAACATCCTTATCATTTGATCATATTTTCCAACTCACTTTACCTTACATAGTGAGTTGTCCTAGGTACCTTACCTTAGGAAGAATATTGGTCAAAAGTTTGTATTGAATTTCTCACATAGTGGGTTGATTCTTACATTGTCATTATATTTTTTAGGTTGTTTCATTATTTTAAGACAATTTTTATAGGTACATTTATCTTTTGAAGAAATTTGGTCAAGCTATTGCATTAGGAACAAACATCTTAGCTTATTGTGAAATTATTTTTTGTATTATATAGTATGTATTCTTTTGTACACTAAACCGTTGGTGTGAATGATCCTATTATTGATGATGCTTTAAACCGCATTCCCCATATTTGGTTTTAGCATTGCTATTGCTATGACCATGAATTCTACTTTGACACATGTGATGGGAAATTCAAGGTATGTCTTATGTACTACCTTGTTACAAAGTACCTTAAATTTTTTCTCAATTTTTCTACTAAATGTCTTAATTTTTATGAAGCTTGGCAAAAGTTTTCACAAGAAAAGAAAAATTGTCACCATCCTTCTACTAGAAAGGGCATAGTTAGAGTTCAAGGAGCAATTGGAATCTCTAAAGCACAAATGTTGGAAATTATAATAGACTTCAAAATGATTGAATCCATTTGTTTATACATTGCAACACATGTAGCTATGTTGAATTACATGCAAATAATTTTTCGATTAAATATTCTTCTTATGAGAAATCTTGAGATCATGGACTAGTATGTGATTAACCTAGCCATCAATTTACAAAGGAAATGAAGTGAAAATTTCCAACTAATTACCAAAAGTATTCCAAAATGATTAGAAAATATTATTGAAGAAGAGTGAAATGCAATATGAATGATTGGGAGTAGCAGCTAGAAACTACTCAAAACATGTCTAAAAAAACAACCTAAAACTAGTAAATAGTCTATTGTCACACTAGAAACTTGCAAAAATAATTACCCTACTCACTTCACCATAAATGTGCATGTTTCATCCTTTTATCTAATGAAAAATTAATTTACTTCCTAGTCATATCCACTTGATCCAATCACATCTTAAATTTTAAGAGCTTTTAACAAAAATAAATAAAAGAAAAAAGAAAGCTTCATATATTTTCATCCTTTACATTACAATGACTTCAAAGATAATTGAACCGAGTGTTATTATCATAATTAGATCTCTAACATCACAATCTAAAAATACATGATGTATTAGATAATTATAACACCAAATTGGAAGTAGGTGAAGATAGCACTCGATTAGTCATAAGACTTTGACACACACATACTTCACTTTGAGCTGGAGGAGAATTTTAGAATTAGTATTAACATCTTCTGAACAATTTAAATAGTTTTGGTGATAAAATATTCCGTCATTACACGAAACTATACTATCCCACTGCCCACAATGTAAAAGTAGGGTTAGATTAAAATTTCCCTCTTCAAAATTTCCTCCCATTTTGCACAAGAGTCTTCCGTTTTTGTGTGGAATACAATTTAATCATGAAAATAGTCACTTGGAAATAGATGAAATCAAGATCGACCACAAAATAAATTTGCTGAATGAAGTGAAGAACGAAGATGAGGTGCACGTCTGTCTGTCTATTCTAGGAGTCGTAGCATTTGTCGCTTGCATATCACTGTTGTGCATGGACAATTCCATTTTGTTTTCATTGACATTAATTGAATCTTCACCCATTCCCACTGCCAACAAAGTAAACAGGCCGAAAAAAAGGTTTTATGTTAGTTTTCCTTCCAGTTTCCGCACTTTTCTTTTCCGTGCAAGAACACGCATTACAATGTCCAGACTAGACTTATGTTTCTGGAAGTAACTGTGACCAGACTAGACTCATTGCACATTACAGCGTACGCTTTGTTATTCGTACCATTTGTCGTTAATCTTTAGTCTTCAACCTTTCCCACTGAAATCATGACTTTCCTCCCATTTTCTCATAGTTTTTATAGATTGATCTTAATAGAAATTATTTGTTTTAGTCAATGAATTATAGGAATCAATTTAAATGTCAATAGGGAAATGACATGATGGTTAAGTTGTTGTGGTGTTGTTCTTACTATCAAGGTTTACTAAATTCCACTGGGGTGTAATTGTTGAATGTTTACATTGGGGATGAGGTCCCCCATTTGTGATCTCGCTAGTTCATAGCTTTGGATTAAAATCATTTACCCCTTAAAATAAAAATATAAGAATCAATTTAAATGTGTTGTTAAGTGGTAGTTTTATTTTTCCTTGACAAAATAATAATAAACTTAAATGATAGTTATTCTAATTACACAATAATTAAACTGTACATATGTTAATACTATACAAGAGTAAACTTAAGTTATACTTATTTGATATTGATTAGAATTATATATATTTCTAAATGTCAAAATTGTAGATTCAATATAGATAGATTAGATTTAATTTGACAAAATCCTGGAATGCAAGTATACCATCTTGTACACTATTTCTAACTTGCATTTAATAATTCCACCTAATTCACCAATTCTCTAGAAGAAGGACTTACATTAAGTATAGCTTTACACAATTACATCCCAAATATTTCTATCCTTGTTCAAAATATAAATTCAATAAAAGCACCTCAAATAATAATTAAATGTTTTCAAAAGTTAACTCACATTGTTGGCAATGCTATACTCATTATCTAATCTTTATCACATTAAAAAATGACACAATAATTTGACTTGTTTAATACTATTGGCTCAATTACTATAATATTGTGTAATTTGTGTAATTGAATAGCCACTAACCTTCACTCCAAATATAATTTTTACTATCGAATAATTGGTATGAATTAGATGCAATGCAATCAAACATATTGTGAATCCAAAAAATATGTTGCCACAATTTCAATTTGAAGCTAATTAAGTTTTTCACTCTACATTCTAATAATTATATTGTCTTTGTTAACAAAAATAATTTCTAGTTCATAATATTTATCTCCACTCAACACACAAACTAGACAATGATAGGAACTAGAATGCACCTATTTGTGATTAGATTTAGACTCTATTTTTATAAATTACATAAAATAAAATTTTGAAATATTATATAATTTTTTTTTAGACTTTAAGATTTCAATTTTTTTATAGACTAGATATGTTGGGAAAGTTGTCTCAACCTTGCATTTTGATGTTCATATTCTTATTATTATTTTAGCCCCATATGGTAAATAAGATGTTCCACATTGTGTTGGAATAATGTGCAATTTGTTATATATCTTAGAAAGGTTGACAAATCATAAGAGTATATTTAGAAGGATATTATGAAGCCATAAAATAAATCACCCTATTTATCATAGATTGTTGTTAGTGTAAGGAATATCCTATTTTTATCACAATAAAATATTTATTTGTAAACATGGGGTATTGTAATTTGGCCGATTTTGAGTGCATGCTTGTGTCTTGTATTTTCCCATGAAATAAGGATTTCATTCGGTGGTTTTTAGTATTGTATCTTCTATTATTAGGGTGCATGTGTGGGAGCTATATGCAGTTTTAGTATTATAGGTATTGACGTTCTATCAAATTTTCTTCCAAAACTATGTATAAGGTATAACCTAGAAGTTGTATTGTAACTTAATTTTTCCTTAATAATATATTTTCCCTTAGAGTGTGGAAAATTTTCAACTAATAGGGTTTTCCTCTTAGAAATCATTGCATAATGGTTGTAATCTTTTTGTGCTATTTATTTTTAACTAAAAATTCATTTTTCTTATGAACATTCTTCCCTCATAGACTAGTGTAGGAAGTATATTATGCATCATTTCTTCCATTTAGTTAGTATTAAAGGAAAAAAATCATATTTAAGGTGTTAGTGACAGTTAACAAGAAAGTATAAATATGTTTTTTATTATTTTTGTGTTATTTTAGTGTTTTATCATAAATTGGTGGATAAAGAGGAGAAAAACAACAATTTTAGTACATTATAGAATTATATAGTATAATATGGAATAAAAAAAGGAAAAATAAACATATGCACCTATACATTTATACACAATTCCTTTGTATATCAAATTACTATGAAGTTGATATTTTTTTACTCAAAAAATTAGTACTATTGGGAGAAGGTGTGTTAAATTTGTATTACCAATGTTAGCATTTGTTAATTATTTTTATTTAATTATATTTAATTACATTTTTTTCTGCATGCAGAGTTGAGCATCCCATTTGAGGCAACCTAGCACTCTTATGCCACATCTCAATATATTTGAAGTTGTGTAAGAAAATCTTGAGTTATCTTGATAAGACTTACTTATGATAAATTCTTATGATATATAAGATCATGTAAGAAGGAGGTTATATTATGTGGCATCATAAGTTGTCACCATTGATAATTTCATACTGGGTTTTGCTCCCCTCTATGTTCTTGGACCTATTATGCATCTAATTGTATGTTTTATAAAAACAACTTTGGAAATTCAAACATGGGAAATGAAAGTATGCATTTAATATTTTTTCCTTGACACTTTACATCCCAGAAAGGATGGGTCTAGTTTAGGGCATCCTACACCCTAAACCAACTAATTTTGGCACCAAATTAAATATGTTAGTGTCAATATTTTAATATTTGAAAATTTAAATTCCTTTGTCAGCTATCAAGATTTAATTTTTGGGAAATTATATTAATTACACATAATTCCATAGTCTTTTCACAATTTTAATCCTAACATGAAATTATAACCAACATAACACTTCAAAAATCATTCAAGAGCAGAATTATCAAGATTATTACAAAATTTCATTATTCAAACATCATGTCCTATGTTATGTAAGTCTTGTTCATGTTTTTCATGTTTTTGTTTGTGAGCACCAACACTTGTAGGTTTGTAAATCAAATCAAATCAAGCAAAAATTGATCCTTGAAGGTGATGAGTGTTACTTTAGTCCATCAAGGAAATTGGATCTAAGTGGTGAGTTGCAAAAAGATGTCAATTCATTTCTTTTTTATATCATTAGCCTCTATCCATCCAAGGATAAGATCTCTTTTATCATTAATTTTCCATCGTGGAGGTAGGAATACCAACACTGGTGTTTTACTTAGGAAAGCCCCTATATGGAACAACCCTTTCCCTCCATTTATGTGTGTAGGTTAAAAATCTAAAGTGAATTGGAGGGAGACTGGAGGCTAGTTTTCATTCATGGACTTAAATGGGCTACAAGTTGTCAAGCCATAGAATATGTATTTTCTCATCAATAAACGGAGATATGACAACAACTCTGAAGGAACCAAAACTACATATCAAATATTTCAAGCTTGTGAAATCAAATCTTGAAAAGGACATGCTCACTCTAGGATGCCCCACACTTTAGACTGACCAATTCAATCTCAAAATTGAATGTCAAGCTCCTCTTTGTTTTCTTTCTATCTTTTTAAGATTATTTCTTGTCTTTTCATAATTTTTTTCTTAGAATTAGTAATAGATCATTGCACAACCATATTAGGCCTAGTTATATCATTGCATCATATCAAAATTCAAACTATCCAAGAATATTTTCAACAACCAAGTCACAAAAAAATGGATTAAAACTTAGATCCACCATTTTGGCTCTCCCTATAAGGTTTGTAGCCAAGTGGGCATTGAGATCACTCATTTTATTCCTTAAGTTGGAAGAGTGTGGTTTACATAATAGATCTCTTTTCCCAATCAAACATTTTGGTGAAGCTAACTATTTTTGCACTTTTAAACCTTTTAAAATCGAAAGCATATCATTTAGATCTAATTTTAATATTAGGTTGTTTTGCATTCATTATTTAGGCATCCATCATTTTCATACAAAAAATATTGAAAAATTAAAAAAAAATGCATAAGCATTTTGCATCCAAAAGCTCAAAAAAATGTATATTTAAGTTGTTATAGGTTATATCTACATCCTATTGGGTATATAAGTGGACAATTATAGGTACATATGAATTTTTTTGGTGGGATTTTAATTATCATGCATTCATGAATGGTTATTGGTATGTGGGAAGCTATTGGGTCCTTTCCCCTATGTTGCAGAAAAACTACTCGTTGTTTGGGTCAGAGGGTACAAGAGATCAATAATGCAATGGGAGCTCAGACTTGTCGATTTCTCCACAATATTAATGATAACAACCCTGTCAAGAAGTTCAATTTACTACTATTTGGAATGGTGTGAATTCTCTTGGATATCTTTGTAATAAATATATACTTTATATTGCCTAGTTATTTGATTCCCATATACTAAAAATAATTCTATTAACTAGACTCTTGATTAGATGTTTATTGTTTTGGAGTAAAATGAAGATATTTGCATAGAAAAATTTCACTTTATAAGAGTCGATTCTATTTTATTTTGGTTCATTATATAGCATATAAAATAATATTTCACACTACGATTAAATATATGAAGAAAATATTTGATGCAAAAAAGATTGAAGTCATTATGTTAGTGGATTTCCTACTTTTCTTTGCTAAAGTATCAAAGCTAGAGTAAAATGGGAATTGGTGGAAATATAACATTATGAGTGATTCAAATATGTGAAGAAAATAGTTAATGTAACAAATTTGAACCTTGTGAAATAATCTAAAAATTTAATGTATTTAGGTTGAAACTTTTCAAATATACAAAGAAAACATTCAATGCAATAAGGTTGAATATTTCTCTATAATCTAAATTTATCATGTTTATAAATACCTCTAGATAGCTATCAGATTGTTAGGAGATAGTTTATTTTAGATCAATTATAAGGAAAACAACTTTTCTTTGTAGTCAAACAGATAATAAAAAGCGATCAATAAATTCAAAATGTGTAGGTGCACTAGAATGATCATACAAATCTAGATTTATTTTAGTACACCAAACTGAAGTGATCTTCCTTATAATGTAGACAACTTTGCAAGATTATTAGATGATCAAAAGAATATAGTTGAATGCCAAATAAATGGAGATATCGATATATTACACAAATATATGTTCAATTAGTGTTTAGGCAAGAGAAGAATACATGAGAGACAAAATTTGAATTTGAAATTTGAAAATTTGGAGGCCAAATCTATAGATATGAGATCACTCCAAGTTTTTAAAAAATCAACATAAAACAAAAGAATTTCATCATCAAAATTATAATTAAATATTTTAAAATAAATATAAAAGTGAACATCAAAATGATAAATAAAAATAATAAATTAATATAAAATATATATAAGAGATGTGAAAATATATATAAATAGATAAAGAATGATGTAGAAAGAGAACTTTGCTCTACAAAAGAATATATATATAAAAACGTACACTTTTATAAGCACGACTAAATATATTCTTAGTAATGAGATACACACAAAGCGAGAAGAGTAAGTTCGTTGCTATAAGTTGTAGCTAAGGCCTACTATATAAAATAGTTTATACATGATTCATAATGCTTTTTCCGTAATATATTTTCATAATATTATAACTATCTCGCCTTGGGCATGTCAGATTCATGAAATGTTCCAGTAGAAATACGCTCGTATTGAGTGCTATCTTGGAACTCAAGTGTCACTGCTTCTTCCAACTCTTTCACCTTCGTTCTCATCGTGGGTCTGTTAATTGATTTTGGATCCACAAATGCGTATGCCACCTCTGCAACTTTCCAAGCACTTGATAATTTGTAGCGGCCACCCAAAGTAGAGTCCACAAGCTCCGCTATTCTACCGCATGAGATTAGCTCTTTCGCCTGAAAATAAGCCCAATTAGAATCCTACGTATTCCTAAATAATGAGCATAAAATAAAGATTGAATTTTTTTTTTTTTTAACTCTTCACAAATTCAATAAATTACCAATGCCACTATATTTTCACTTGGCGGAGTTCCTAACATTATCTCCCGCAAAACCACTCCAAAACTATAAACATCGCTCTTTTCAGTTAGCAACGATGTCCCATAGTATCTGCATTAACATTTCTAATTTTAGAGAAGTGCTAGCGATTTCAAATATGTTAGATAATAGCATATGGTTTAGTGACAGAAAGAATGTAACGGTAAAGATGAATTCAGATAACTAAAACATTTGTAAGGGTGAAGAAGGAAATACTCAGGATCAAGATAACCGAGGGTCCCTTTAACCGATGTTGAAGCATTCATTTTCGAGCCGTCCAGCAGCTTGGCTAGACCAAAGTCAGCTACCTTTGCGTTCATTCTTCCATCCAAAAGTATATGAGTGCATTTTATATCTCTGTGTATGATTGGCGTATTACAAGCTTGATGCACGTATAGCAAACCTGAAATAATGTAAAAACCGTAACATAAGCAAAATAAAAGCTAATTAAGTATAACAATCCCGATATGCAGTTTACACTTTTACTATTGTTTAGCGATAAATAAGTATGAATCAATTAATGTTATCAATTGAATTACCCTCTGCTGCTTGGAGAGCAATGTTGAGTCTGGTATTCCAATCAGGTGATTCCTCCAGGTTGGGTGTTCCTGTCACTAGGCATTTAATCATCTTAGCGACTTTTCGGTGCATTCTGTTTAAATGTTATCTGTCGTGAACTTGAACAATATTTACCATATAGACGATCCTTCAACGTTCCACAGTGCATATATTCATATACCAGCGCTTGGATAGATTGCTTGCAATAACCAATAAGATTGACAAGACTTTTATGATATAGCCTGCAAAGCAGAGTTACCTGGAGTGAAGAAGAATACAAACAAAATGTGTTAGTGATGCATTTTGCTTATAGTGAAATAAGATAAAAGACAAAATTCTTCTGTTGAATGATAGATTTAAGAGTTGGGGGACAGAAAACCTAGTTTTCAAATTCTTGTTGCCCTTGATTGGAAGTGCTTGCAAGTTTTTTTACTGCGACATCATACCCAGAAAGTGTACCAAGGAATACTGAACCAAAGCCTCCCTTGCCAATCAATGTAGAATAATTATTTGTCGCAGCTTTAATTTCTTCCTCTGTATATTCTACTGCCAATCTGTGATACTCTTTTCCATGACCTTCATTTAGCAGAATGAAATCAGTTATGAACCTTCCTCAGTAAGATAAAAAAATTAGAAGTATTTATTAGCAATACTTCTATTGGTTTAAGGAATAAAAGATAGTAAACCTCCATTTGTTTCTTGACGTGGAATAATTGGAGGGTCTGTGTTGCGAGCTCGTGGTCTATGAATGTATTTCCATAGAAAAGCTACCAAAACCACTACTATTAGCGGTGCACCAACCAAACATCCCACAATCCAGATTTTTATTTTGTGGCTTTTTTTGATCGCTGGAAAATTCCTTGGAGGAGTCACTCTTTAGAGAAGAAAACATATGAAGGATTAGAAGTATTTTTATTTGTAAAATCTGTGCGTTATGTTCGCTGCAAAAATGGCGCAACTTGAAATCTACGTAAAACAAGACATGCAAAATAAGCAACATTCTGTATTCAACTTACCGAAGGTCTAATCCAGGCATATTTAACCCTGGGGGCACAGTTCTATCCAGTTTGTTGTTCTCCAAATATCTGCTTGATACTGAAGGTACTTAATAAAGTTCTACCTTTATTAGTAAACTAATATTTTGGCCTAGAGACTAACTTCTATCAATGTTGAAAGATCAGAATGATTATTGACCATACAATCGATTTAGTCTGGGAAACTTCGCTAATGATCTTAGGATTCCTCCGGTAAGTTGATTATTTTGCAATTCCCTTTCAACATAAAAATTGTGAGAGACAAATATGCAATTTCTTACAATAGATGGATTAGCTATTGTCAGTAAATTGAAATAAACCCCTCCCTATGAAATTGTTGATCAAACATAAAAGAGAAAAATATGAAGTAAAGCATGTGCAACCTAAAATATGTAAATCTAATCTAAGTTAACCAACCACCATTCCATAGGGGGATTGGTGCTCCTTGATGTGAGAAGAGAGCCCTTTCCCAATTTCTGATAAGCAAGTGATAGAGATAAAATGTTGTGATAATAGACAAAATTAGTTCTCAAATGAAGAGAATAACTTTGCATGAGAGTGTGTTGTGTGTCTGAAGGAGAGAAACTTTCAATTTATAGTTGAGTTTTAACAAAGGAGAGACCAAATTGAAGAATGTGGGACTAATCCCTAACATATAGGAGATAGCCACTTGTCACAATGTGATTGACCAATGATTGTGCAAGTTTTGGCCAATGTGCCTATTTGAATTTTGAAAATGACAATAAATGCATGTAGTTGAAGGATTTGCGGGGGAAATTTGCTTGGCCAAAAAAGTCAAACAAGAGGAGTTAATGAGGGCATATTCTTTAAAAATATGTCTTGTGAGGAAAATAAAGGTTTGAATAAATCAAATTAAATGATTTACTGTGCAAGTGGATGGGACATGGGTTAGTCTTAGCATTAATCAGAGATTTGACTAATTTAAACTAGTGTTTAGGTGATGTGACATTTGATTTGTATTTTTGTTTTTGTTTTAAATCAAATGAAAGGAAAATGAATATTAGTCTTTTAATTAAATACATGTGATCTAATTAAATAGGAAATTTTAGAAGATAATTAAATAATCTAATTTATTTAATTAAAGAGATAACCTTAGTGAATTAATTAAATTGGTTTATTTAATTAATAGACGGAATAATATTGAATGAAGCATGATCAAATATATAAATAAATTTTACATGTCTACAAAAATAAATAAACTAAACAATACCACATAGATATTACTTTTGTCATTCATCTATACAAATATATGATAGTGTACTAAGTAACAAGAGTCAGGATTCTTACAATGTTGTAAGATTCTTCATAGAACTGACGTCTGGTATAGAACCTGAAAAATTATTGCTTCCTAGCAGCTGGCATGGACACCATCAATTTAATTACCGCTATCTCATTTTACAATGCCTATTTAGAAATAAGTGCAGGTTTTAGAAATTTTACCAAGTGAGTTAATGCTGTGAAGTTTCCTATAATTGGAGGGATGTGGCCACTGAGACCAATGTTTGTTAGATTACTGCAACGAGTTCAAATCATACATATTAGAGGCTTTTACTGTAAAATATTTTCTAACCAAATGAAGTCCTGTTTTTAGTGTTTCAAGGAAAGAAATTACAGGATGATCACTCTTGATGGGTTCTCCTCGTTGCAAACAATACCCGTGCATGCATAACCTGCGGGCAAACATGGATCTGCTCCGAACCAATCGTCTGGAACATTGGTTCAATTCGCTATTTTTCTGATACCCATTACTGTATCACAAACATATTAGAAATTGCCAACATATTAGTGAGTTCAATTAGAGAAATAGAGATAACTAACCATCTTCGAGATGTGTCATATTTTGTATGTCCCTCATCTGAAATACTTCTGCCGCATTTATAAAAGGTCTTGTGTCTGATCCTACCTCAGGGTGTAATCTTATGTTTGCAGAATCAATTTCTCTAAGTTCTAAATTCCTCTGTACAACCAGGCATTGCAGAAATGAAGTGAATTGTAGCCAGTCTTTAATTCGATAATCGTTAATGAAGACTTGGAACTTGTTGGTGATTGACAGGTTTGCTTCCTTTATGTTGCAAAAGTAAAGTGCAAAATAATAAGAGCGGTCCTCATAGACAGAGGAACGTGTATACGACACTAGCAGGTCGCCCACTTTTAGCTTTGTAATGGCTGTCTGTAATACAGCTACCGGTGGGTGATTTGGCAAGTCCTTCTCAAAAGTGTCGACCGATGTATTGATACTAACATAGGTCGGTGATGACTATGGCACCCAGATTCGATCAGACTCATCCTCTGGGTAACTACAATTTTAATACGCTCAATCATAAAATAGTCGAAAATATATAAAAATGCTAATTATTCAATTATTTAGCTGAGGAGCGTGGCTTCATATTTGATTAGCCCGAACTAACCTCTCACGAAACGAGGAGAATCACAGCAAATGAAAATATCGGCGTCGCCGCCAAAATTGCTCCTACTCAGGAGATGTAATGCTTTGCTGTGGAAGTCAGTTAAATTATAGCATGTAGAATTTAGTGGCCTCAACTGGATCTCTGAAATGAAAACATACTTGTTCTTTTCTGTTTCTGAATTTCGAGCTAGGCATAGACTTATACCGTCACTCTTGGCGGCTAAGGTAATTTCGTGAATAATTAGCCCACTGGCGTCGCCACTCATTATGTTCATTGTAGTCCACTTAGTTCCATTTATAAATAAATCAAAGGTGTTAGCTACAAGAATACCGCTTTGGAATGCTCCGGAATAAAACTTAGTTTTGACAAAATAAAGCATACCAGGCTTGACTGGGAATAAATAGCCGTATTTATTTGCCGTTAAATTTGTAAAATAGGAAAATCTCTTACGATTCATTTGGTCTGTCGTTGGATCAATAATAATACCACTGTTCCGATTTCTGGTGAATGGGGCATCTGAAATCCATTCGTTGTATTGATATGTAGTAGGAGTGCCACATGTGATGCTTAGAGAGCCTATACAGAGCGAAATCAGCAGAATTGGAATGCGAACACTAAGATCTTATTTTTAATCTCGTTAGAATTAGTGGAAACAAATTAAAACTTACCGTCTGGGAACGAGCGTGTGCAGGAAATGAACAAGACGATGAAACTCGTGATAATTAACAAGGTTAAACCTGTGGGCTTTATGATGATCTGTTGCAACTGCGCGAAATGCGAAGACAAGGCACAGCTGGGAAAAAACTGGATAGCAAATAATTGTATGGTTGTCTAAGAAACACTAAGTTTCTTTATAGCAGAAATGGTGGGGACGAGGACAGTTGATGTTTCAATTTTTTGGACCATTACGTACGGTAAGGGTATGAAATAAATGCGTGGGGACAATGTTGTGGTAGGAGTAAAGTGAATAGGGGAGAAGACCCACTTACCGTTTTTCATTGAATAACTGTTATTTTCATGTTCATTTAACTCCCAAAAAAAAATTTCACTTTACTCCATTAAAAAAATTTATTTGATTGAATAAATAATAACAAAAACAGGAATGGCTGCTCATTATAATTACAAAAACACTAATGGTTGCTCATTAAGTGTTAAAATGCATATTTTAGAGTGGATTCAAGGCATAAACAATTATAATTGATGGAAATTAGAGTGGGCGGATATTGAGACATTAGGTGGCGGCAATCAGACAACACCTCTAAAAGGTGTCTTTTTGACCTCCGCGTGCATATCCAATGCTCACGCATTCTACCGAATTGCCCAAAAGCCAAAAGCTTAGTTATAAGCTCTTAACTCGTGGGCGAAAAAAATCCATTTTTTTTTTTTCAATTTGACTCACGGTTTAGATTCTATGGTTGCGCGAACTTAGCCCTAGTGGATACTGGGTCTTCTCCCCTATAGTTTTTATTTTTCTTTTCATGATTTCATTTTGTTTGAATATTTTCATTGTAAATATTGAAATGATCACTTGTTAATGTGAGAAATTTGTACAATAAATACAATTACAATTAAGGTGACGAAAAGTCAAAATTTCATTTCAATGAAATGAAAAGTTTTCATCTTGTTTATTAAATATTTATGACAATTGTATTTCAAGGGATGGAAAAAATTAACGTATTCAATATATCAAGTTATTGGTTCAAAAGTTTTAGATGAATAAATGAAACCTTCTCAATTAAAACGAACAAAACAAAAATTATGCATGAATTTTTGTATGCTTGAAATTATTACATCCATTATAAAATTTCATATCAATCATATGTATATTTAGATTTAATTGAAATATGAATTTTCAAGATGTGGAAAAAATTAACACATTAAATAAATTAAATTATTAGTTCAAATTTTTTTGACATATAAATGAAATGTTCTCAATTAAAATGGAAAAGCCAAACTTAAACATGAATTATTGCATGGTAAAAATTATTTCACTTACTAAAGATTTCATATTTGACATACCCACATTTAGACTAAATAGAAATTTTGTTGTACCTAGCTTTGAAGGGCGGGAAAAATTAACTTGTAAAAAAACTTAAATTGTTGAACCAAATTTTTTTGATGTATTGAAAAAATGGCTTCAATTTAAATACAGACCAAAAAATAAGCATGAACTATCATATGATAGATTTATTGCACCAAATCACAATTTCATAAATCACTAATAATTATAGATGGTTTAAAATAATATAAAGTTGATGGACTCATGTTGTAAGTATAAATCAAAACTTAAAATGCATTAATTTAATTATGAAAAGTAATCATTTATTGAATAATCTAGTTATGATTATTTACATGGATAACATATACTCTTTTTTTGTGGTGTTAATGATGAAAGATTTCTATAATTAATAACAATTAACTAAAATTAGAAATAAATAATTATAATAAAGTTTTAATTGGAATAGTTTATTTAAAACTTCCACGAGGTAACTAAATTAAATTTTTATATCATTAAAAAATTAAACATAAATTAGAAATAAATAAAAATTAAAAGTAAATGCATGGGGACAATGTTGTGGTAGGATTGGGCTTGGATCAATTCAAATGATCTTTAAAGTTATTATAGTTTTTGTTTTCCTTTTAACGAATTCACTTTGTTTGAACACTTTCATAGTAAATGTTTAAATGATCAACCTTATCAATGTGAGATATTCATGTAGTAGACATAACTACAATTAAGATGAAGAAAAGTAAAATTTTATTTCAATGAAATAAAAATTTCTCATCTTGTTTATTAAATATTTATGATAGTTATATTTTAAGGGATAGAAAAAATTAGCATATCCAATACATTAAATTACTGGTCCAAAAATTTTAGATGAATAAATGAAACCTTCTAAATTAAATGAGAAAAAAAGAAGCTAAGCATCATTTTTTGTATAGCAGAAATTATTACACCAATTAATTTTTCTATATCAACCATAACTATATTTAGATTGAATTGAAATACGTGTTTTTAATATGTGGAAAAAATAACAAATCAAATAAATTAAATTATTAGTTCATTTTTTTTATATATAAAGGAAATGTTCCCAATTAAAATGACAAATTCAAATCTAGGTGAATTATTCTATAGTAGAAATTATTGTACCTAGTAAAGATATCATATCAACCATACCCAGATTTAGACTAAATAGAAATTTTGTTGTACCAACTTTTAAAGGTGGGAAAAGTTAACTTGTCAAATAAATTAAATTATTGGTCAAAAAATTATACATATTAAAAAAACATCCCCAATTTAAATAACAAACCAAAAGATAAGAATGAACTATCATATGATAGAACTATTGCACCAATTAAAGATTTCATAAATTACTAATTTTTATAGATGGTTTAAAATAACATAAAGTTTTTTTTATTAAAAGAGATTTTAACGTAAAAGTGCTAGGGGATTTGAATGAAATGAAATTTTCTTATTTATATGCTTCACTTAAAATTTTATCAATGGTGGACATTGATTTGCAAGATCAATTGATCGGAATGTTCAAGATAAAGTAAGACCCAAATTTTGAATTTTGAAGAAAGAGGGAATTAAATAAAGAAACTTACTTAATTCAAATGATAACTTGGAGAAATAAATAAATATTTATTTATTTATTTTAGAATAAAATATTTAATATTTTTAAATTATTTAAAATAGGATTTTTAGTTAATCAAATAATTTTAAAATAAAATCTTATGGTCTAGGTTGGAGTCCCACCCACTTCCATTAAACATAAATAAAAAATCATTACATCGAACCTAATACATGATGACAAGAAGCATAAGAGAAAAGATAGTAGGAGAGGAATTTAAAGTAAAGGCCTAACATGAACTACCATGAGGAGGGTGAGGAAATAAATCCACAAGAGAAGTCTGAATCAACAAGATGGAAACATTTTTTTGAGAGAGGAGAGAATTTGTGGTCCATTTTGATCCCTCCTCAACTGCTTCCTTACCTTTAAATAAAATACTTTTACCCTCATACTTCCTCCCTTTTTTCCTCTTTGACTCACCACAATCTGGTTTTAATTTTCTACTCATAGTTTAATAGATCCCAAGTTTTGGAGGAGGAACCACCACAAAGTCTAGATCAAAGAAATCAAAATTTATATCCTCCAAATCCTCCATGAATCCATCAAAAGAAAGGTTCCATCTTACTCAAAAATATTCTCTTCCACCTTAGATGGAATATCAGTGACATTATTGTAGTGTAGAAAAATGTATATCTTTACATTTTCACACTTAATTTGGACCTATTTTATCATCCCCTACACTAAATTCCCTTTAGGTCAGTTATTATGGGCCCTTAAGACCCCTTAAGGTGCATCTTGAGGCATATTTCAACTGTAAACTCAACCAAAATCTATAAACAACCTCTAATATTAGTAAACCACCTTTCAAAAATGCAAAATAAGCCTGGTGAGACCAAGATGCCCTTGATAGTGTCTTAGTCCCTCTTGGTGGGATCAAGATGCCACCTAGGATGTCTTAGTCCCGAGGAATTTATTTTCAAGAATTAAGAGTAGGAAATGAAAATGTTTGATTTAAGTCAGTATTTTGTCGGTCATTGGGATCTAATGATCAGGTTATTAGATAGGAGTTTCAATAAAAGTAAGATTCACACCCCATTTTCACTAAGGAAACTAACTTAAAGAAACTTAAGACAAGTTTTGAAGCAAGTTTAAAGGAGAGTTTCAAGAAGCAAGGTATTGAAGTCTTGGAGTAGCCTTCTATTGTGTTTTTGTAGGTTTTTTAAGTCCATTTTCAAGTCAAGATGTAGCATTTCGAAAGATTAATGATGGATTCCGATGGAGGATCATGAGAGATTGTAGGTTGGAGATGCACATAGCCATACTTCCAAGCCTAAGGGCTTGTTTCTTAATTGATTTCATCTTCCATTGTTGTTCTATTTTCTGACTAAGGATGGTATATTTCATGTTTATGACTTATTAGGATTATTTGAGATCTCCTTTGTAGGTGAATTTCATTTGCATCTTAAGAATTCTATTCTAACAAATTTGAATAGAGTTTCTCCATGTTCTAGCTTCCATATTCTCAGACACACATAAGATTAGGGCACATACACATTTGAATTTTCATATTTATCCTTTTTATCAAGGTTTAATTACCAAACAAAGGGTTTGACCAAGGAAAACCCCCATAAACAATCAATCAAATCTCCTTGTTTTGGAGGTTATTTTAAAATTTTAAATATGAACATTCAATGGAGAAGGAAGTGTAGGCCTTGGATCTCGAGATCACATTCAAAAATTATAAAAAATCAAAATGAGACTAAGACAATAGTAAGGGCATCTTAGTCCTCCATAACACATTTTGACAGCTTCTTTGCATTTTCAAAATCCTTGTCACATTTCTAGACATCCCAGGTACACATACCCTAACTTGTTGCATAATTTCATCATTTGCACTCATCATTTAGCTTGCATTATTAGATTTTGTGATTTGAATATTAAGATATCTTTTCCAAGATTTTTCTTAGTGGTGAACCCCTCTAAGTTTAAAAAACCCTCTCCTAGGTGTTCCCTTTTGAGAATTGACTCACCCTTTGCATTGATAGTCAATCCAACTTGGGATCCTATGATATTATTGAATGACCTAAAGAAAAATAGGGACATCTCAACCGCCTATTTTCTTTACGGTTCATTTTGGTGAGTTCTTGACATTTTAGAACATTCATTTTTTTATTTGGAGTTCATTAAAATCCTAGATCTAGGTTGCATTCATTCTTGCATTGCATCTTATATTAGTGAAAGTGTATATAGGTTGCTTTTTTTCTTTCTTGCATTATCTTATCTCATTGAAACATTGAAAAGCTCATTGTCAATCATCATAATTGCATTTAGAAACATTGTTATTACAATCAAAATTAAAAAAAGTTGCATTCAACCTGGCATTTAATTGCTTGCCATTAGTGACTTTTTCTTACATTAATTTGCATACTTTTATGTTTCTAAAGATCACGTCCCTGGGTAAGAAACCTAGGAACACTGTTATCAACTCAAATCTTGTTGTTTTTCTATAAAAAACCTCTATTGGGACTAAAATGCCCTTACTGGTGTCTTAGTCCCTCTCAGGGTTTTTGGCTCAGAATCTTGTCTAAGAAGTGTGTTGTCTATTCTAATTTCTAGAACCTCCAAATTTTATTAGCATGAGAAAGAGGCCCTTCCTAGTGTCTTGGTCCCTGTGAAGTTTAAGGTTGCAGTTTTTAGGGTTAAATAGTGAAATTTTGTGTTTATGTTTCCTATAGTTACTTTGTTGTAACAGTTTGTCAATTTAATGTTTCATGCATTTTCATAGTTCATGTTTACAATTGGCTGATAAAGATGATTGTTGCACATTCCTTTTGTTATATGTATATTTCATTTTACATCATTAGAAAAAAAAACCACAAAAACCAAAAACATTAAACAAGGATAGGTTCATGGTTATTTAAAGAATGTCATAACACTTTTTCCAAGTTAGTGCAACCCTCAAGCCTTTTAGTAGTGATGAATTTGATATGTTAGATGAAGCCCTTGAGGACTTCATCCCACAAGGTTCATCCACTAAGGCTTGTTCAAACAAACCTAAACGAAGAGAAGTAAATTTCATTCAACCTCAACTTATCCTTTATCCACCTTCAAATAAAAGTTAGCCTACGAAGAAACCTGTCCTTATCCTTGAAGCACCTAAGAACAATGTGTCACAACAATCGTGTTATAATATTGTTTCTCATACATATAACACAAGGAATAATAGAAAAACCTCAACCTAATCCCATTTTTTTACCATTACCTAATCCTATATTGTCTAGTTCTCCTTGTTTATCATTGCATAATGGGAAGGAGTTTGATCTTATTGAACAAATTAAGAATACTCCTACTAATATTTCCTTATGGGATCTTATTCAAAATTTGCTTAGTTACCACACTATGCTTCAAACAGCCTTACAACAAGTTGTGGTTTCTCCTAGTAAAAATGCAATCTATGTGGAAACTCTAATGCAAGGTATGAATACAGTTAATGTAGACATTACCTTTCATCAAAATGAGCTCCCTCCCTCAGAGATGAGAAAGAAATATGATGCATTCATGATAATAGCAAGACACAAAAAATTAGGAATAAAAAGAACCCTTGTTGATAATGGCTCAGATCTTAATGTGTGCATTGTGAACCTTTTAGATAAATTGGGAGTGGATAAATAAAAAATGAAACCCAATTCCTTATCAATTCGAGGATTTAACAATATAGGAAAGAAACCGTTCAGTGTGATTACTTTACCTATTATAGTAAAAAAGGATACCTTACAGACTCCTATTCATGTTATGCCTCATGACCTTTCATACAATCTTCTTTTAGGAAGATCATGGATTCATGAGATGCACGCGATACCTTTGACTCCTCATCATATCATGAAATATGTCTATAAAAACATGTTATATAAAATTGAAATGGACCCTGAGCCTGAATTTTGTGTAAAAATTGAAAACGGAACCACTAGTCCTCTAAAAACATTAATTCCAACATCAAAAAAAGGAACCTATGAAACAGGAAACACAAGAGATGGAGGCAGTGTCAAAATGATTAGATGATGATTGGGGTTCCTTGGAGTTCACACCTTCATTTATGGGATAATATATAATCAAAATAAAAGAAGATGAAACACAGAACTCATGAGAAAACTTGCAAGCATCTATCTCCCCTACTCTTGAAGAAGACACAAGCTATACAACAAACTTTGATGAGAAAGACTATCGACAACCACCAAAATCAAAAGAAATGGAAATATTTTATGGGAGAGCTTATGAATTTATGAAGCAAATTGGGTTATAGTGGAAAAGGATGTGGAAAGAAAGAACAAGGAATTCATGTTCTTGTGGAAAATAACACACAAGAAATGAAAAGTGGTTTAAGATACTATCCTTCTAAGATAACAAAATAAAATAAGAGACCTTCATTAAACATCAACACCGTTATGTGTAAACCAAAAATCAATCTTACCCTAAAGCATCTAGAATTGCTTGATATGAATTTTGAACCATCATGGGAATAATTTGATGATGACGAAGCATTGAAACACATGCTAGGATTTTATGATAAATCATGTACTCCTCATCAATAGAATTGTTTTCATATGCTATGATTAACACCAAACAAAAAGATGGAGAAAAGAACGGTGACATAGACATGAATAATGAAGAGTACAACCTTGAATTTACAAAATCAAACACTCTTCCTTTAGGGGATATCATGGACATCGCAATGGACATAAATGATAAATATAAAGTGATTAAGATAGGAAAATGTATCGATGATGGAGAAAAAGAGGATACTGCAACTTTGCTTCATGAATTTATTTAAATTTTCACTTGGACTTATTCGGATATGTTGAGAATTGATCCTATGATTGTAACACACAATATATTCCTTGCTGAAAATGCTAAGCCCATCAAACAAAAGATTCAAAAAATGAACCATAAAATAGCCTTGCTAGTTAAGGAAGAAATTGAAAAAATCCTTGAGGTTGGTTTCATAAGACCTATCGATTATTCTCCTTGGATCTCAAACATTCTCATAGTCAAAAAACCTAACAATTATATTAGGATGTGTATAGATTTTTGTGATTTGAATAAAGCATCTTTAAAAGATGACTTTCCCCTTCCTAATATTGACATGATAGTAGACTCGACTATGGGACATGCTTTGTTGTCATTCATGGACAAATTTTCTTGATATAATAAAATTTTCATCAAACCTCAAGATTAGTATAAAATAAAATTCACAACTATTTGGGGAATATTTTATTGGGTTATGATGCCTTTTGGATTGAAGAATATGGGTGCAACATACCAACAAGCTATGACACTGATATTTAATGATTACATACATAAGAATTTTGAAGATTAAGTTGATGATATTCTAGCCAAATATTTAGCAAGACAAGACAATGTGAAATTTCTTCATAAATTGTTTGAATGAATTCAAAAATACAACATGAGATTGAATCTGAAAAAGTGTGTGTTTGGTGTAGATAGAGGATTTTTTTTAGGTTTCATTGTATCTCACAGAGGCATTGAGGTGGACACAAAGAAAATTGATGCTATATAGTTAACATGCGACCTCCTAGAAATATCTCTCAATTGCATACCTTACAAGGAAGAATTCAAGCTATTTGTCATTTTGTAGCATCCTTAGTGGACTAAACATTACCATTTACAAACCTCCTGAAGAAAGGAATATATTTTGATTTGAATGAAGATTGTAAACATACCTTTGAAAGTGTAATGCCATAGAATTGTACCTAGGGGCAATTCCACATTTTAGCATCTTACCTAGCATTTATGACACCTAAGAGTATTTATGACAAAGTACCATGAGGCCGAATTTCACAATTCTAGCTCCATGAAGATGCATGGTGAAATCAAAAAAGCTTGACAAGGCATTTCCCGACAATCTAGGCTTTGGACACCTGCACAGCGCGTAGATGTTCGTGTGGCGCGCCAGCATCCTAGCATTTTTTTGAGTTTGAAATGACCAATCTAGAACCTTGACCCTTGCGACATGTGTCTTGGTGGTTAGGTCTCAAATGAAATGGCTTTGTGCCACCCTTGCATGCATTAAAAACTCCTTTTGGCCCTCATTTTGGGGTTGGAAGTTATCGATTCGAGCATTATCACCACTTTCTCTAGTCTTGGGTAAATCCTACCCTTGAGTAGCAACACTTCTACTGGCGAAGGCATGACGGACTGGGGTCCTCCCAACAACTACCAACTCTCAAGCAAGCACATTGGAGTGCACCCATGTACTCTGGAAGAGGGTCTTGACCTGTGGGTAACTCTCTTTCTCCTTATCACTCCTTGCTAAGTTCATTTACTACTTTGTGGTGCGAGATCTACTTTGAAGTGGGTTTTTTTTTCACCACACACTTTGTTTACTTCATTTACACTCTTGACCAAACCTGGTTGTCCGTGGAGGTGGAAACACCAATACAGGGGTCTGACTAAGGTAGGCCCCTATACAACCCCAACCTTTTCCCCTTGATCTTTTGTGTGCAAGTTGTGAAAATAAACTTGGATTGAAGGCTCGAATGCATGAAGGTAATCTCATCTCAAGCTCTCTTGTATTCTCTTTCAGTTCTTTGGTTTTTGCTGATTACTTGACTCTTCGCATTTTTCAATCTAAGTCAAGAAGTGAGACTCTAGTTTGTCTACCTGAGCTCTTGAGTTCTCTACAACTAAGGATGTTAGCGCATCGTGCTGGCATTCAAGAACTACGCTAATGTCTTTTGGTCGAGAGCTTCTTAGCCAGGGACAAAAACTTAGAAGTCTTTATCTTTCTGATCCTGGACCTAATTTCTCATTTCTCTTCATGATTTCATCGATCTATTCAATTTGAGTTGTATAAGGGAAGTTCATTCCCTAGTGATCTATTTAGAAGAAAGAGACCTGTGTGTACCGAATCCACCTTATATCACATAAATTTTGAAATATTATCTTGTCAATCCACCTATTTTACAACCTGCTATGCAAAACAAACCATTCATCCTTTATACATTGGCATCAACCCATGCTCTTGCAAGATTTTTGGCTCAACAAGATGAAAGTGCTAAATAACATCCTATCTATTACATTAGTCAAACATTGATTGATTATGAGAAATGATATGCAATAATAGAAAACCAATGTTTGGCTCTTGTATTTGCTACCGATACATTGCAACACTACTTATTAAATGCTGAAATATAATTGATAATGAAGTTTGATCAATTAAGACACCTTTTCACTAAAATAGAATTATCAGGTTACTTAGCTAAGTGGTTAACATTGTTAATTGAATAGATTAAAGGTCAAGCCTTGACCAACTAGTTGGATGATGCTCCTCCTTTAGTGTTACCTGGTAATGATTCTCTCTTGATGATAATAAGTTGAAAATCAAAGAAAATACATGGGAATTGTATTTTAACGGATCTAAGTGCAGAACTAGCTCTGGAGCAGGGGTTATAATAAAACCACCTGTAAAAGAGCCTATTCCCTTATCATATTGGTTAAAATTCCTATGTACAAACAATGCTACTGAGTATAAAGCATTACTCACTAGATTGTGCACCACTATACTTATAGGTGCTGAAGACATTAAGATGTTTGGTAATTCACAATTAGTCATCAAACAAATAAATGAAACATATCAAACAAATCATGACAAATGATCAAAATACAATGATCTCACAATAAATTTGTTAGAGAATTTTGAGTCATTCACCATTGATAGAATCCCTCAAAAAAATAATCGTCATACAGATGCAATGGAAAGTGCATCTCTTATTTATCCTCAAGATCCTTCCAAAGAATTCACCTTCATTGTGCATACAATAATGAAACCATCAATTGAAGATAAAGCAGACAAAGTGCTAGAAACAACCATTGAAAACTCAAGTGAATAGTATGATACAATATTCAATTATTTGAAAGACAATACCTTTCCTAAGCCAAAAAATAAGAACAATCCCTCTTGTCTTCAAAAATTTGTGTCTAGATATATCATCCTAATAGACATACTATATAAGAGGTCCTTTGGTGGCCTTTTCCTTAGATGTCTTAAACAAGCCCAAATCCCTATAGCACTTGAACAAGCTCATGGGGCTGCTTGTGGGGAGCATTTTGGAGGAAGATCATCAGTTCAAAAGCTAATATTCATAGGATATTATTGGAGAAATATGGAAAGAGATTCCTTCAAATACGTTAAGAAATGTCATAAATTTCAAGAGAATCAAAATTTAATTCATGCTCTTGCCTCCAAGCTTTGTGCATAAATTCCCATTTGGCCATTCTTGTTATGGCGTTTGGATATTTTTGGAAAAATATTTCAACCTTCATCTATTGGACATACATTTATAATCATTGTGAAAAATTATTTCATGAAATGGGTAGAAGCTATTCCTCTTCGTTCAAAAACTATCAATGTAATATGTCATTTCATATTGGAACATAATATTGTTGGAAGCTTTGCAACATGAGCATGAATTATGGATGATTGAGTTGGTTGTTCCTATGTTATGATTGATGTCAACATGCTAATAACTACATGGTGTTAACTGTATGGGAAGTTTTCTTTGTCTAACAGAAGTTCTTTTCTGTTGATAATACTCCTTTGTGATGGATCAATGTGATGGTATTTGAGACCGAAACTCACCACAAGATCTGATATGACTCTAATCTCTGAACTAGATGTTTTCTTGACTCATTCAGATAGCTATATCCTTAAACTTGAGAAGTATTTAACTATGAACATAAAGTTTTCTTTGATAGAGTTTAGATCTCTATCCTAATATTGTTTTATATGAGGTGTACTATGTGGGAGACTCCACATTCTACTAAGTTCAACATTCTTATTATGTAGCTTTGTTGATAGTCTCTTTACTGGTATTATGATGGGAAATTAATATGTTCTCAAATCTGGAAGATATTTTCTTTGAGGATTATTTGTTGGTTTGGAGAATTATAGTTTAGTCTAGGCCGAATCAGCGAATGCAATATATTATGAAGAGTAATAGCCGACTTGGCATAATGCACTACATGGATAAAATGTTCAAATATTATATGGTGCTGACAAAGAAAGGTTTTGATTATTTTGTGTTCATCCAATTAGGTCGACCTAATTGATGAATAATATATACATGTATATATAAGATAGAAGGAAGCGAAAATGGAAGTAGAGAGATATGTGGGTGTATGTGTATGAACAAGCAAGCGAGAGGGAGAAGTGAATGTGAACAAAGGAGAAGATCAGAGCCTAAATTCTCGATTAATAATACAATTTTTTGAGTGATGCAGTACTTTATATTCTGAGCTTCAATGGAACTGAACCCTATACAATGAAGGTGCATTCCATCAGTTCATTCTTTTGGTAGTGAGCCACTATCATTGTATCTTGGCAGTGAGCCATCTTTTGTACTCAGACTATGATCCCTTTAAGGATAGTGAGTCCTGGTAGTGAGCCCCATAGTATATTTGTATCCAAATATAATATATTGTGAGTTAACCCTCATTGTGGTCTTTCCCATTCTTGGTTTTTCATGTAAAAATCTCGGTGTTAATGTGTATGATTGGATTCACTTGTTTCTATATTCTCTCTTACTGATTCAATCAAAATTGTGATAATGGTTAATTGGATTTTATTATCAGTTTGGGGAATATGGATTCATCCCCCCTCTTAGTATTCTGGATGTTCAAAAATTTGTATGAAAGCTTGGTTCCTCAGATGAAGCCTAACAACTTGAGGAAGGTCCTAGAATTTGAACATGAGAAATTTTTTCCTTCAAAAATAGTCCCTGCCAAATTTTCAGAAGAAATGGAAGCCTTGAAGGAAAAGTTGATAAATAAAAAATGAGCATATTGAAAAGCTACAAAGTATAAGTATGGTTGCATGTGATATTTTTACTAAAGGAGAAGAAATCATCACTAGTCCGCCCGAAAAATTGGATGAGAAGAAAAGAATTAAATAATGTCATGAAATTTAAATTAAAAAGAAGATGGATGAATGCACAAAGCTTGAATTAGAAGCAGAAATCCCGAGATCTAATCTGGAAATGACAAAGTTTTTGAAGAAAAAATTAAGATAATCTTGAAAATGCTTGATGAACTGATTATCTCTCAAAGACCGAAAATAAAGAAAAGTAGTTTAGGTTTTGAAAAAGGCTAGAGTTATAAAGTGAAGTGATTCACTGGTAAGAAGATGTGGTACAAAGATAGAAAAATCAAGAAGCAAAGTAGAAATTAAGAAAAAATTCATGTCAAACGACATGATGAAAAAAGGTATTTATACTTCAATGGTGTTTTTCATTCTTGCAATAAATTTGGTCATAAGGAAAAGGACTACAGAAGTAATGTGAATGATTCCAAGGGCAAGAAGAATGGATATAAAGATAGTTTGTTAGATAAAAGGGAAAATGGAAAGAAGAATGTTTTTTTATAAATGGAAAGAAGAATGTTACTTGTTGTAAGTGCAAAAAACTAAAACATCATGGTAGTAATAGCAGAAGAAAGAAGAAAATCTATCCGATGAAGAAGAATGATCAAAATTTTGATCTGGGAAAGGTAAGAAAATAAATGGAAAGGATTTGGAGAAAGTAATCATCAGTCTTATCTATGCCGACTTCTGGTATAGATACTCCCATCAATCTCTAAATAAAAGGAGTGGCTAAAGGGGAGAAATCATCAAAAAATCTAATAAACCCCCTCATTGGTACTTGTGTCATATCATACAAAAGTATATTTAATGTGGTAAGAAGATTAAGGTATTTTATCAATTGCATCTGTGAAGAATGAGGTTTGAAAATTTTGAAAGAATGAAGGTGTACACAGTTTTTGAGGCAGTCTACCTACAAGGTGAAACATTTATTTCAAAATCATTCAGAATGAAAGGAATAAATTTGATGATAAAATTAAAGGCCTATGTATTTTTAGACAAGCGTGCAAAGGAAGTTTAGAAGGGAATTCATAGTTTCAAAATTTGAAGAAAGTAATAGTTGAATTCAAAGTGAGCTCTAGAACAGGATGTCTATACATTTCCTAGTTGAAATTTTCAAAGGTATTCCTATTTGCACAATCTTTCACTTTTATTGATGGATGATTCAAATATTTTGAGTTGTATAGATAAAGCTAGGTTGAAGAGATATATGAGGAATGTGTTAGAAGAATCTATTGGTGCATTCTCTTGCATCCCTCTAAGAGTGTTTTCTACAAAATATATCTATGTATTTTTTTATAGTAAAATTGAAGAAATCAAGTCAGTTCAATTGAATGTTCTTTGGTAAAATGAATTGAAAGAGAATCATGATACCTAGAGAGTATTAGTTGAGAAAAAGTTGGATGTTTGGAGGAAATTTCCTTTGTTTGAATTTGAGAAGAAGTATATTTAGATGGTATTGAGAAGAATTCATGAATAATCTTTGTGGATTGATGAGGGACATCTAGTTACTAGAGAAGCAATTAGAGATGTAATTGGTTTATGTTCCTTCAAACCGATCCCTAAACTAAAGACTATGAATGAGAAAGAAATAATTGAGGTTACAGGTGCGAGTTCTAGAGAAAAAAGAGATTGGTTTAAAATCAATTGTTGATTTGATAATAAGGTATGAAGCTATGGTCATTGGTCATAAATTTTGTATCCCTAACAATGACTCTACAATTTCTACTATTGTGGTGAATATTGAACTGTTGATATGGTAATAACAAGTATGGAATATAACTTGTGTGAACTACTTCACATACATCTTTTAAAGAACTTAAAGGAGATCAAGAGGAGAAAAAATAATACTTTTTGGTATGAAAATTTGTTTGTTTGTCCACTCTTTTAATTTTTGAAAGCGTTAGTGGTAATACAAAGGTTAGAATGGTCAAATTCAGAGCCTATTGCTTATCAAATCAAGAATTTTATGATAAATCTTGGTAGTTTGGATGCACACTAATTTTCCCTTTCTGAATTCTTTTGAATATTTCAGATGAGGATGAAAAAAAGGTCTAGGATTCCAGTAAGTGTTATGGATAGATACTCTAGAAGCATAAATTTTCTTGTGTCTATAGATTTATATCGCATGGAAGTAGTTGAATCAAGGTTTGTTTCAATATCTGAATTTGATTATGAAGTGTCAGATGTTGAAATTGATAAATATGCTAAAATTCTCTTGGAAATCCCTAAGAATCTAAATGAAGAAAGCACCTCTGGTAGTGTGACTGGAATAGGGAAGAAAAGGAAGAATGTAGTGAAGCTAGAAGGTGCAAAAGAAAGTAAGCTTGAACATGAGCATGAAAGAATGAGTATTTAGAAAGCTCTAAAAGATTTCAATAAGGTTATTCCCAATGCTAATTTTGATTCATCTATTTATATATTTTGGAAAATCTTCATGGCATGATAAATTCTTTGAAATTATACATCTCCAAACGTGAAATGTTTGCTGGAATTAGGTCTGATGAAGAAAATTTGAATGATATAAAAGGAAAATGTGCGAATGCACATGATCGAGTAATGGAGAGATTGAAGAGCATACAAGGTTGTGAAAAAGACACATAGGAAATAAATTATTTTCATCTAGATTCATAATTAGTCATCAAACAAATAAATGAAACATATCAAATGAAGCATGAAAATTATCAAAATACAAAGATTTCACAATGAATTTGTTAGGAAAGTTTGAGTCATTCACCATTGATAACATCCCTCAAAAAGATAATTGTCATGCATATGCAATGACAAGTACATATTCTCTTATTTCTCCTCAAGATCCTTCAAAAGACTTCACCTTCATTGTGCATACAATTATGAAACCATCAATTGAAGATAAAGCAGATGGAGTGCTAGCAACAACCATTCAAAATTGAAGTGAATAGTATGATACGATATTCAATTATTTGAAATATGCTACCTTTCCCGAGCCAACAAATAAGAATAGTCACTCTTGTCTTCAAAAAAAATTGCATCTAGATATATCATCCTGACAAACATTCTATATAAGAGGTCTTTTGATGGCCCTTTACTTAGATGTCTTAAAAAATCCTAAATCCCTATAACACTTGAACAAGTTCATGCAGGTTCTTGTCGGGGGAATTTATGAGGAATATCATCAGTTCAAATGCTAATCCGCATGGGATATTATTGGAGAAATATGGAAAGTGATTCCTTCAAATACGTTAAGAAATGTCATAAATGCTAAGAGCATCAATATTTAATTCACACTCCTACCTCCAAGCTTTGTGTACAAATTAGTATTTGGCCATATTGGTATGGGGTTCGGATATTATTAGAAAAATATATCAACCTTCATCTGTTGGACATATATTTATAATCACGGTGATAGATTATTTCATGAAATGGGTAGAAGCTATTCCTCTTCATTTAATAACATTCGATGTAATATGTCGTTTCATATTGGAACACAATATTGTTTGAAGCTTTTGAACATGAGCATGAAGTATGGATGATTGATTTGGTTGTTCCTATGTTGTGATTGATGTCAGCATGCTAATAACTACATGGTGATAATTGTATGGGAAGTTTTCTTTGTTGGTAATGCCCCTTTGTGATGGATCAGTGTGTTGCTATTTGAGTCCAAAACTCACCGCAAGATCTTATATGAGTCTAATCTCTTAACCATGTTTTCTTGACTCATTCAAACAACTATATCCTCAATCTTGAGACATTTTTTTTATGAGAAAAAAGTTATCTCTGACAGAGTTTAATTTTGTATCCTAATATTGTTCTATGTCAGGTGTACTATGTGGGAGACTCCAAATTCTACTAAGATGAACATTCTTATATTGTAGTTTTCTTGATGGTCTCTTTACTAGTAGTATGATGGGAAATTAATGTGTTCTCAGATCTAGAAGGTGTTTTCTTTGAGGATTATTTGCTGGTTTGGAGCATTATGGTTTAGTCTTGACTGACTAAGTGAATGCAATATATTATGACTTGAATAATATCCAAATTTCCATAATGAACTACATGGATAAAATGTTCAAATATTATATGGTGTTGACAAAGAAAGGTTTTGATTATTTTGTGTTCAACTAATTAGGCTCGACCTAATTGATGAATAAGATATACTTGTATATATAAGATAGAAGCAAGACAAAATGGAAGTAGAGATATATGTGGGTGTATGTGTATGGATAAGCAAGCGAGAAGGAGAAGTCAATGTGAACAAATGAAAAGATCAAAGCCTAAATTCTCTATTAGCAATATAGATTTTTTGAGAAATGCAATACTTTATATTCTGAGCTTCATTGGAATTGAAACCTACACATTGAAGGTGTATTCCATCAGTTCATTCTTTTGGTAGCGAGCCATTATCATTGTATCTTGTCAATGAGGAATCTTTTATACTCAGGCTATGAGCCCTTTAAGGAGAGTGAGTCTTGGTAGTGAGCCCCATGATATTTTGTATCCAAATATAATATATTGTGAGTTAACCCTCACTGTGATCTTTCCCGTTCTGGGTTTTCCATGTAAAAATCTTGGTGTTCATGTGTATGATTGCATCGACTTGTTTCTATGTTCTCTCTTGTTGATTTAGTCAAAATTGTGATAATGGTTAAATGGATTTTATTATCAGTTTGTCGAATACCGATTCACCCCCCTCTCAGTATTCCAAATGTTCAACAATTGGTATCAGAGCTTGGTTCCTCGAATGAATCCTAACAACTTGAGGAACGTCCCAGAATTTGAACATGAGAAAATTTTTCCTTCGAAAATAGTCCCTATCAAATTTTTATAAGCAAATGGAAGCCTTGAAGGACAAGTTGATAAAATAAAATTAGCATATTGAAAAGCTACAAAGTACAAGTATTGTTGCCTATGATCTATTCACCGAAGGAGAAGAAATCATCACTAGCCTGCTGGAACAATTGGATGAGAAGAAAATAATTAAAGAATGTTAGTAAATTTAAATTCAAATGAAGATGGATAAATGCACAAAGCTTGAATTAGAAGTAGAAATCCTGAGATCTAATTTGGGAAGGAAAAATATTTTTGAAGACAAATTTAAGATAAGGTCATAAATGCTTGATGAATTTATTACCTCTCAAAGACCATAAATAGATAAAAGAAGTTTCAGGTTTGAAAAAGGTCAGAGTTATAAAGCGAAGTGATTCACTAGTAAGAAGATGCAGTATAAATATAGAAAAAACAAGGAGCAAAGAAGCAATTCTGAAAACAATTATGTCAAATGACATGATGCAAAAAGTATTTACATTCAATGGTGTTTGTCATTCCTGCAAGAAATTTGGTCATAAGGTAAAGGACTACAAAAGTATTGTGAATGGTTCCAATGGAAATAAGAATGGATATAAAGATATTTTGTTAGATTAAAGGAAAAATGGAAAGAAGAATGTTACTTTTTGTAAGTGTATAAAACAAAAACATCCTGGTAGTAACAATAGAAGAAAGAAAAACATCTATCCGACGAAGAAGAATGATCAAAATTTTGATCCGAGAAGAGTAGAAAAGAAATAAAAAGGATTTGGAAAAATTAATCATCTGTCTTATCTATGCTGACCTTTGGTACAAATACTCCTGTCAATCTCTAAATAAAAGGAGTGGCTAAGGGGGAGATAATAAAAAATCTAATAAACTCCCTCATTGGTAATTGTGTCATATCATGATATAAGTATATTTAATGTGGTAACAAGATTAAGGTATTTTATCAGTCCCATGTGTGAAGAATGAGGTTTGCAAAAATTGGAAGAGTGAAGGTGTACATAGTTTTTGAGGCAATCTACCTACAAGTTGAAATATTTATTGCAAAATCATTCAGAATGAAAGGAATAAGTTTAGAAGGGAATTCATAGTTTCAAAATTTGAAGAAAGTGACAGATGAATTCAAAGTGAGCTTTGGAAAAAAACGTCTATACATTTCTTGGTTGAAATTTTCAAAGGTATTCATGTTTGCACAATCTTTTAGTTTTATTGATGAATAATTCAAAGATTGTGAATTGTGTAGATAAAGCTAGGTTGAAGAGATATATGAGGAATGTGTCAGAAGAATTTATGGGTGCATTCTCTTGCATCCCTCTAAGAGTAGTTCCTAAAAAAGATATCTATGCATTTTTTTATAGTAAGATTGAAGAAATGTCGTCAATTCAATTGAATGTGCTTTGGTAAAATGAATTGAAAGAGAATCATGATGCCTAGAGAGTATTAGTTGAGAAAAAATTGGATGTTTGGAGGAAAGTTCCTTTGGTTGAATTCAAGAAGAAGTATATTTGGATGGTATTGAGAAGAATTCATGATGAATATTTGTGGATTGATGAGGGACATTTAGTTACTAGAGAAGAAATTAGAGATGTAATTGGTTTATGTTCCTTTAGATTGATTCCTAAACTAAAGACTATGAATGAGAAAGAAATAATTGAGGTTACAGGTGTGAGTTATAGAGAAAAAGAGATTGGTTTGAGATCGATTGTTGATTTGGTAATATGGTATCCAACTATGGTCATTGGTAATAAATTTTGTATCCCTAACAATGATTCTACTATTGTGGTGAATATTGTTGTTGATATGGTAATAAGAGGTATGGAATATGAGTTGTGTGAACTACTTTGCATACATCTTTTGAAGAACCTAAAGGAGATTAAGAGGAGAAAAAAAATACTTTTTGGTATGGCAATTTGGTTGTTTGTCTACTCTTTTACTTTTTGAAAGAGTTAATGGTAATAGGAAGGTTCGAATTGTAAAATTCAAAGCCTATTGCTTATCAAATCATGAACTTCATGATAAATCTTGGTATGTTGGATGCACAAGAATCTTCCCTTGCTGCATTCTTTGGAATATTTTAGATGAGGATGAACAAAAGGTCTAGGATTCTAGTAAGTGTTGTGGAAAGATACTATGGAAGCATAAATTTTCTTGTGTCTATAGATTTTTGTCACATTGAAGCTGTTGAATCAAGCTTAGTTCAAATATCTGAATTGGTTTATGAAGTATCAGAGGTTGAAATTGATAAATATGCTCAAATTCTCTTGGAAATCCCTAAGAATATCAATGAAGAAAGCACCTCCGATAGTGTGAACAAAACAGGGAATAAAAGGAAGAGTGTAGTGAAGCTACAAGGTGCAAAATAAAGTAAGCTTGAACATGAGCATGAAACAATGAATATTCAGACAACTTTGGAAGATGTGCATAAGGTTATTCCCAATGTTAATTTTGATTCATCTATTTTTGTTGCAGAGAATATTCATGGCATGATTAATTCTTTGAAATTCTACATCTCTAAATGTGAAATGTCTACTAAAATTAGGTTTGATGAAGAAAATTTGAATGATATCAAACTAAAATGTGTGAATGTACACAATCAAGTAACAGAGGAATTAGAAAGCATACAAGGTTGTGAAAAAGAGGCATCGGAACTACTTTTCATTTTTTCTTGATTAGTCTAACATGCAATATGTACTAGTATTATGGGATCACCCTAGCGATTCATCATTTGTACTCTGGTTATGAGCCTTTTAAGTCAAGTGAGTCCTGGAAGTGAGCCCCGTAATATTTTGTATCTATGATAATGAAAGAGGCATACGATCAAATAAATTCATTTAAAAAAAAAAATTCATAAGTATGTAGTCCTTATTATAAGCTTCCCAAATAGTATAATTTTAAATAAATTTAATTCTATTATTATATTTATTTTTTATTTCTTGTGAATGTAGATTTTTCACCGAAAATCAAGCTCTTTATTCTACACATGTGGAAAAATAGCAGATTATCAATTTATTTTTTGAAAAATATCAGTGCACTAGATATTGAAATCCTTGATCCAACATTTTTTTTTTGAATTTTGATACATACAATTTTTTTTATGTTGTATACAGTCCGCCTATGTCTGAATTATAATTGGTTTGACATCAAAACTTGATTAAGAAAAAAAAATTCAACAAAACACTATGAAATGAAATGAAAGTGCTAGATTTCATAGTTACAAATCTAAATTGGAAATAAAATTATGTTGTATACGGTGAGCATCACTCCTTAAAAATGGTGTTTACTGAAAAAACTAGTTTTCAAAGGAGATGAAAAAAGAATTGTAATTTGATTAAAAAAAATTGAAAAAATATATTTAGAGTCTACAAACAAAATGTCACAAATCACTAGTTTGCATCATCTTCAAATTCTTCATGTTTTAGCTGCTATAGGTGCCTGAAAGTGAAGAGTTAGTTAGAAAAAATCAGTTTAGTGTCAAATTTGGCCAAAAATTGAAAACTAGTATTGTGGGATCACCCTAGTGAGCCATCTTTTGTACTCGGGTTGTGAGACTTTTAAGGACAGTGAGTCTTGGTAGTGCGCCCCATAATATTTTGTATCCAGATATAATATATTGTGAGTTAACCCTCATGGTGGTTTTTGCCATTCTAGGTTTTCCATGTAAAAATCTTGGTGTTCATCTGTATGATTGCATTGACTTGTTTCTATGTTCTCTCTTGCTAATTTAGTCGAAATTGTGATAATGGTTAGGTGGATTTTATTATCGATTTTTGGAATACTAATTCACCCCCCCTCTCAGTATTCTGGATGTTCAACAATTATTGCTCGCTTTGGACTTCCTTCCACGTTAGTTTCAGACAATGGAGCACCATTTAAGAATAATGATGTGAAGAATTTCTTGGAAACATTTAATATACATGAATTTTCAATGCGTTATTACCCACAATTTAATTGAAAAGTTGAATCAATTAATAAAATTCTTGAATAAATTCTAAGAAAAAAGTGAACAAACATAATAAAGACTGGCACACACAATTAGCATACGCATTATGGGCCTATCGTATTAGTATTATAACTTCAACGGGAAACACAACCTACAACCTTGTTTATGTTTTCAAGGCAATTATGCCCCTAGAGTTATAGATTCCATCCTAAAAAATATCTCTTCAAGGGTTAATTGATGACAATACTTATGGGTATGTGAAGGATCATGATGGGCCAAAAAGTCACAATATGTATGTGATACGATGGCCCATGTGGCTGACAACTTTTTTTTTACCCAAACTTGATGAAACGAAAAGGGTTTTTAAAGGATATTCTGAGCTTTCCACCAATATAAATTATGCTTTACTTTTAATTTAATAAATAATTATTATTCATTTTCTATTTGAATTACAACTAAAGTCTTAATTGATAGGCTGATTGAAAAAAATCTATAGCTTTCAAAGAGTATCAAATTTTTTGAATCTAAAACATGTGTCACATTATATGCTTCACATACTATAGGATTAAAAAAAAAAAATTGAATTTCATGAAGTTTTGACCAAGTTAAGGTGGTAAGACGTACGAGTTTTTATATTTTTCAAAAGTTGTAATAGGAAAATCAGAATTAATTATTTACTAGGAAACAAATTACAAAAAAAATATGCATCACATTGGGACATGAGTCTTATACTTATATATAAAATCTTATAAAAAAATATTATCATTTTATTGTGGTTAGAGTGGTTAGACAGACAACTACTTCTTCTTTTTTCCATGAAATTTAAGTACTACTCGATTGAAATTTCAAATTTTCACCAAATAGATTTTTTAAGATAAAAATAAATCTAGTAGTTTAGAAACTACATTTAATTTGAAACATATTCTATTCTTACATATTTTTGAAATAATATAGTTAACTTATTCAAATTTTTACGTCAAGTTGCCAAACTCTAATTTTTCTAAATTTTATTGCCACTTAAGGGCATATTTTTTCCATGATGATCCCACACATGCCCTTATAGGGAACAATGACTGCACCAACTTGAAATTCTCAATGAAAGATGCATCAAAACCCTCAAGCATCTTCAAGCTTACCATAAGAAAATGCAAGGAAATTATAATAATCATGTCATCCCTCATTCATTCAACAAGGGTGATTTGCTATATGAGAATCAATCAAACGTTAATACTAACCCAACAAAGAAAGGAAAGTTTATCCCTAATTGGTTAGGACCTTATGTAGTTGAAGAAAGCTACAGGTTTGGAGCATACTTGATATCATAAATGGATGGTACACCTCTTTGGGAACCTATCAATGCCACACATTTGCATCGGTATTATACCTATATTTCTGAATAGGATTAGTTTCTAAATTAGTGTTTTTAGAGATAATAGGTAGTATGCCATTGTCTCTTGCACTTTTTTCATTCTTGACACATTTTTTTTTTGTGTCTTGAATAGTGGAGTAGTGGGTCCATTTTGGTTTTGGATTCTTACTTTCAGTATCATGCTATTTGGACCTTATAGTATGTGCTTTATTAGATTAAATCCTTATATGTATTTAATATTCTATAATTAAATCATGAGTGGATTTAATTTAGCATAACATACTACCTTATAAATCGAACAAAATTTTAAAATAAAAGACATGTTAGATCATGGAGATATTTATTGAATAGTGTAGCAAAGATTATTTAATAAATTGCATTGCCATCTAGCACATAAATATAAAACCCAAACATGATCATATATATATATATCAAAATGTTTTAATACATCTCATCAATAGTATAATGTCACTATGGCCTATGGCTACTAGATCCCTCAAGATATGGGGTTCACACCCATTGAGAAACATTAGTGTGTGATCAGGATCTACTCATCGTAGTCATCTCCCACATAATCCATAGTTCCTCGTGTGCCTCAACCTCATGATAAGTGCATCCACATGCTCTCACTCTACGCATTCTTGATCAATCTAGATTCTAGCATTCTCTCTTTGTAGCTACTCGATCTCAAACTATAAGATAGCCTATCTCTTTCAAATCTCTGAGCTGCTCAAGCCTCATCTAACTCCACATTTAGTGTTGATACCCAACCCTGAGCTCAATCAACATGCTTGGATATGCTATTGAATTCTCCCTTGAGCCTCACATAAGGCTCAAACAGGTCCATGCACTACACCACAAACTGTCGGGGCATGAAACCTATGAAATTAGCCTCATCTATGGGCAAGGGTGGCACTATCACGGTAGTTACACATTGGAAGAGGTCCTCAAGATCTACCCTAAGCCTTGTGAGATAGTAATCATAAGAATAACCAGTATACATCATCACAATATACATACAGATGAGCATGATATACATAAAAGCATAAAACATAATAATAAATATCATCACTTGGGTGTGTAGCATAATCCATAAGAATCTTGAATGCCCTGTTTCTCTCCCCATGCTCTTGGACACTAGCACGTGAAGACTGTGACTTTGTTACCCGTGTGGGAACTGTATCTCTCCACTCAGTTCTAGGAGGACTAGCCTCACCTCTATTGTTTTCCTTTCTCATAGGCTAGCTCTGCTCATCCTCTATCTCCTCATCATCCTCCTCTCCCTCATATTCATTGTCCTCCTTTGATTCCTCATCCCCATCTAGAAATAGGTCTGGTGGATCTATCCCCCTGCCTGAATCTCTATCCTCCTCCCCTAGATCTGATAAAGGTCTTGCAAAGACCATAGGATAACCTATAAGAAAGATAGGTCCTGACTAAACCATCTCCCACCACTCATCATACTCCTCTTTCGTACTAACATAATCAACATCTAAGACTCGGGGCAAGTTTGTTTTCTCCTCCTCTGCATCGCTCTAGACAACATCGTCTACTGTCATTCATTTAAGGTCCCCTCCCCTAGATCTAGTAAAGGTCCTACAAAGCCCATATGATCTAACCTATAGGAAAGATAGGTCCTGGATGAACCACCTCCCACCACTCATCATACTCCTCTATCATACCAATGTAATCAACATCAAAGACTGGGAGCATGTATGTATCCTCCTCCTCTACATCTGTATGGACAACATTGTCTACTATCAACTATTTAAGGTCCCTAGGTTTGCAGGCACTTTGTATGGACCCTATGTATGCAGATCATAGTACAGGTCATCTGTATACCTACCCAAACTATCTCATTACATGATCATAGTAGAGGGGTCTCATTACATGATCGCTTCGTCCTAATAAAAATCTTTCCCTTTGCATCAGCCTCATCTGTCTTGTAGTGTCTTACCAAAATTTAAGATCCATCAGAAAAGTTCTCCATACAATTCCTCCTCCCTTAGCCTATCAAATCTAACTATCCAAAATAGTACATCACCATGTTTCCATGCTTGTCTAAGTGGGTAACCGAATGCCTGCGATATCCCACCATAATGGCAATTGATAATCCTCTAGGTTTAGTACAGGTAATGTGCTCCAAGCACTAGGTCTATAGTACAGTGCAATGTACCATGTTGTTCACCTCCCCATAGTTAAACCAACCCAAGCCATAGTACAGGTGCACTAGTATGTTCTGACCCCGTGCAAATACAACATGATAGTGATCCATGTCTCAAATCATGTTCACTAATCCCCCCTCTAGATGTGTCACACAACCATAGGGTATAAGTATGAGTGCTACTATGAAAATTATGATGTTCCACCTGAGTGGTGAGTACAAATGTAGAAGTTGTGCAAGCTTAATGCATGGTGCTATCATTCTGTGATGAACCGATCTCCCTAGGCAATACTCGATGTCAAACCAAATCTCCTCAAATCTCCTACCCTATGCTAGGAAAAATCTCTCTCCTCACATGGTCACTCATAGATTGCGACACATTTCCTCTAGTGTAATAGTCATCTCTCCTACAGGTAGGTGAAAGGTTTAGGTGTCTGTGTCCTATCTCTTTTCTAGCACCATCAACATGGCATCATGATATCATATCACTGTGGAGAGATAGGCCTAGTAGAGGCCTATCTCTTGGAGGATCTACACATCCTCCTCAGGTAGCTAATCGAATAGCTCTTGTAAATGGTTGAATTTTCAACCAACTAGGTCCTAGCGTGATCGAGGTGCAGTCTGACATAGAAAAGAAGAAAAATTTCATCTAAATAATCTTAAACACTTAAATTTGTGCTTTAATGGTAAAAAAGTGCGCTAAATTTTCTCTAAAATATCTTAATTAAGGGTTCTAGAACTTTATTCCTTAATTGGGACACCATGATGAAGTGGGACAATTTGTGATGAAGTGGGACACTTTCTGATGAAGTGGGACACTTTGCAAAGAAGTGGGACACTTTGCGATGAAGTGGGACACTTTGCGACAAAGTGGGAAACTTTGTGACAAAGTGGGACACTTTGCAACAATTTATAAAAATGAAAGAAAAACCCTCCCTAGAATCTAAATTCATCTTATAATTTCATAAAAACAAAAAATTGATTAGATAAAAGTACAAAGAAGGAAAAATCCACTCAGAGTAGGCTATCGCTCATCTCATGCGATTTCCTCCCATAGAAGCTCAATCTATGGATGAGTGAATGAATGCCTGCTCGGCATGATGGCTCACTCTACTCGAATCTCACTCTACAAAATGGTTAAAGATAAAATACTAAGAGTTACTTTCTCTTTTATCTTTATAGACATACATTTTTAGGTGATTTTTTGTTAAAAAGAAAAGAAATGATTTTTATTTAAACTAACATATTAGGAGCTAGCGAACTTTGGTTTCAATGTCGTCTATTGCATTGGAATCATGGTTCTACTACCATTCTCATCAAATGTCTATCATCAGGTGCCATGGTACTTGGAAATTCCATATGATGGACTTATGTAGTTCGACGTGGTTGGATTCCTACCTTGATTCCACCTCCATAAAGCAAGCGGAATCAAGGGGGTATACATCCACCCATGAATTCAAATTTCTAGGAAAGTTAGATAAGAGAATTATTTTTGAGCTACTAATGAGTTTTTTATGTAGGATGCAGTTCCTAACATTGTGGTTTTTCAGGTAACTACACTGGGGGCTTCATTATCCCTAACGAATCCATATGAGTATCCTTTTATAAAGTTACTTTTTGAAGTAGTTTAGCTTGCATATAGATATAGTGTCATATGGGCACTAAAGTGGGGGCTAAATGTAGTGTATAAAAATGCATACCTTTGCATTTTCACACTTAATTTGGACCTAGTTTATCATACCTTGCATTAAATTCCCTTTAGGTCACTTATTATGGTCCTCTAAGACCCCTTTTGGTGCATCCCAAGGCATATTTCAACTGTGAACCTGACCAAAATCCATAAACAACCTCTAATATTGGTAACCCAACTTCTAAAATTGAAAAATAATCCTAGTAGGACAAAGACACCCTTGTTGCTATCTTAGTACCTCTTGGTGGGACCAAGATGCCACCTAGGGCATCTTAGTCTCGAGGGCTTTATTTTTGGGAATTAAGAGCGGGAAATGAAAATGTTTGATTTAAATTGGTATTTTGTTAGTCTTTGGTATCTAATAATCATGTTATTAGATAGGATTGCTTATAAAGGTAAGATTCACACCCCATTTTCACTAAGTCAAGTAATTTAAAGAAATTTAAGACAAGTTTTGAAGCAAGTTTGAAGGAGAGTTTCAGGAAGCAAGGAATTGAAGTCTTCGAGCAACCTTCTATTATGTTTTTGAGGGTTTTTCAAGTCCATTTTCAAGTAAAGATCTAGCATTGTCAAAGATTAATGATGGATTCCTATGGAGAATCATGAGAGATTCTTGGTTGGAGATGCAACTAGCCATACTTCCAAACCTAAGGACTTGTTTCTTGATTCATTACATCTTCGATTATTGTTCTATTTTCTACATAAGGATGGTATATTTCATGTTTATGACTTATTAGGGTGATTTGAGATCTCCTTTATAGTAGGTCACTTTTATTTGAATCTTAAGAATTCTATTCTAACACATTTGAATAGGGTTTCTCCATGTTTTAGCTGTAACATCGAAAAAAGGGTCCTTAGCCTTTTTCGCGCTTGTTTAGCTCCTTGTGGATTTTGGCTCAGTTTGGCCTTGATTTAGTGTTGTAATGTAGATGACACATTCACATTAGGTCTTGGGCCCTTGAGAACTAGTTTACTTTAAAGATGCCTTGTAAAGGTGTTGTGATACACTTTCACACTTTTCTAGGATTTCTAAGCATAATTAACTGTATTTCCATCATAATTTCTCTTAGACTTAACTTATTTGGTGTGTTGTAAAGTGTTGTAATACAGTTTCACATTACTCTAGGCTTGTCATCAATAATTTCTCTTTCTTATAATTTAATTGGCCCTAATTTACACCATAAGCCTCATTTATTGCATCTTTTTTAGTATAATCCCGACACTAATCACTAACCAATCACAATTCAGGTGTTTCTAGCTTGTGTGGCCAAGATCACCACTTGTGGTGAATGAATCACACCTAAGTTTTTTCATCCCAAACCTTTTTTTACACCTTTCTAAGAACTTTTAATTTTTGGTCCTATACATTTTTCCAGATGTAACTCATTTGCCACTTGTGGCGAATAAGTCCCATGTGACCAAAATTCAAATTTTTGGCAAGACTTTATTCTCCTAGATTTGATGTCAGGTTGTAGTGTTGTAATTTTTGGAATTATTGTATAATTGAGTATAAATACAAGGTTCTTTCACTCATTTTCACTTAAGCCTTTGGTAAAAACATTCTTAATAGCAATTTCAGTTCACAAGACTATTCAAGTGTCTTCAAGAGAATTTAAGAACAAGATTTCTTCATCCATTGTTACAACAATTCAAGATCCATCATCTGTTGGAAAAAGACACTACAAATTATTTCTGGTGTTGTCATTGATGGCAACCCTAGTCGGTGTTTAGATGCATATGTCATCATTTAATCATATCGACAATCAGATTGAAATCATTCAAGAAAGAACAGAGCATCCGATAGTTATGTGTTCAATGATTCATATGCAAGTTTTATGTTATCATTTTAAGCTGTGTATCTCAGAGAATGTTTTTTGGTATATGATATCTACTGATATTGAATCTTAGTGGCTCATATTGATCCTTGTGTGGGTTAGAAGATCTGGTTGATTAATTCTCTATTTATCAGTACAAAAGCCGACTTGGTGAATGTAACATGTCACAGATGTTTGAGAAATAACTTTTTACATATTTTTGTGTTTGTGCATGTTGATGGTGATCATTTCTTTGCTCTAGTTTACTTTGGTTGGTGCACAGAAAGAATTTATTATGGATTGAACTAACAGTTTGAATATATTTTTTATTTTTATTTGAGCCGAAAACAGGTGATTAAATTTAGTCATGGATATATATAAGTGATTGAATATATGATTTTGTAGAGATATAGATGTGAAAAGAGTGTGTGAAATGTGAAGAGTTGAATAGCAGAGTGATTATGCACAGTTTCAATTGTGCATTAAGGATTTTGTGATGTGAATTTGAGCAGAGCAAAGAAAAAGTGCAGAATTAGTTAGAAGGACAAAAGATCGATTGTTGAGCCTAACCATAATTGTAATTAATAATTTATAGAGGCTAATCTCTCAGTTCAAATATCTCAGATGGTTTTAATTTGGAAATTTTGTAAGGCAGTGTTCCTGAATGCAGGTGCATTACCATATTGTAAACTTTACTTTGAGTATACATAGATCATATTGTGGATTGGCCATCCACCATGGTTTTTTCCCTAACAGGGTTTCCACATAAAAATCATTGTGTTACGGTGTTGTGATTGTTTACTTCATGCTCATGCATTTTGGTTGAATGTTACAAGTGCTTTGAAGTTTAATAAAGTTAATTTTTGCACAACACTGATTCACCCCCCTCTTAGTGTTGCTTGTTTCCAACATCATCATGGAAAGGTTCTAATTGCATTACTTCATATTCATGATTCATTATCTTATTTCATCATTTTCTTTAATTACCTGCAAGGGGATTGACCAAGGAAAACCACCATTCGTTAACAATCAACAAGTTTTCTTCTTTCTTTATGTGATTGTAGATCTAGGTGCTTTAGAGACTTGAATATTATTGAAGATTAGGTTTCACATTTGTCACCCCATTTTCAAGGTCATATTCTTCAATAAAAGGCCATCTACAACCCCGAAAATGGAGTTTCGGATCTAGGAACCTGGAGGAATAAATTAAGCAGATTGAGAAGAGAAGATCTAGACTTTGAATTTCTAGAAAAGCCAAACTAGACTCATTCACCAAGAGTGGTGAATGAGTCTCACCTTAGCTATTTTTATGAAATTTTTGAAGATTTGGATACCCATTTTGCTTAAACTTGCTTTGGTATAATTTTCCAGAACTAGGATTAATTTGGCTAGAATGCTGAATGAGTCCCACCAAGCCTAAAAAGTAGTAATTTAAAGATTTCAAAGCTCCATTCCCTCTCTCTTCAGATTCTAGGTGCACACTTTCAGTTTTCTAGTTTTTTGTTTTCTTCCATGGTCATTTCTAATTCATTTTGTAGGTCATTACATCAAACTAGGGTTTTTCATTTCATCTTTCTTTTCATTGTCTTTTCCAAGTATAAACTTGGTGTTGAACTCCTCATTTACATCAATAAATTCCCTAGAACACACCCATTTTCTAGATTTCAATCACCTTTGTATTAGAATCTCAAGGGTTTGTTCTTGAATGTAAATGGTTAATTTTGTATCCTAGTTCCTAAACCTTAGTTATCTAGCCCACACACAAAATTATCCATTTAATTTTGGTGAACCTTCATTTCAAATACCCTTTTTTTATCTGGGGTCCATCATCATTCTAGATCTAGCTTCCATTAAGTTTGTATTAGGGTTTGCATTAGTTAATTTGTATTCTAGGGTTTCAAACTTTTTCATTAGTGAAAGTCCATATATGTTACATTTTTGAAAATCAAATCATTGAAAATATTATTAAAATTGCATTTTCATCTTATACTTACATCATACAGCATAGAAAACATAAAAAATCAACAAAAAAATCTAATTTAAAAAAAAAAAAATCCCTACCGGGACTCATTTGCCACCTTGGGCGAATCAATCCCTTTGCACCTTTGAAACTGCCTTTTACAACACAAAAAACCTTTTTTTAAAGCTTTTGTTTTATGCCATTGTTTATATGTTTCAGTTGGATGACTTTCTGTCTCATGCATTTTACAAAATATAGCATAATTTGGTCCATTTCATGCAGTGCTTAATTTCAAATTTTCATTCACAACATTTCAGTTTTTAGATCATTGCATTACCTTATTTGAAATTTGAAAATTGCATTTCATTTTAGGTCTTAACATTGCATTTTATGTTTGCATAGCTCTTGTTACATTCAAGTCATCAGAAGTAGCATAATTTACATTCATGGCAATTATGGATAGCATTATATTTTTGCAATTTTCATTTTCAGCATTAGTTCCTAGTTTCCTTATATCAGTTTCATTAAAAAATGAAAACAAAAATAGAAAACATCAAAAGACCCAATTCAAGAAATGCTTAGATTTAGGGAAAGCATATCATCCAATCCATTTAGTATTGATGACTTAGACATGTTAGATGAAGCCCTTAAGGACTTCCTCTCACTAGGATCATCCACTAAAGGTTTTATACAAGAGGATGCAAGCATTGACAATCATGATAATCATAATTGTTCTTCTTTAAATACATATTGTATTAGTGATGAAGGTATCTTTTTGATAGGAGACACAATCATTGACAATCATGAAAGTCTTTTTTTTCTTCCCCCTTGGAAAAACACTATGACACACAAAATTGAGATCATGGCCACTACTCCCAACAGCTTCCCTAGTTGTGAAAATACTTTAGTGAATAAGGATACAATCATTAATGATCATGAAAAACACATTTGTGTGGAGGATATGTTGATATTTTAGAGCTATGAAAATCCTACCTCACCTACTTGGGAGTACATTATAGGACATGGGGATATAAATATAGATAATCATGACAATCAAACCTTTTCTTCTCCTAATATCTTCTCTACATGAAGAGGATAGTTTAGTGTTAGAAGATATCCTTATTGAGACTCATGAGAATCTTATTCCCCCCTTTCTTGATGCCCCTACCATTTGGGAAGACCTATTTGAAAAAAAAAGTCCAATCATTAGTAACCATGAAACTCCAAGTTATCCATCTCTTCATGCCTCTCCTATGAGCAATGAAGCTAATTTACCAAATACAACCATGAAATGTGATGAACTTATTTTTGTTCACTTTCCTAAAAGCTCTCCTACTAGGATACATACTATGGCACAAGAGAATGTGACCTTAGAGAACAAGGATGGAATTATGGAAAATAATCAGATTTCCCCCTATCCTAATATCTTTGCTATTGGTGAAGAAGATATTAGGTTGTTACAAGATCCAATCAATGAAAATTATGATGAAAAAAATATTGATGAAAATATAACCATTACTTTTGATGAAGTCATTTTAGAAGAACCAACATTTTAATGTCAAGAACATTTAGTTTATAGTTCTCCTAAAAACTCTCCTACTAGGGAAGATATCATGGTGCAAGAAAACAACATTATCAATATCCTTTCAAGCACTAGTAATGTGTCTTCCTTGGGTGATGGTAAAAATATGATTCTAGATTTCCCTTTCTTAGAGATACATCAAACCAATATCATTGAGGTTATGAATGTGTAAGTTTCCATTAGATCCCCATTGACTATTGGACCTCCTCCATTCCCGGTGGGACATCCTAAGAATCCTTTAATTCTTCATTCACCCTCACAACAACCACAAGTTCAAAATAAACCTATTCTCTTCTTAGAACCACCTAAAAGGAAACTCGATAATAATAATGTTTCACACCAACCGAGTTACAATGATATTGCTCACATATATAACAAAGTGTATACAATCAAGGTCAAACTTCAACCTAAGGGACTTATGAAGCAACTTGCAAAAGGATGTGATGCTATAGAACAAGGAATCCATGCCCCTATAAGAACTAATGGTCTTGTTCATTGTCCCTCAAAACAAAAACCTTCAATTAATGTCAACACTGTCACAAACAATTCTTCCAAGAAAACCTTGGTACATCCTAAACTGATAGATATATCATTAAATATGTATCAAGTTGGCACTTTGTTTACTCATCATTATGAATAACATTAGTTATTTCTCCTTTCCATGTAATAGATTTAGGATCATAGCATACTCACTATTGCATGTAATTCCATTTTTTCAAGGAGCAAAATATCATCGTTCATTCTGGGCTCACCCTTGTCCCGCACTAAGTCAGGGAAAGGGGTTGTTAGCCTTCTCCTTTTATATCACTTTTCATTGTCACTTTTGGCTAGTTGATCACCTTTCATGTATATCTAAGAGCAATCTTGGGATGTGGAAGACATGCCTTAAGTTGGGTCACATTTGACATACTACCTTTTTCATGATGTAGCTTATCAAAAACATATGACTTGGCATAGGGATTTTTGAATAAGCTCTCATCTCTTCTTCTACTTTAAAAAACTGCTCATAGTAAGGGTGTTAGCAACCACTTTAAGGTGGGGGCATTCATCGATGACATATTTTTGTAAACTTTCATAGCATGATTTATCTTTTTTCTTTTGATGTGTCCTCTTCTTGTTGGTGTCATTGGGTTTGATGTCATGGTTGATCCCACAATGTTGGTTTACAATTTCTAGGAGATTCTAATTTTTGATGAAATCACATATTTTTAGAAAATATAATGATTTAAGCCTTAAAAAGTTCCATTTTAAGTATTTCAATTGAAGAGGGTTTGATCAAACCACCTTAGATCAAACTCCCTTGAATAGAACCCTACTAGTTTTAAACCATACCTATAATGAAGTCTCCTTTACACCTATCAAAATGTTGATAAAAAACCACTTTTGATCTACCTTTTGGGGGATCAAATTAATTCATTTAAAATTTATTTTTTGTAAGTTTTTAGCCTTTATTATAAGCTTCCCAAAAATTATAATTTTAAATAAATTTAATTTAATTATTATATTTATTTTTTATTTCTTGTGAATGTAGGTTTTTCACCAAATATCAAGCTCTATGTTCTGCACATGTGGAAAAATGAAAGATTATAAAATAAAAATTAAAAAAATATGAGTGCACTGGACATTAGAGTCCTTGATAAAAAAAATAAAAAAAATTGATACATACAAAAAAACGTTGTGTTATACGATCCGCCTATGTCTGAATTGTAATTGGTTTGACTTTGAAACTTCATTAAGAAAAAAATATTTAATAGAAAACTATGAAACCAATTGGAAGCACTAGATATTGTAGTTACAAATCTAAATTAAAAAAAAATAGAAATTTATCCTTCATGGAAAAAATTTAATGTGTTATACGATGAGCGTCACTCCTTAAAAGTAGGGTTTACTAAAAAAACTTATTTTCGAAGGAGATGGAAAAAGAAGTGCAATCTGATTCCAAAATTTAAAAAAATATATGTTTAGAATCTATAGAAAAAATTTCACAAATCACTAGTTTGCATCATCTTCAAATTCCTCATGGTTTAGCTGCTATAGGTGTCCAATTGTGAATATTTAGTTAGGAAAACTCGGTTCAGTGTCCAGTTTGGCCAAAAATTATAAACCAGTATTGTGGGATCATCCTCATCCAAGAGTGTACGATCTACTAATATGCCATGATGTGAATGAGGCATCCAATGGGTGATGATCTAATACTTTGACTTGTCCTCTCTTGGATACATTAGGCACAATGCTCCCCAAGAAGAAGACCTTACATGAACAAAGAAAAATCCCCTTTAATAGAATCTTTACATGACATTCAAAATAATTTACAAAAAGAATTACATTATGGTGCCTTATCAAAGCTATCAGGAGGATAAATTTGGTATGGTTATTATGATGGGAAGCTAACACACTGGCATTACATTCTAATTATATGGTGGGAAGCCGACACACTGGTACAAATTTCTCACTAAACCAATTCTTTGGGACAACTCACCTCATGGATGAACTAATGTTTTATGTCCTCAGAGTGAGCACATATTTTCCACCTCATTCTTCTTTATTTTAGTTCTTGACATTGCATGATCATGTATATTGTTCTGTTGCATATTATACACCTTGTGTGCGTCCTTTTATGCTTATTTTGGTTTGACTTAGGATCTTGGATCTTGGGGGCTAGACCTCTACCTTGATCTTTATCATCCTTTTTCATCTGCATTCATATGATTAGACCCCTCTTGTTCGTTTACTTTAGTGTGAGTCTTGTTGAAATGCACAAGACAACTAAGAGGCAGGGTGAATCAGTTCTATCAAATCACTTTACTTATAACCTTAATCAATTCCACTTTAACTTCAATCTGTCATTAAGTGTGAACATGAAATGAAAATAATAGAAAGAAAACACCAGAGACACCATATTTACATGGAAAACCTAATGAGGGAAAAACCATGGTGAGGGTTAGCTCACAATATAGTAATAATGCAATATTGAATACAAAGGATCACTACTAGAGGGCTCACTACCTAGATACTAAGGCTCACAACCCAAATATAAGGGCTCACTACCTTCAAAGGACTTACTATCTAGAAAGAGGCTCACTACCTTCAAAAAATGAAAACGATAAATAAAGATCCACCACAAGGGTCCCACACATTCACATCTTGATCAGAAGATTGTAGACACCATCATCTCACTTCTTTTAGGAATCTAACACATTAAATTACTACTACCTCAATTCTCTCTTGCACACTCTTCTTTTCACATTTGTTCACACACTTCACTTGCTTGCTTGATTAATGGATGGATAGATATCAATTTTATACAACTTGATTTTATTTTATACCATCTTGAACCCTAGAAATATTCTCCAAGTTAGGCTAAACATTCTTCAAAATAAAAATTCAAATTAGGTTAGCTACTCAACATTTCTGCGATGGATAAGAATGAGAGAGGAAAAATTACATATTTAATTAGGACACAAACAACATCTTGGATCAATCACATGCTTCCTTAATTTGATGCAAAAAACTTAATGAAACTTGTAGACACCATGTCAACCAAACCTAATGAAAACCACAATGATCTTTGAAGCATGCGCATCTCCAACAAGATGATCACATATGGATCACTCAACACACTTCACCAAAAAATTTACCATCTCTAAGAACACTTCAGGTACATCCGCATCAATTGCAACAAACTTCATATATATAAAACTCTTCAACAGTCCAATCAGACCAACCTACAACACACATGAGCTCTGGAGTAGGTCCTCTGGAGTGCAAAATCACAAGCACACTTTTTAGAACATAGAAACCATCAAAATGACAAGATCAAAAACCAAATTTCAAAAGACTTCAGAGCCAAAACCTTTCTTCCAGTCCACAAACAATTAGTTCTACCAAACTAGTTCACATAACAGTGAAAACATCTTTCACTCTCCATCGAACCAAAAGATAGAACTCATAATATATTATCCATTGAAGCTTATGAACACAAATATGGATCCACATATGAATAGGATCAACATTGAATAAATGTAGAGCACAATACCAGAGCACTCATAGAACAACACTTCAACACTGTCTTTATTATTTCTCAAATTTTCTCAAAAGCACCTAGAAAAAAAAACTACTTCATAAATATAGCTCCATGTACTCTAAGCACTTATAAAGTATCTCAAATATAGAGGTACCATCTGCAATCAACTTGAACTACATTGAAATCAATGACAACATTAATCCCAACAACACCAAACACATCTAAACTTGCAACAATCTCCCCCTTTGTCATTGATGGAAACACATGATGTGAAAAACCATCAAAGATACCATACACAATATTCAAAAGAAACAACCTGCACAAGCATAAAATTTTCACATGATTCTCTCTACCTTTGACATCAATGGTAAAGGAATTTTTGTATAAAAAATCTTGCCATATAAAGCTCTATTCACTCCCCCTTAGGATTACACCCACATCACATGTTGCAATGATGTACTTTTATACTTCCCCTGAGAAGTAGACCTCAATCATCAGTCTATATCAAAATATTTTGTGAATCCACTAGACTGTTGCACCTCCATGTGCACTTAGTTCAAGTAAGGAGAGGCAGTAACCCATAACTTCCCCCTGAGATACTCAAAAGTATCGTTCGAAAGGGCATTAGTGAATATGTCAAAAATTTGTTCTTTGCTAGGTACATATTCAAGTCTAACTTCATTCTTCAACACCTTCACCCTCAAGAAGGGATATTTGATAGATATGTGCTTTTTCCTAGAATTCATCACTCAATTCTTTGAAATGTTTATAGCACTTGTATTATCACATAATATAGAGATAGGTTCATCACTCACCACACCTATGTCCTTCAAGGTTTTCTTCATCCATAGTACCTATGTACAGTAGGATTTTTCTGCAATATACTCTACTTCTATAGTGGATATGGAAATTGAATATTTTTTCTTACTCAACCATGAAACTAATCTTCCTCCAGGGAATAATGCACTACCACTTGTACTCTTTCGATCATCTACACAACCAACCCAATTTGCATCAATGTAGGCATTCAAAGTGAAATAATTATCCTTCATATACCATAACCCATAATCCAAAGTTCGCTTAAGATATCTGAATATCCTCTTCAAGCTTGTAACATGTGCTTTCTTAGGTTCTACTTGAAATATTGCAACTAAACATACTACATGCATGATATC
>CM021100.1:242704894-242825929 GCA_007115665.2 Sequoiadendron giganteum | reverse complement strand
CAAGATACCTTTGTCACCAATGGGAGATATATTAGGAGAAGAACAATTATGTTTATCATGATTATTAATGTTTGCATCCTCTTGGGTCAAAGATTTTGAGGATGATCTAGGAGAGATGAATTCATCAAGGGATTCAGATCTAACATGTCCAATTCATCACTAATAAAGGGCCTAAGAAGGGTGTGAGTGGGTGCTTGTGATGTTTTAATGGTTTGTTTTCATTTTCTAAAGAATCTGATTTAAATGATCTAGGAACTAATATAGAAAATGAAAATTTCAAAATTCTAATACTATCCATAAGTGCCATAAATTCTATTTAAAATTTAATAGAAGAAATGCAAACTTAAAATGAAAAATTGAATTTAAACAATGCATAAAATGAGCTAATTTAAGCTAAATGTAATGAAATACATGTTACAGAAACACTACCGATTGATACAAATAGATAATGGGATAAAAAAAAAAGCCTAAATATAGAGTTTTTAGCTCTATAAAAGGTTGTTTCAGGGGCCTAAAGGGACTAGGACGCCCAGGGTGGTGACTTAGTCCACCTGGTATTTTTTTGATAATTTTTAGAAGACTTTGATAGATTTAGGTGGTTTATGTGTTGTATGAGGTAGACCTATGATGCAAATGCAAAATTTTAGAAAGTTTTAATGTTTTAAGATGCAAAAATGCAACCTTTATGCACTTTCACTAATGCAAAATTTGAAAACCCTACAATGCAATGCAAACCTAGGCTGATGAAGGACTCCAAATCAAGAAAAGAAGGGTTGCAGATGTTAGGTTCACCAAAATGTAACATAGATTTTGGCACCACAAGAATCTCTAACACTTCTAGGGATTTTCACCTAAAAGGAGAGATGTGTAGGCCAAAAAGCTAAGTGTTAAATTCAAAGACTATGGGTTTTAAATTATGTAAATTTTTCTAAATGAAAAAATATAAGTGCTGGAAATAGATAAAAGAAACTAAATTCTAATGCAAAACCTAAGAAATGAACTATGTTTGAAAACAAACAATGATATGCAAACATTAACTAAATGACCTAAGAAAACATAAACAAACTATTACAAAAATGAATAAAACTAAAGAGGTACACATGGAGGCTGAAGAAGGATGGCATAAAGGTTCGAAAACCTAGTAAAATAGATGCAGATGTCAATTGGGACACTTATGCCAAGTTGGGCAACCTAGTCTAGTTTCTGTGAAAATCTACGAGAAACTGTTTTTGGAAAAAGGGTACATAGATCTACATTAAACCCTAAAATGAATGTACAGTGGGACTAGGTCACCACTAATTTCAACCTAGTCCACGTCTAGATTTTAGGAGATCTAAAGGTGCACTTTTTAGGTCTCAGTTTGGACTTCTGCTCCTAACAAGTTTGTGGATCTGAAACCTTGATTTTGAGCTTGTAAGAGACTCTTAATGGATGTTTTTCCCTATCCAAAAATAGGTGTCTTTAAAAAGTCTTCAGCCCTATCTCCAATTATATACACACCCTTTTAATACCTAAATATTTAAAAACACAAAGAAGGAAGAAGAAATGTTGATTTTTAGGGATTGGGGGTTTGCCTTGGTCAAACCCCTTTTGGGTAATCAAACTAAATGAAGATATAAATGAAATGAAGCATGAATCAAATAGAGTTAGTAACTTGCCATGATGAGAGATCTTGAGTTGCAACAATGGATGATTCAATGCTTGAATGCTTCAACAAATTATGTCTTGGTGACTTAGAGTGAAAACCCTATCTTGCTTGAGAAGAATAGTGGATGAGGGAGAGAGTTGCGAATAATGATGAATTAGGGTTGAAAATGTGGTGGAGGAGAAACTTGATCATTGAAGGTTTTCAAAAGGTTAATTTGCCAATTTTTTGTGTTGAAGCCTAAAATCATGTGTCAAGGCCATGTAATGGTTAATTTTAACGTATTTAATCCATGTAATAGGTCTAAGGTGGTCAAGGAGATGAAAAATTAAAAACTTGTAATATTGTCCAATATGTAAAAAGAGCAAAAAAAGAAGGAAAATGAAAAGACAAAGTGGGATTTGAAGGGATAGGTCATTCAAGGTAGTTTAAGAGGCAGTTACTAGTTTATAAATATCTATAAGAACATTGTAAAAGGTGAGAAAAAGTTGATCTTGATATCCTTGTAATCAAAATTTGAAATAAATCCCTATTTTTGTGTTAACAACAATATTTCCTTTGTTTTTACCTTTATCTTGATTAATTAGGAATTTAAAAAGAAAAATTCTTGTGTGATCATAGTTAGGAAGGTTTTAGTCATTATTTTAAATAGTTGAGAAGCTAGTTTTTTAAGAAACAAAAGAACAAAATGCAATATTTTTAGTGCCCGGACTGTGTTCTTCCATAATAGTTTGAGAGTCCATTAAAGAACCAAAGGCCATACAACCAATATAGGGTTAGTGAGTTAGTGGGATAGATTTATTTTAGTTTCTTTTCAATGTATATATTCTTGTGTGTGTAGGGGTATCAAGAATATGAAGTTGTGTTATTGATTCAAGACAAAATCAGAGTTTTCCCTCTTAACAATGAAGGTTTCAAGCAGGGTATTAAAGGAATAGCATGTGCATGGGTAAGAAGATCCTTCCAAAGGTTTTTTCAGATATAATAAGGCATGTTCCAACTGATGGCTAGAGGTCTCTAAGTGTGTCATGCAAGAAACCCTCCCTACTTTTGGTGTTTTCACCCTATAATTAAGGGTTTAATGAAATAGTCTATTTTCAAGCTTTTCTAATCTTATGAATTGGAGAATTTTGAGTTTGGAGGTGCAAATAAATACTTTTTGTGGTTGGTAAGGGATTTATAGTAACCTAAAGGGGGTCTCCTTTGTAAAATAGGCCTATTCTAGTAGCATTTTTAGGCACATAGTCTAAGAATCTGACGATTTATTTGGGACAATCATTTTAAGCTTTTGTTATGTTTATTTAGAAAATATTGGGCTTCTAAAAGTGTATTTGGTTCTGGGGAAACAAATTGAGTGTGAGGATTTTCACCCGATTGAGGCATGGAGACCTAGTTGATAAATAGTGCTTTGACTTCACTAAAAGTAGAGATCTAATGGAACAGTGGAAAGAGTGAATGAATTTTTTTGAATCTTGTTTTATTAAGGGTACTACAATTGTTTCTATGTTTAGATATGGTGTAAAAGGTAGGTTTGCAGGGTTTGAGGGATTGGACAAGGAGAACCTTGTAGAAGAACTTGGTTATCTATTAGGATAGTCACGTGACTAATGGAAATCATCTTTGATAGTGCTTGTAAGTATGGAATGGTTCCTTTCAATCAAGTTATGATGTCTACAGTGTCTTGGGGGTCTAAGAACAGGGTATTAGCATGATGAATTTCTTTGTAATCATATTTCCTAGTTTGGAATACAATTGCAATGATGATTGATATGGTGTATAATTGAGGATATGTGTGGTTTTTTATCAGATTTTTGTTCATATGGTCATCTTGTTTTACTGATGATTGCCTTATGAAAGGTTGAGAGAATTTATGGATGTTGAAATGGTGATTTTGTTTCTTGCATAATGTGTTGCCTTGGAAAGTGAGCGTGTTGGTGGAATTTTGTTTTATGGAATGAATTGAAGAATGAGAATAAGTTGTGAATGTTGAAAACAATGATTTACTTCAAAGCTTCCTAATGGTGATTTTGATTTGATTCAGTCGATATGAAGATGAATATGTTGAAATAGATCTTCTCATGATTTGGTTTTGGGTTAGGTGTACATTGTATTTGTGTGGTTTGGCAGTTTAGTTCTACATCAAAATGAGGGAAAAAATGATTATTTATACAATTTGTGACCTAATTTCCTCAAAAATAACACATGATAGGCCGACCTAAGGGTTTAGGAGGAAAAATATTGCAAGAAATTTGATTTAATTTTGATTTTTATGCCAAAAGGGACTAGGTCGACCAAGGTGGTTACCTAGTCCACTTGGAAAAAATCAAGTGCTAGTAAGGAATTAAAGTATTATTGTTCATGTTTGTCAGGATTATCTCCTAAAACACACTAAAGTTAGACCTAGAAGTGCATTAAGGGGCTATTTTAGCATAATAAAGGGTGGATTTGGTGATGGCAAGCCTAGGAAAGTGTGAAACTATGTTATAAAACCCTACAACACCTTAGCACAAGGCTTGGAAAGAGGTAAAAAGAGGTCCACAATCCATAGGCAAGGGCCCAAATGAGTGAAAAGTGTCAAGGCTACACTTTTTAGTGACACATGCGCTAAGTATTCTTGGTGTTCATTAAATGATTTATTGATGCTAAACTAAAGAAATGCAAAGTTCTGGAAAAACACAATGATGTATGCAAACATATACAAAATGACCTAGAAATGTATATAAAACTAAATAAAAAGCTAAAAGAAAAAATGTGTGCACCTAGAATCTGAAGAGGGATGAGATGAAGGTCTGAAATGCTGATAGAATTGTTGTAGAGGCCTCTTGGGACACTTGTGTCAATTTGGGTGACTTAGTCCCAGATCTAGAAAAACTGGTCTGGAGCTCGTTTCTGCCAAATGGGTGTTTGAATATCCAAATTTAACTGAAAGGCAGGTTGAGTGGGACTAGGTCACCATTTTTGGTGACTAAGTCTACTTCTAGATTTCTAGAAATTCAAAAGAGGAAACGAAAGCCCTCGATCTGCACTTCGGTTCTTCACAAGTGTTTGCTTCTGAAACTCTGATTTCGAAGACTGAAAGTGACTTTTAGTTGATGTTTGGACTTGGCAAGCAAGGAGAGGGCTTCAAAAAAATATTCAAATCCTTCAATGAGCTTTGATGTACCTAAATCTATAAACACATCAAGAGAGAATGAAAAATGTTGATTGTTATGGCATGGGGGTTTGCCTTGGTCAAACCCCTTTTAGGTAACTAAACCAAAATGATGAAATAATGTAGTGAAGAATGAAATGAAACAATGGAGTTAGTACCTTTCCACAATGAGATATCTTTACTTTATACAACAATTAACCCTTGAATGCTTCAGAAAAGATTTCTTGTTGACTTGGAATGCTATAACCCTATCTTGCTTGAGAAGAATGAGAGATGAGTGATTGAGAAGAAAGAATTTTTGAGAGAGTTAGGAGGAAGAAGGTTAGAGATTAGGGTTAAAATGAGGATAAAAACCATTATTTATAAATTTTGTGCCCTAATTTTTTTGAGAATACCTCATCATAGGCCGACCTTATGCTTTAGAAGACAAAATCCTACAAGAATTTGAAGTTTATTTTGATTTTTATGCAACATAGGACTAAGTCGCCCAAGGTGGCGACCTAGTCCACCTAAGCAAATTTGATTGAATGTCAAGAATTTGTTATCAAGAGACACTACACATGTTATTTGGTGTTGTCATTGATATAAACCCTAGTTAGTGATTCAATCTGCACTTCAGTAATTTCTCATACCGGAAGCCAGATTGAAGATTGATGTTAACTGCCAAATCAGAACAATGCATCTGATAGATTTGTGTATACCAATTCATATGTAATTTCTTGTTATAATTTTGAGTTTTGAATCTTAGGGAAGGTATTTTGATGCATAAACTATGTTATCCTTGAATCATAGTGCTTCACATTCATTAGTGTGGAAGTTAGAAGATCCGGTTGATTATTTTTTTGTGTAACAGTGCAAGAAAACCGAATAAGTAAATATAGCATGTTGTGGATCTTCATGGGGATTTTTTTTGAAGTTTTTTATGATCGAGCATGTTTTTTTGGGTCCTAACTATGTTGTGGCTGACCTTGGTTGGTATGCATTGAAAATAATCTATAGATTGAGCTTACGGTTTGTAAATATTTTATGTTCTATTGAATCTGACATGTGGTCAATTAAATCTCTAGTCACAGATATATATAAGTGATCATTTATATCATTTGTATGGATGTGTGATGTGCGTTACAAAATTTAGAAGGATCATAGAGTGATTATGCATAGTTTCACTTGTGCATAAAAGGATTTTGTGATGCGAATTAAAGTAGATAGAGTAGAAAAGCAGAATCAGACAGAAGATCAAGAAAGCAATTGGTGTGCTTAATTGGAATTATAATTAGGCATTAGAAGATGCAGGTCAAATCATTAGATGGATTTAATATTATTTTTTTGTAAGATAGTGAGTCTTCATTTTGTATTTGAGTAGTGAGCTCTAGGTAGTGTGCCTGAATGCATGTGCATTCCCATTTGTAAAAACTTTATCTAAGTATACTCTTATTGTGAATTGGCCCTCCATCATGGTTTTTCCCCTAAAAGGGTTTCCACGTAAAAATCCTTGTGTTATGGTGTTTTGGTTAATTGCTTTTTGTTTCTGCATCTTTCTTTTGGTTCAATTCTTTAAGTGGTTTAAAGATCATATTAATAAAGTTAAATTTTGTAGAACACTAATTCACCCCCCCTTCTTAGTGTTCCTTGATTCCAACAATTGGTATAAGAGCCTAGTTCCTTAGAAGAAGTTTAAAAGCTTGGGGAAGATCCAAGAAAGTAATTCAATGGATTCAAGCAGTCTTCAACAACAACTTTTGGTGGCACTAGATGATCTTGGTTAGTCCAAATCTGAAGTGAGGGAATTACAAGAAAGCCTCGCGAATGCTAAGAAATTGATTCAATTATTTAAAGATAAAATCAACGCGTCAAGAGAAAAGAGAAAGGAACTTTGTGATCAAATCAAGTAGAAAGAAATTAAAGGCATGGAAGATGAACACTTGAGTCAAGCCTTGAAGGAAAAGACTGAAGAATGTGAAAATTTTGCCAGAGATAATGTTGTCCTGAAGCATGAGATGGAGTCTATTATGATGAGGATGACCAAGGATATTGAAGATAGAAAGAATAATGAAGAGAATCTTGCTTATTCTTTGAAAGAGAAATATGAAGAATGCAACAAAATTAATGATGGATTCATTAATCTATCACTTGAATTGAAACAATCCAGAAACAATGAAGAAGATCTTGAAAGATAGATTGTTACACTCAGAGATGAACTTGCTACTGAAAATGAATACAAGGATAGGTTCAAGATTAGCTCAGCCAAGCTTGATGAACTGATTAAAAGTTACAAGACTAGAGGTGACAAGCGAGGTCTTGGATATGAGGAAGGAGAAAGCTCTAGATCTGGACAAAGGAGATTTAGGCAAGGAAATCAGATAAACAAAATTGGAAGGTATCTTGTAAGACAACCTAATGCCCAAAGGTTAAATGTTTATTATTTTTTTTGCAATAAATTTGGTCATATGGGTGATCCCACAAAGCTGGTTTACAATTTCTAAGAGGAACTATTTTTTGCTGAAATGACATATTTTTAGAAAATATAATAATTTAAGCATTTAAAGTTTCCATTTAAAGGATTCCAATTGAAGAGTGTTTAATAAAACCACCTTAGATCAAACCCCCTTGGATAAAACCTCACTAGTTTTAAACCATACCTATAAATGAGTCTCCTTTACACCTATCAAAATGCTGAGTAAAAATCACTTTTGATTTACCTTTTGGGGGATCAAATGAATTCATTTAAAACTCATTTCAAATGATTACAGTATTCCTCAAAATGAGCTATCCAATGAATATAATTTTAATATTATTTGGTTTTATTATGTATTTATTTTTTTAGCTTTATTAAACATAGGTATTTCATCGAAAATGAAGGTCTTTGTTTTGCACATGTGCAAAAATAGTAGATTATGAATTTTTTTTTGAAAAATGTGAGAGCACCAGATATTGAAGTCCTTGTTCCAACAAAAATAAATAAATTGAATTTTGATAATATATAAAAAAAAATTACACATTATATGGTTGTGCTATGTCTAAATTGTAATTGGTTTGACTTCAAAACTTGATTATAGAAAGAATATTCAATAAAAAATATCTAACCAAGTGGAAGCACAAGATAATAGAGTTAAAAATCTAAATTCGAAAGAATTAGAATTTTATCCTTCATGAAAAAAAAATTATGCATTATACGGTGTGCGTCACTTTTTAAAAATGTTGTTTTATGAAAAAAATCACTTTTCATGGGAGATGGAAAAAGAAGTGTAATCTGATTCCAAAATTTTTGATTTTTTTTTTTGAATCTACAAATAAAATGTGACGAGACTCTAGTTTGCATCATGTTCAAATTCCTCATAGTTTAGCCAGTATAGGTGCCCAAATGTGAAGATTTAGTGAAAAATAATAATTTTAGTGTCTAGTTTGGCCAAAAATTGTAAACCACTATTGTGGGATCACCTATATGGCTACTTAGTGTAGAAGTAGAATCAATCGAAGTGGTCCATCATTCACTGATCTTTGTTTCAATTGCAATAAGTATGGTCACAATTATATTGAATGTAGAAATATATCAAACAAATTTCTCAATGGAGATGTTAGATGTTATGCATGTAATATTTTTGGCCATATTGCTAACCAGTGCAAATCAAGAGAAAAACAATGGAATAACTGGTTTGGATAAAGAAATGTTATATGTTGCAGTTGTAAAAAATCTGGTAACATTGCTAGATTTTGCAGAAGCAAAAAGGATCTAGTAAATCAAAGAAAAACTATACAGAAGGATGGAAAGGGAAAAGGAAAAGTAACTACAAATGAGATCAAGAAGAAAATGAAGAAAACATGGGTGAAGAAGAGTCCCTCTGATGCAAGAAATGAAACAACACTAGAATTCGGTTCTGGTGATTCCTCTGGGAATTATTTTAAGGCCTCTGGCCTAAGGGGATTTCTCAAGAAAATCCTCTAACCCCCTTGTCAATAGTTCATATCAGAATGTGGTAGATAGAATTGATTGCATTAGTGATGTGCAAATGTTTTGGGATCTCTTGTGGAGGAGATTTGTGCTAAATTGAAGGTCTATAGAAGAATTTTCTTTCACAATATGTGAAAATAGGGTATCTAGATGACCTAGGGAAAAGTATTTATTACGAATAAAAAATTAAGTGATAAAATGATAAAAAGTCATTTCTATCTCTCATTTGTCACATTGCATTTTGAAAAGAAGAAGGTTGGAGAGCTTTGAAGAAAAATTTGGCAAAAATTCAAGTTTGAAGGAAATTTGGCGATCAAACCCTAATCCGACGAAAGATATTTATCTATGAAACTTGTTAACTTGAAAATTTCTGGAAATGGATACTCCATTGGTTGTTGATATTAAGGATAGGCCTCATCCAAAATTCAAATGGCACCCATTCAAATCAATTGCCAAGACAAAACCGTTAGGTGCATTTTCTTTTGTTTTGTATGGTGTTTTGCATATCAAAGATATTAGGGCATACATTCATGAGAATGTTGAAGAATTAGGAAGCTCCAAGTTGTTGAATTTGTACAAAAATCAAATTGTGGAAAAATATTTTTATGTAAAACCTGAATTCAAGACTCTAGAGGAGAAGAAGTTCACTCAAATTGTGAAGTTTCCCATGTTTGATGAAACTGAATGGGTTCAGTATATATTGAGTCGAGCGCATGCTGATTTTATGTTGTTAAGTTAGCCTTTCAAGATGACAAAGGAAGATATAACTATTTTTACTTGTCTGAATTCAATCAATGCGTTATCGACACTAAAATCCATGGAAAACCAAACAATCATAGATGCAACTGGTTAAAATTTCTACATAAGAGCAATGAAAATCAATGATATAATCGAAGTGGATGTCAAATTTGCCTCTATGGTTATTAGTTACAAAACCTATCACTCCAACTAGGATAATTTTGTATCTGGTACAGTAATTTATATAGCATATCAGATAGTCAAGGAAAATATAGAGTATGACCTATGTGAGTTACTCTGAGGACAACTAATTAAGAATCTTGGCAAAATCAAGAAGGATAAGAACATCTTCAAATATGGAAATTTCTTCTTGTGTCTATTCTTCTACTTCATGAATGAAGTTTTGAGAATTGGTAGAGTACAATGGGAAAGTGACAAGCCTGTAGTTGTTCAAATCAGGAATATGTTATATAAAATTGGACATATTAAAGCAAGAAAAACTGCTATATGGGGTTACTTCAAAAACTTTCAGAGTGTAATGCAAGCTAGGGAAAGGATTCCTACATATATTGGGGGAAATTATAAGGACAAAATTTGCTGCATGGTTGATATTCATCAGTGTTCAATGGAAGTTTTAGAACCTAGAATAGTATGGATAGTGCCTATGGGTTATGAGGTTGAAGAACACATTTTGGATATGTACACGTAACACTTGTGAGTAAACCTCAGGATCCAATAGAAGAAAGGTTTGGTACATTTTCAGAAAAGAATGTACAAGTCCACAATCAACTATGGAAGCATGTGATAGTCATGTGAGTGAGAAGGGAAGTTGAAGCTATGAGCGAAGCTAGGAGGAAGAAATAACAAGTTGAAGTAGGAGAGGCAGTTAGAACTGAGTCTACTAGTACAAAAACATCCTCTACCTGATCTAGAACTACAAGGAGATCTACACCCTTATCTGGTCCTACAAAGAAGTCAAGCCCTATGAAAGCTCAAGCCAAGCCATCCGAGAGAGAAGGAAAGAGGAAAAATGATAAAAGCACAAGAGTCTATGTTGTTGTTTCAAATGATGAAGAAACTGAAATAGATGAAGAAGTCAGAGAAATCAAGAAAAAGGGCATAAAGGAATCAAAAGTCTTTAAGGACAAGTCCTCAAAAGAAGATAAAGCAAAGAAAAATATGAAAATGGACAAATCAGGTATGTCTATAGAAGAAGTGGAAAAAGCCTTGATTAAGGATGGTAATCTTAGGCCACTTTGTAAATGGTTTGACACCTTTGATATTGCTAGTCAAAGAATTCTTGAGGAAGCAACAATAAAGTATTTGAATATTTTCATTAAGAATCTCACTAAAATAATGTATGGGTTACCTAAAAGTTTTTATAAAGTCTTAGAAATGAGGAGAGTAAATAAAATAACTAAAGAAGAGTATATGAGAGAATAGATACTGGTTGATTTGTCTCTGGTGATGTCAATGGATGAAATGGAGAAGATCCTAAGTAATGAAAAAAGGGATTTTAGGAGAAAAAAAAAGGTGAATAAGTTGCAAATGATATTGACAAAATCCTTAAGGTAGTACTGTTGAAAATAAGATATAATGTTGTTTCTAAAGATGCTCCATCTGGTTCGGTAAATGAAGAAGGAAAAGAAGATACATTTGAGGATAGTTTGAATCCTCTTATCATGCAAGATACTAAAATTCCTATGGAGACTAAAGCTCCTAAAGTTCTGTGAGTTGATAAAATTGAGATTCCTGAAGCTAAGGAAGAATCAGTGATTGAAGAATAGAAGTTTGAAGCGAAGGAGATTCATGTGCAAGTAAGAGACACTTTTAAGGCAGTAAAGGAGTTTGACCCTAAATGAAGTTTCATGAATTGGTTGAAGGTCCTATCCACTTGGCCACTCTATCTCCTATTTATAACTTGAAGGTGGCATCATTTTCTCAGAACAAGGCAACGGAAGAGATATTGAAACAGACTGGGTGATCCCACAAAGTTGGTTTACAATTTTTGAGAGGAACTGATTTTTGCTTAAATCACATATTTTTAGAAAATATAATTATTTAAGCCTTAAAAATTTCCATTTTAAGGATTCCAATTGAAGAGGGTTTGATCCAACCACCTTAGATCAAACCCCCTTGGATAGAACCTCTCTAGTTTTAAACCATTCATATAAATGAGTTCCCTTTACACCTATCAAAATGATGATAAAAAATTACTTTTGATTTACCTTTTGGGGGATCAAATGAATTTATTTAAAATTAATTTCAAATTATTATGGTACTCCTCAGAATGAGCCATCCAATGAATATAATCTTAATATGTTTTGGTTTTATTATGTATATGTTTTTTTAGGTTTATTAAACATAGGTTTTCAATTGAAAATAAAGCCCTTTGTTCTACACATGTGGAAAAATAACATATTAACAAAATAAAATTTGTAAAAATATGTTCGGGTTGGGTATTCATGTCGCTGATCCATTAAAAAAAAAATTGAATTTCGATACATATATAAAAAGTTATGTTGTATATAGTCTACCTATGTCTCAATTGTAATTGGTTTGGCTTCGAAACTTGATTGAGAAAAAAATATTCAATAAGACACTATAAAAACATATGAAAGTGTTATATATCATAGTTACAAATCTAAATTCAAAAAAATTAGAATTTTATCCTTCATACAAAAAAAGTTATGTTGTATACGGTGAGCGTCACTACTTAAAAATGTTGATTTTTAAAAACTATTTTTCGAAGGAGATGGAAAAATATGTGCAATATGATTCCAAAAAAAATGAAAAAAAATAATTAGAATCTTTAGAAAAAATTTCACAAAACACTAGTTTTCATCATCTTCAAATTCCTCACGGTTTAGCCGCTATAGGAGCCCAAAAGTGAAGATTTAGTTAAAAAAAATAGTTTGGTGTCCGGTTTGCCCAAAAATTGTAAACCTGTATTGTGGGATCACCCATCTCACATTGAGGATAGTGAGCTGTTAAATCTTGCATCTGGTATTTTGGAGAATATTATGTCTACATATTTCAAGGATTCATCTGATTCTCCATTCGATCAACTAAAGAAACTTGTGAAATTTGTAAGTACTCACTTTGAGTCTCTTAAAAATTTAGTTGGGGATAAGGTTGAGAAGGAATTTGATGCAAACAGGTTTGGTACATTGAAGGGAATGGTTGCAAATGATAAATCTTTGTTAGATACCCACATAAATAATATTAAAGGTGCTTTTTCTAAAGGTGGAAACATTTATAAGTCATTCTTATCATTGTCTAAATTCACTAAGGACACTGAAAAGAAGTTGAAGGAATATGCGAAACATTTAGCAAATATTTCTTAGGCATTTGATCATCTAACCATTTCTATGAATAAGCAAGAAGGCCAAGTCATATCCCTGCTTGACAAAATCAAAAGTTTGAAGCATGAAGAAGGAAAAATTGTTGAAAGAGTATGCAAGCTTATAGGACTAATTGGTCCTAAGATGGATACAATGCTTAGTGCATTGAAGGATGCGTAGGATGCTATTGTTGTTAGTGATCTGGTAAACCTTGAGTTAGCAGAGATACAATCTTATTTATTTTTTGGTCACATGACTATTTTGGAGAGTCTCAAAAGGAGTTGGGACACAAGTTTGAGCTTGTTGAAGAGTAATTTTTCAGACATATTCAGGTTAATGTAAGTTGTAGAAGAATTTTTGTACATATGCAGATTATTCATAGAATTTATTTTTTATTTTTTGGTATGTAGATTTAAAGATTAGATTAATAAAGTTAAATTTTGCAAAACACTAATTCACCCCCCTCTCAGTGTTCCTTGATTCTAACATAATTAACATGTTTTTAATGATGTTTGTTGGGATTTTCTTCTGAAACACACTTCATTTGGGCCTAGAAGTGCATAAAGGGGTCATTATTCCATAAGAAAGGGCTGATTTAGTGATGACAAGCCTAGGAAGAGTGTGAGGGTTGGTTACAATACCTTACAAAAATTTAGATTAAGGCTTGTAAAGGGGTAAAAAGAGGTTCAAAATCCATAGACAAGGGCCCCAATGAGTGAAAAGTGTGAAGGCTACACTTTTTGGTGACACATATATCTTCATTTGACATGGTACCATCGTGATTCTTGATTTTTGATGCTCTAAATTCAACTTGTTGATAATAGCTTGCAATATCTTCACCTTCTTCCATTCTTAGATTCTCAAATTTTTTCTTAGAAGCTAGTTTCCTTAACAATTTTACTCTATCATTCCCTTCATTAATGTCTTTCAATTTTTCCCATAATCCATAAGCAGTGCCTAAAGAAATAACTTTTGTCCTTTCAATTTTAGATAGAGCACTAAAGATAGCATAACTTTCCTTTTCATTTGGCTCATTAGCCGCAATATCATCAATAGAGGAAGGACTAGAATATGGTTCCACATACTTTGTCTCCACAGCTTTCCAAATCTTGAAACCGTGAGAAACTAGATAACCTCTCATATGTTCTTTCCAGTCACTGTAATAAGCTCCATCAAAAATAGGGATCTGCAACCTATGCACCATTTGATCTACCTCAAGTGGTTAAGATTTTCACTAAGGAACTAGAGCTCTAATACCAATTATTGAAATGCACAACACAATTGAGAGGGGGGGTAGTGAATTAGTTGTATCAAATAACTTTACTTCTAAACTTAATCAAGACAACTAATTTTTTGGTATGCAGATTTAAAGATTAGATTAATAAAGTTAAATTTTGCAGAACTCTGATTCACCCCCCCTCTCAGTTTTCCTTGATTCCAATAGAATTAACTTTTGGTTAATGATGTTTTTTGAGATTTTCTTTTGAAACACACTTTATTTGGGCCTTGTTGATGGTTTTTTTTGCACAATAACAACTCAGATAGAATATGATTTCCTATCTCTCTTGGAAGGCAAATATCTATGGGAAAAGAGATAACCCCAAGGTCTCTAATGTCAAGTCTTGACAATGCAACAAAAAAACTCAATAATAAATGTGAAAATGCTTGTAATCACAAAGGGACCTTACTACAAGCAAACACTGGACATCGAATTTATCAGATCTAAAAATTAAATTGATACTTTGAAACTTGATTTGAACCCTGATAATAAAGAAACAACAAAAGATAAAGGTTTCATAAATGATTCTAAGACTACTTCTAACCCTAAGATTGAAAATGCCGAAAGATAAAATGCTCAAAATGGACCAATCTCTCATAAACTACTTTTTGTTTGACCTAGATGAATCTTCAATTTCACAGAAATAGTGCAATCTTCTAAGGTATTTAAATATTTTCAAATCACAAAACATTCATTCAGCCAATCCTATTACAATTGAGATGAACGAATCCTTATAACTGAACTAAGCACAATTTTAAGTCCAGGCTAACTTTGAAAAGCAGCTAACAATCAACTAACTACAAAAAGTATGGACTAGAGATCGCTGCAAACATTCTGAACATGAAACCCTAAACATCACCAAACCATTTAACTATGAACTTATAAGCAATTTCAAAGATAGAACAACAAGAACCATGCCAGATTAAACTCCACAAAATAGATACCAAATCACAATATCTCTCTTATATTAAATCATCCAAAATAGCAACAACTCCAGTTTCCTATTACATCACTTGCTTTGAGAATAAACCCTAAGTCACTCTAATATCACTTATCTATTTTCTCCGTATTCTTTATTCTTATTTTTCCATCTATCTACCTATATTCTCAAATGAGGTGACATGCTTATTTTATAGATAAACCCTAAGATAGGTCGGCCCAAAAAAGGATAATGTACAAAAAAATATGACCTATAAGAGGTCGGCCTCAAAGATATTCGAACATAATCATGAAATGTGCAATTAGCACCAATTTCATCCAAATCAGCCAAGATACCCAAAAGGGTCGGCCAAATACATGTGAATAATGGGAAGCACAAATCTCAATGTAACCCTATATAGCTCCTTCCCACCCTTGTCCTTAGCTCGATCTTCTTCACCATGTATGGCCAAAAAGACTCTATCCAGCTCAGCAATAGGTGGCATAGGCAAAACCCTAATCCTTCTCTAAAGAAAATTGATGTCATCTCTTGCCTGCCTAACTACACCATCCCAATCAGCCCTATTAGTCAAGTATCTTTCTATAACTATAATATAAGTTGCGGCATCATCCAGCTGATGCCTAGTAACTATTCCTTCACTAACTGGAGAATAAATATCTCTCCACCATTTCCTAAGCTGCTCCAGATTAAGATGTTTCAGAGCAAACTTCTTCCTTCTTGTCATGACCTCAAAGAATGAGATACACTTATCATGGATACCAGTCAAAGTGTCCTCAATCTTCCTTGCCTGTTTATGAATTATATTTAAGGCCCTCTGCCTCATTTGTAGGATTTCAAACCATTCACAAGGCGTAGAAACCCTTGGAAAAGGAAGAATCCCACTCTTTACAAGTTTATCTTTGGTGAACTCCATGATTGTTGTTGTTTTCTGTAGTAGGAGATCAGTATCCTCCTTATCTTGAGCCAATACAAACTTTAACCAATCTACTGACCTCATAGCATCCCCTCCAATTGACAAAATGTCCTTAATGGCAGCATCTCCCCTAGTTTGGACACCCTACAACCAAGAAACTGTAGCATGTATGGTGTCTTTCATCTTTTCCAGCTTGGAGATGGTCTCTTCAGGAAATAAACCTGTAGCAGAGGAGGAGGAGCCAATAGCCTGCAAGGGATTCATCAACTCCTACAAATATTTCTTGAGTTTCTTATTCTCTCTCTCCAATTCATGCCTAGTTTGCACAACCTTCTTCATCCTACCCATGATCACACACTGGAGCCTTCATATTCTTTAATATCCTATTCCACAGAAGCATGCCAAAGTTCAATAGTTTGCACATGATAATCCTTGGCAGTCACACTATCTCTATCCTCATTCGGAGGAGGGGTAGCAACATGGTCCACTATTTTTCCTAACCCATCTCTCTCAATGCGAGACACAACCCTAGCCTTCTTCTTAGCCTTTCCTTGTTCAACATTTTCTAGTAAGACATCCCAATTAGGAGGAGAATCCTCCACTATCACCATTTTTCTCTTCAACTCTTTATCTAGCCAATCTGGAATAGTAGACCTAGTTGGCATTGTGTCCTGCTTCTCTTGTTGTTCATTAGTTGTAGTCTTCTCAACACTTGGCATTTTAGGGATATCCATGACCGGATTCTCCTTATCCTACAATATCCCTTGGGGAAGGAGTTTTTGACCTCCTCATGTACACTTGCATTTTTTTCCCCTAATCTTTCCACCTCTACCATTGGTGGCTCAACCTCCTTATCAGTTTTGAGAACCTCATCTAGTTTCTATGATAGCTTTGTAAGTCTTCATCTTTTTTTCAATGGAGGACTAATCTCTACCTCCTCTTCTTTTTCATTCTTCTTTTCAGCTTCTTTCCTCGAGGCATGTCTCCTCTTCTTGGCATCAGGTTTCCATTATTGGCTCAGTTCTGTCACCTTCTCAACTTGAACATACCTAACTTGGATTTTAAAAGGAGAATCCACCTTTTCTTTTCCCTTAGGATATAGTTAAAATGATTCCTCAGAGGTAGAGTGAGACTCCAAGTCTCCCATCAGATCATAACTACATGGGATACCCTCACTCTCCAATTCTAACATCTTATGTTTCAACCACATTTTGGTGTACTTGATCACCGGGGTCATGATTTGATCCAACTTTGTTTTTTCTTCTTCTAACCAGTCAACTTCCCCGATTGGCTTATCCTTCACTGCCTCATAGACATGAACCTAGATTAAATTTCCATCCTCTTCCACCTGATCAGGGATTCCCTTCACATTGTATAACCTTACCAAATCTACCGGCAATCTAGAGAACTTCTTCTTCCTTACCTCGAATTCATCAACAAGGTTAACCCAATAATTTTCAATATGAGCCTTATGGCTATATTCTCCACTAGCCTTCTTTTGAGCTTCGCGAGTGATGTCAAACCTTGCTCTCTTGGTATGGAAAGATAGACCAAAAGTACTCATCTCCTCCTCAAAAGCATGAGCAGACTAGATAGAAGGGAAAACCTTACCCATTCCTATCTTTAAAGGAAAGTCATTTCTAAAACCTGTTTTGTGTATTTCACCCTTCACAACTATGTCAAAGTCACAAATCTGCCTAGTGACTTCTAGCAATATGTTATGATTAGTAGGCTACCTACGGAGTCTATAGGGAGCCCTTTGATAACCATCAATTTTGATGTATGAGAAAGTTGGGAACTGGATAAACCATGCCCCATATCTCCTTATCAATTCTTTAGCCTTGTCAAAAATTCTCATATGCTTTGTAGCATGGAGCAATCTTGTGATGTACATTGTGAAAGCATCATTGGATCTTTTATAGCTTCCCCCAGTTAGGTGTCATTGTGGATAGACTTCATATATAGCATCTTGCCCAAAGGTACCCCTAGTGCTTAACCCCTTGTATGGGTGAAGTCTTGCCAATGCATACACTAGGTAAGAGGTCATAGTAAAAGTCTTGGTTTGCAAGACATTGCATAACTGCTCATGGATGATCACACTAATGACACCTGCCTAGTGATAATGTATTCCTTGCTCCATCTAAGCAATTAAATTGAACATCCAAGTCTCAAACACCCCTACACTCTTCAATCCTACCAGTCTGCTGAGAAGAGTGATGACATTGTAGTACTCTCTCTTGAACTTGAGCTTGAATAGTTGCTTAGGCAACTTGGAGAAATGGGACTTAGGCTTCTCGAACTAGGAGTTAATCACCTATTGAGATTTAACAACATTTTCTTCATAATATTTTGTGGCACCATCCAGGTCAAAGGCCACCACATGGGACCTATCAGGAATATCAAAGGTTGAAGCAATGGATACAGGGAAAAATCCAGCCAAAATCCTTCCCTCGGGACTAGTTATCCTTTGTGTCCCTCTATCATAATTTTTTACACACTCAAGCACTGATTCATAACACTGCATCGTGGAAGGGAAACCTGCTACATGAGCCAATCCAGAGTCCACAATTCTCTTAGCCAACAAAAGAGGGCTCGGTGTTGTCATCTCAGCCTTAAATCCCTCATAGTCCCACATACCCACATTGGTATGTGTGATTCCTGACCAAATTGAGGTCAGCTTGCTTTCATGAATCTGGCTCTTTATGTCCAATTTTACTTTCTTTGCATCCAAGATGGCAGAAGTCTCTGCACTTGGATTTGATTCCTTTCCTTTGCCTCGACCAGCAACATCTTGTCCTGATCTTGCTTGTAAAAAACTACAGATGACCACAATTAAATCCAAAAGAAACAATAAGTGCAGGTAATCAATATCTTAAAGTTTAGGATTTAACCCTCCTTGCGGATTCCACACTGGTTAGAACTTCCGGGGAAATTTGGATCAGGCGGACTCTAACGAACCAAGCATGAAAACTCCCATAATATCATTTTGATCCATCAATTTAACAAAGGATTAATGTTAGAAATACTTAGCATAAGTTCATTTAATCCATCAAATACATCATCAATAAACAAATCCCTCATAACCATCACATTCAACATTTTCCCCGAAAAAACCTAGACAATCTGCCATAGACGGATTTTGGCGAAAACAACAACAATTATAGCTAACTCGAGAAAATGGAGGAGACATGGAACATCTGAGAAAATCTAGAGGGAACGGATTTTAGCAAGAACCAGATAAATCATCATTAAAGCATGAATCTAGCAAAATGAGCCAACTGCAGACACCGGGAAAAAGGTGGCGGAAGAGAAAGAACAAGAAAAGCCGAGGAAATCTGAGGGAAGCGAAATTCCACGAGGACGTCAAAAACCTGAACCCGTCCAAATCTTTCTCACCTTCACCAAAATGATCCAAACAACCTTGGATCTAAGGCTTGCACGTTGACAATAACTTAACCTAGACCTCCAACGGATCAAATACAAATTTAGAACACTCCTCGCAGCAATTCGAGGAGGATTGGCCATGTCCTAGGTTAAGAACCATAAAATATCCGCCATGAAAGCACAGAGAACCAGGAAAAACTTTCTCACACACAAAAATGGAGATTTTAAGACCAATACGAGCAAACACCCAAATGAAACAATACCAGACCAAGAATAAACATTCAATGATCAACTTGGTGGACTGGTACAACAACGAAAAACCCCCAAAATGTCCAGTGATGACACACATACCCAAGGAGATCAGGAAACAACAAAGGACCGAAAAGAAAATGATGTAAAGTAACCAAACCAACAGAGAAAAGGGCATATCTACATACCATGAGAGCGAAGAGAACTGGAACTGGTGATGCCAATAGACAATTGCTAATGCAAGTAGGATACAAGCCACGCACACGATATCCAAAATGCAATAGTCGAAATGGCTTCAAAATCCATGATCCAGCAAAACACCAAAGGTTCCAAGACTCAAGCTCAAATGATAATAAAATACAAAAACTCAAATGATCAATTACTCCCCAAAGTCCAATATATCAATGCCCCAAAATATTTTCACAAACGCCATTAATGCGGTCGACAAGACAGCCACGACCACAAAAACCTAGAGATTTTACAAGGCAATGAACTTTAGACAAATTTGGATGAAATGGATTTCCCTAGATCTAGGTCAAAAGGCAGTCACTTCTGGACATCAAAGGAAAATCGGGTGAATCTGGCCAGGGCAGATTTTCCTGAAAATAGTGAAAACTCCAGAATGCAGTCAGAACTCAAGATTTTCAATAAAATTCATAAGTGTGCCACTTCAATATGCAAGATGGATATCAAATCATGAGCCCAAGAAAGGAAAAACCCCTAGAAAATAAAGGCCAAAACACCAAAAAAACAAAAAAAGAGGGTCCCCTTTCTCAGTGGGGCATGTGTGCAAAAACTACACAACAAATGGCGACTTTGCTGGGGACATGCTCCAGAGAATTTCAAGAATAAACTAGAATCAAGAACCTAGAATCTCTGGTTATGATCCTCTCATCAAGACACCTATGGAAAAAGTTTCAAAGTCCATAGGCTAGAAGACCTTTTCCTATACGAGGGTCCAAGTGTGTGTACTATCCATTCATTTCCTATCTTGTAAGTGCAAGGGGAACTAGAGAAAATCTGTCCAGGCTACATAAGAGTTCAAACTTCAAAAGCAACCTGGATAGAGCCTTGCTACCAGTCAGGTGTCTATAGCCCCGATGAGGTTATCGCTATGACCCTCCCAAGGATAGATTTTCTGCCAGTCAGATGTCTATAGCCCTGGTAGAGATACTAGGATACTCTTGATAAGGTGAAGCTTATTCAAATTTTTAAAATTTTCCTTTTCTCGTTTTCTATTCTATAGAACCTTTCTCTTCACCTTTCTAAGTAATGAAACTCACACTTAGGGATGAGGAACACAGTTGCACTGAAGTAGACTAAATATTTTTCACTAGGCCAGATTACTCAAGAACCCTATGCAACTCCAGAATCTTTAATTTTAGTGTAAAATTTGAGACCCAAATATATTCCAAAGTGTATCCAAAATAGGTGACTCCAATTCTAAGTACAAGGGACATCAGATAAAAGAATCCTACCACTTGACTCTGAAAATTTGATTAAAGTATAAAAGAAATTCTAAGAACAATCCCAAGCAAAATAGCCTGTTATATAGATGCAACAACCCCAAGGAAACAAGGAAACTAAAAGAAAAAACAAAAAAAAAAGTGAAACCAACCAAAGCAAACTTAAAGTACCAAAGCAAAACCAAAAATGAAAAGCAGAAAACCAATCTACTCTAATTATGTATAGGATGAACTGCAGAACAGTTCAAGGTTTAAAATAATGCTTTAGATACTACCCATTGATAGGCAGCGAGATATCCTCACTAGTGAGGTTTTTCAAACGAAAAGCATTATCTCCTAGAATTTCCAAAATCTAATAAGGACCAAGCCAAAGTTTATCAAATTTACTATGCTCTCCCTTATGGTCATGGGATTTATCTCAATAGTGAACTAAGTCATAAATTCTAAAGGCCTTTACCTTAGCTCTCATGTCAAACCATCATTTTACCACACCCTGATGTTAAGCAAAGTTTTCTAGGGCTTCATCTCTTTTCTCTTCTAAGTGCTACAATTCAGCCAAACAGGCTTCATGTTTATCTTCTTCATTATAGTACTCATTGATAAAATGTAGGGTAGGGATTTTCAATTGGATACGAAACACAGGTTTAGAACCATACACCAGGTGATAAGGAGAGGTTCCTATGGATGCCTTTCGTCTAGTCCGGTCAGCCCACAAAGCAAATCGGAGCTGGGTGTTCCAATCTTTAGGATTTTGTTCTAGAAACTTACAGATAACTGTCAGTAGGTTTTTATTGGAAGACTCACCTAAACCATTACCTTGAGGGTAATAATTGGATGAAAATTTAATAACAATCCCATGATCAAACGCCCAATTAGAAAACTTCAGGGATGCAAATTTTGGACCATTATCATAGACCAAAGATAGTGGACAACCAAAACGATTTATAATTCTTGATTCAAGAAAATTGATTACCACATCCGAAGTACATTGTTTGCAAGGAAGAGCCTCTGTCCATCTAGTAAAATAATCATTTATCGTAAGAATATACCTGTGGCCCACAGAAGATGGAGGATTAATGGGACCAATGAATTCCATACCCCACTGAGCAAACGGTTTTACCTCTATGACAGGCTAGAGTGGAAGAGCTGCATTTTTTCCTTAATTATTGTGGTTTGACATATGTGACAAGTCCTCACATGTTGGTGTACATCCTTGAACAAAGTGGGCCAATATTAGCCTACCCTCTAGATCTGGTGTGCAGTGGATGATGCAAAACCATGGCCTATGCCATATTTTTCATGAAATTCAATCATCACTCTGGCAACTTTTTCTTTTCCTAGACATCTTAAGTATACACCCTCATGATTTCTTTTATACAAGATAGCTCCTTTCATCATAAAACCCCCACTCCTTAGGCGCAAGGGTCGCCTCTGTACTGTAATAAGGTGATCAGGAAACTGTTGATTCAGCAAATAGAAAATGATTTCATCATACCAATCTCTCGGAGATACCTCTTGAAGGTAATAATGTTGAGTTGTGAGATCAGGACCGGTCTCAGCTATTGTCTTTGTAAGTCTTTTTCCTCTTACTAATTTCATGGGCTGGATTTCCATATCATAATCCTGCAACATAGTCACCCATTTGGCCCTTCGTTCACCTAACTCATTTTGCATCAGCAATAGCTTTACTGCAGGATCAGGCACTATGGTATAAACTTTATTCCTCAAGGTATAGTGCCTGAACTTCTTCACTACTCTGACCAAAGCATAGGCCTACTTTTCTACATTATGATATCTTAATTTTGCATCTTTTAAGGGAGAACTCGTGAAGGATATAGGATGCTCATCACCTTGATCAGACTTTTGAGTTAACATAGCATTCAATGGCTTGAGTATCTCTACAAATCCGGTGATAAATTTCCTAAGAAAGTTAATCTTCCCAAAAAATGACTTCATCTCTTTTTTACTTACAGGTGGTTGAATCTTCAAGATAGCTTATATTCTCTTGGGATCAATAGAAATACCCTTTTCTGAGATAATATGTCCCAACAACTTCCCTTCTGTGACTCCAAAAATGCACTTCCTTGGATTAAGTGAAATACCAAATTCTCTACATCTTTGGAATACTTTGCATAGATCTATTATGTGATCGCCTCATTTCTTGGAAAAAATAGTCAAATCATCCATATAAATAATGATTCACTTACCAATTATATCCTTAAAAGAAATATCCATGACTCTTTGGAATGTAGCTCTAGCATTGATCAATCTGAATGGCATCCTTCTATAACAAAAAGTTCCCCATTTTGTAGTAAAGGCAGTCTTGTGCCTATCCTCATATTGCACCATAACTTGGTTGTATTCAGAATACCCATCCAAAAATGACATCATTTGAGATCCATTAACTATCTGAAGCACCTCATCTAGTGAGGGAACTGGATAATTATATTTTTCTGATGCTCTATTCAGATTCCTAAAGTCTACACATAATCTGATTTCTCCATTCTTTTTCCTTATTGGAACCAAATTCGTCACCCAAGTAGAGTGTCTTACTGGAAATATAATGTGTGTCGAAAGCAGTTTTTGCACCTCCTTCTGAATAATGGGTTCTAACAAAGAATTGATTGGTCTTTATCTCTACCTAAATGGTTTGACATCTGACTTCAAAGGGGTAGTGTGTGTAATGATTGAAGTATCATATGGTTTCAAATCATCATAACTCCAAGCTATTACATCATGATATGTATGCAAGGTATCAATAATTCCCTTTCTTTCTTCTGGAATACATACCTTTCCAATAAAAACATTCTTCAAGTCATTTGGTGTCCCCATATTATATGTTTCACACTAGCTACTGAGAGACTCCCTTTTAGTCTGTTGTTCTTGATCTCTTATCTTATCCAAATGAAAAATCCATTCAAGTTGCACCATACCTCTTGGAATGGTATTAGTCTTTAGATTGATGATTCCTCTGAAGTCAATTTGTACTTCTTGAGGCTCTACCTTATCAATAACTTGGGAACCAAACACATCACAATTTGTAATGAAGTCCATAAAATGATTATCATCTTCAAATACCTAGAAGTTAGTAACGCTGTTAGGCACCGAAGTGAGCTCAACTGTGAATTTCTTCAATCCTAAAAGTGACAGAGGCTGCAAGGTGCTAGCAACTTGTGCTAGAGAATCAACAACCTGATTTTTATTTTGTGGGATCAACTAAATAATAAAAGCATTGAAATCTTAAATGAGATCCCACACTCTATTCCTATAATTCGTCATTCTTCTATCATGGCATGAATATTGTTTTCTTACTTTTTTTATTACTAATTTTGAATCATCGAACACTTGTAATATATTAACCTTCTTCCTTGACGCCATTAATAAGCCATGGATCGGAGCTTCATACTCAAAAACATTATTAGTGCACTGGAATTGGAGTCTATGAGCAGTAAAATAATTCTTTCCTTTAGGACTGATCAACTCAAACCCTGCTCTAGCACGTTGCTTAGATTTAGATTTGTCAAAGGTTAATATCCAACAACCATCTGGTTCCTTTGGTTTCAATTTACCTTGCTCCTTGCTGAGGATGGGGGGCTCCTCAGTATGTATTAGAATCTTACCTTTATCTTTGTTCAATTCTTCCCGCATATTAAGCCTAGTAGGTGGAACTGGATTAACACATTTATGTATCTGTCGGACATCAGTCTGACACAATTTACATTCCAGCTCAGAATGAGGGGCATCATGGACTCTACACCAATTTGGAAGTAGTAGTTCTTCAAATGTCATGCTTTCTCTCAGTTGCATTTGATCTTCCATACACTTCTAGATAAACTCTTGAAAATTATCCAATTGACTAAGTCACTTGTCCTCTTGATCACTTATTTCATCCTCTTGTTCAATCAATGTGCCAGGACTATTACTCTCAGAAATGTGTTCATATGAAGAATCATGTAGCATGAAAACCTCTTCATCTGTTGTAACTGATGCAACCAATACATAGTTTCCCATACCAACCTCAAACACCAATACTTCATTCGAAACATTCTGATATTCCATGATTACATACTTCATTCAGGGTTCTCTTTCAATTTTGATCTGGTTTGGGACTCCTTTCAATGGTAACCACATATGAGAATGGTCTATAGATGTATATCCATTTAGTGCCTTAGTAAAATCTCTACCTAAGATCAAACCATAATTATCAGCAATGTCAGCAACTTGGATATTGATCACCTGTTGCACCCTAGGGTCGGATACAAGTTGCGTAGGGATCATGTTCAATTCTCCAACTACACTCACTTATGTTTTGTCCAATTGAGTAATCTTCTTTTGGGAGGATATAGGGGTAATACCCAATGCTTTGCAAACATCAAAGGGCATAATTATTTTAGAAGCTCCTGAGTCTAGAAGACAATTATGCAAATTATTTCCGAAGATACGAACATAAATTAAGAAAGGAGGAGTTTCCATCTTGCCTTGAAATAGATTTAGATGAGTATCAGCTTGTGCCACTTGACCCCTATCGTTATCTCCCCTCCTATCTATAGGTGGGACCTGACTTCTAGGTGTTTGAGAATTTGAAGATCCAGTAATAGCCTCATTGGTAGCTATCCCTTGTGATGTTATACTTGAACCAAATGATCCAAAAACTACATTTCTAATAGCAGGAACTTTTAACAATTCAGAGGCAGAAAGAATTACCTTTACCTTTTTGAACTCTTCAGTCACATATTCACCTAATTGCTCCATATTCAGGCCAGCATGGGATTCCTTATAGCCACTGGCTTGCTTATCTTTGGATATTTCAGCATTGTTTCCATTTGACAAGTACTGTGTTGGTACATGAGGATAAGGTGGATTATTACTATCTTGTGGATCTGGTGGAGTATTGAAATTATTAGGAGGGATAGAAGTAGTGAAAGGACCTCCAGCCTATGGACCCCTGTTAGGTCTATTTCTTAAATCATATTTCTTAGATGGTTGCTGAAACATCTGAACTTCTTCAACACTAACTTCTTCCTCATCCAAAGGGAAATTATCATTTTCATTTTCCTCACTAAACAATTGGGAAATCTCATCTTCATTTAGTACTTGCTCCACCTCATTCTCTATAATAGATACTTATTTTGGTTCATTTTCTTCACCTTTGGGAAATGGGGCATGATTAAGTACCAGTACTGGAGAATTGTAGGGGTTTCAAGGTACAATTTTCTATCTAGTGGAATTATTATCCACTTCATACTGAAAGATAGAAGCTGCAGTCTGAAATTTAGCACATTCTAATTCAGAGTGTTGACTAGTTTTATGAAGCCTGCACCAACTAGAAAAAGTTGCTTCTACTAAGTATACACCATTCAGAGGCTTCCCCTGAGTAGTGGGTTGATCCAAGGGAGTAGGAATCCCTCCATTATTAGGTCCAGTATTCCAAGACCTATTCTACCTAGGCTATTGCTCTCTATCAAAATTCTGACCAGAGCCTTGCCTTCTATCGAAATTCTGACCAGAACCTTGCCCTCTGTCATAATTTTTATTTTGTCAAAGTATTGACGTCTTTCAAAGTTCTTGTTTTCCCTACCATAGTTAGACTGTATATTCTTCTGAGCAGCTTAAAGCTCACTATTATGATTTCTCAGATAAGTTACCTCTGTATTAAACCTCTTCACTTGTTCAGATAATTCATCCAACCTCTCCTTATCTAGATTGTTGGGTGGTGGTGGATTAACACCTCCAGAGGAATATCTGGGTATGTTTCTAGAACCAATAGCCTGATTCAAGAGTTCTGAATTTTGCAAGTATGTGGGGAAGCCAACTTGTTGCTGATGTAAGGGTTGATTATTTCTTTGATGAGGATAAGAAACCATAGGTTGAGCTTGATTTAAAGGTCAACCTGGATGAGGAACCAGAGGCAATGATGGTACGAGATTCATTATTGGAGCAAGACTAGTCAAAGCATGGTTAAGGGCTTGAATTTTTCCAGGGTGAGCAAAAAGTCCTAAGGATGGAAAAGGTCCTGATAAATGTTTCCTCAAGTCTGTGCTGACATTTACTCCCTTTGCATATGCAGTGAGCAAATTATTCAGAGGATTAGTCCTTTGTTTAAGGAAGGTGGTTGTAAGGCTATCCAAGGCTTCAAGGTAAACTTCTAAAGTAGTATTTTCATTTCCAGCATAAGGTGCCTGGAGTCTGGTATATGCTCGATGGAACCTATCATTGAATGATCCTATGGGCTCATTAATCTCTTTTTTCACTCCAGTAAATTATATGTACATCTCATTGGCACTAATGGGAATCTTGAACTTTTGTAGAAATGTAGTTTCTAACTCAGTCCAATTATGGATGGAAGCAGCGGGTAAGTGATTGTACCAATAAAAGGCCTATTCTCCTAGAGAATAAGGGAAAATATTGCATGCAACAACCTCATGGTTAATTCCTTTATCCCTCGCGCAGGTCTTGAAAATCCTAATATGCTCTTTTGTTGTCCTGTTGGGGTCATGAGTATGAAACTTAGAGAAAAAATGTTTAGGGTTCTTGGGCATGACATTGTAAGTACTAAAGATCAATGGGGATGGATTGTTAGCAAGAAAATTCATTGGTGGAGGTGGGGGTGGTAATGGCTGATTTATGATTGGTTGTGGTTGTGGAATAGGAATTCCCTTAGAGTCAGATGAAGATGAGGATGATGGAGATGATGGGAGTGGGTGAGCATATGATGATTCTTCCCCTCCTCTAGTCCTTCTTGACCTAGTAGGGTCTTGTAACTCTTGAAATTATTCTCCTCCTAGAGTAGATCTAGTTCTTATTCTAAGCCTCTCAGGAGAGATGGCATTTAAGAAACACTCCAATTTGTTTATTCAAAGTCCTCCTTCTAGTGCTAATTTGTTGATGGTGTTTTCTGCAAAGCAACAACTCAGACAGAATATGATATCCTATCTCTCTTGAAAGTTAAATCTCAATGGGAAAAGAGATAACCCCAAGGTCTCTAATGTCAATTCTTGACAATGCAACAAAAAAACTTAGTGATAAATGAGAAAATATTGGTAATCACAAAGGGGCCTTACTACAAGCAAACAATGGACTTCGAATTTATCAGATCTAAAAAATAAATTGATACTTTGAAACTTGATTTGAACCCTCATAGTAAAGAAACAACAAAAGATAAAGGTTTCAGAAATGATTCTAAGACTAATTCTAACCCTAAGATTGAAAATTCCAAAAGATAAAATGCTCAAAATGGACCAATCTCTCATAAACTACTTTTTGTTTGACCTAGATGAATCTACAATTTCACAGTAATAGTGCAATCTTCTAAGGTATTTAAAGATTTTTAAATCACAAACATTCATTCAACAAATCCTATTACAATTGAGATGAACTAATCCTTATAACTGAACTAAGCACAATTTTAAGTCCAAGCTAAATTTCCAAAGCATCTAACAATCAACTAACTGTAAAAAGTATGAACTAGAGATCGCTGCAAACATTCTGAACATGAAACCCTAAGCATCACCAAACCATTTAACTATGAAATTATAAGCAATTTCAAAGATAGAACAACAAGAACCACGCTAGATGAAACTCCACAAAATAGATACCGAATCACAATATCTCTCTTATATTAAATCATCCAAAATAGCAACAACTCCAGTTACGTATTACATCACTTGCTTTGAGAATAAACCCTAAGTCACTCTAATATCAGATATCTATTTTCTCCCTATCACTATTCTTATTTTTCCATCTATCTACCTATATTTTCAAATGAGACGAAATTCCTGTTTTATAGAGAATCTCTAAGATAGGTCAGCCTCAAAGATATTCGAACATAATCATGAAATGTGCAATTAGCACCAATTTCATCCAAATTGGCCAAGATACGCAAAAGGGTTGGCCCAATACATGTGAATAATGGAAAGCACAAATCTCAATGTAACCCTATATAGCTACTTCCTACCCTTTTCCTTAGCTAGATCTTCTTCACCATGTATGATCAACATGACTCTATCCAACTCAGCAATATATGGCATAGGCAAATCCCTAATCCTTCTCTCAAAAGACTTGATGTCATCTCTTTCCTTCCTAACTGCACCATCCCAATCATCCCTATTAGTCAATTATTTGTCCATAACTACAATATAAGTTGCAACATCATCTAGTTGATGCCCAGTAAATCGTCCTTCACTAATAGAGGAATAAACATCTCTCCACCATTTCCTAAGCTACTCTAGATTAAGATGTTTTGGAGAAAACTTCTTCCTTCCTGTCATGACCACAAAGAATGAGATACACTTATCATGGATACTAGTCAAAGTGTCCTCAATCTGCCTTGCCTGTTTATGAATTTTCTTTAAGGCCCTCTGCCTCATTTGCAGGATTTCAAACCATTCCCAAGGTTTAAAAACCCTTGGAAAAGGAAGAATCCAACTCTTTACAAGTTTATCTTCGGTGAACTCCATGATTGTTGTGGTTTTCTGTAGTAGGAGATCAATATCCTCCTTATCTTGAGCCAGTAAATCCTTTAACCAATCTACCGACCTCATAGCATCCCCTCCAGTTGACAAAATGTCCTTAATGGTAGCATCTCCCCTATTTTGCACACCCTGCAACCAACCAACTGTAGCATGTGTGGTGCCTTTCATATTTTCCAGCTCAGAGATGGTCTCTTGAGGCAAGAAACCTGCAGTAGAGGAGGAGCCAATAGCCTGCAAGGGTTTTATCAACTCCTGCAAATATTTCTTGAGTTTCTTATTCTCTCTCCCCAATTCATACCTAGTATGCACAACCTTCTTCAACCTACCCACGATCACAACACTAGAGCCTTCATATTCTTCAATATCTTGTTCCATAGAAGCGCGCCCTAGGTCAACAACTTGCACATGATAATCCTTGGCAGTCACACTATCTCTATCCTTATTCAGAGCAAGGGTAGCAACATGGGCCACTCTATTGCTTGACCCATCTCTCTCAATCTGAGACACAACCCTAGCCTTCTTCTTAGCCTTTCCTTCAACATTTTCCATTAATATGTCCCAATTAGGAGGAGCATCCTCCACTATCACCATTTTTCTCTTCAACTCTTTATGTAGCCAATCTAGAATAGTAGACCTAGTTTGCATTGCATCTTGCTTCTCTTGTTGTTCATTAGTTGTAGTCTTCTCAACACTTGGAATTTCTAGGGATATCCATTATCGAATTCTCCTTATCCTGCAATATCCCTTGGGGAAGGAGTCCTTGACCTCCTCATGTACACTTTCATTTTTTCCCGTGAGCTTTCCACCTCTACCATTGGTGTCTCAACCTCCTTATCAATTTTGAGAACCTCATCCGGTTTTTGTGATAGCTTTGTAAGTCTTCTTCTTTTTGTCAATGGAGGACTAATCTCTACCTCCTCTTCTTCTTCCTTGTTCTTTTCAGATTCTTTCCTCGAGGCATGTCTCCTATTCTTGGCAATATGTTTCCTCTATTTTATCACTTCTGTCACCTTCTCAACTTGAACATCCCTAACATGGATTTTAAAAGGAGAATCCACCTTTTCTTTGCCCTTAGGATATAGTTCAAGTGATTCCTTAGAGGCAGAGTGAGACTCCAAGTCTCTCATCAGATCATAATTACATGGGATACCCTCACTCTCCAATTCTAACATCTTATGTTTCAACCACATTTTGGTGTACTTGATCATCGGGGTCATGATTTGATCCAACTCTATTTTTTCTTCTTCTAACCAGTCAACTTCCCTAACTGGCTTATCCTTCACTGCCTCATAGACATGACCTTGGATTAAATTTCCATCCTCTTCCACCTGGTCAGGGATGGCCTTCACATTGTATAGCCTTACCAAATCTACCGTAAATCTAGAGAACTTCTTCTTCCTTACCTCGAATTCATCAGCAAGGTTAACCCAATAATCTTCAATATGAGCCTTATGGCTATATTCTCTATTGGCCTTCTTTTGAGCTTCGCCAGTGATGTCAAAACTTTCTCTCTTGGTATGGAAAGAGAGACCAAAATTAGTCATCTCCTCCTAAGAATCATGAGAAAATTAGATAGAAGGGAAAACCTGACCAATTCCTATCTTTAAAGGAAAGTCATTCCTAAAACCTGTTTTGTGCATTTCTCCCTTCACAACTATGTCGAAGTCACAAATTTTCCTAGTGACTTCCAGCAATATGATATGATCAGTAGGATACCTAGGGAGTCTATAGGGAGCCCTCTAAAAACCATCAATTCTAATGTATGAGAAAGTTGGGAACTGGATAAACCATGCCCCATATCTCCTTATCAATTCTTTAGCCTTGTCAAAAATTCTCATATGCTTTGCAGCTTGGAGCAATCTTGTGAGGTACATTGTGAAAGCATCATTGGATCTTCTGTAGTTTCCTCTAGTGAGGTGTAGTTATGGATATACTTCATATATCGCATCTTGCCCAAAGGTACCCCTAGTGCTTAACCCCTTGTATGGGTGAAGTCTTTCCAATGCATACACTAGGTAAGAGGTCATAGTAAAAGTCTTGGTTTGCAAGGCATTGCATAACTGCTCATGGAGCACTACACTAATGACACCTGCCCAATGATAATCTATTCCTTGCTGCATCCAAGAAATTACATTGAACATCCATGTCCCGAACACCCCTGTACTCTTCAATCCTACCAGTCTGCTGAGAAGAGTGATGACATTGTAGTACTCTCTCTTGAACTTGGGCCTGAATAGTTGCTTAGGCAACTTGGAGAAATGGGACTTAGGCTTCTCAAACTAAGAGTTAAATCACCTGCTTAGATTTAACTACATTTTCTTCATAATATTTTGTGGCACCATCTAGGTCAAATGCCACCACATGGGACCTATCAGGCATATCAAAGGTTGAAGCAATGGATACAAGGCAAAAACCGGTCAAAATCCTTCCCTAGGGAAAAATTATCCTTTTTGTCCCTCTATCATAATTTCTGGCACACTTAAGCACCAATTCACAACACTGCACTGTGGAAGGGAAACCTCCTACATGAGCCAATCCGAAGTCCACAATTCTCTTAGCCAACAAAGGAGGGCTTGGTCCTGACATCTCAGCCTTAAATTCCTCATAGTCCCACATATGCACATTGGTATTTATGATTCCTGACCAAATTAAGGTCAACTTGCTTTCAGGAATGCGACTCTTTATGTCCAATTTTACTTTCTATACATCTGAGATGGAAGAAGTCTCTGCACCTAGATCTGATGCCTTCCCTTTTCCTCGACCAACAACATCTTCTCATGATCCTACCTTCAAACAAATACAGATGACCACAATCAGATCCAAAAGAAATAATAAGTGTAGGTAATCAATATCTTAAAGGTGGGGATTTAACCCCCCTCGCAGATTCCACACTGGTTAGAACTTCTAGGGAAATCTAGACTAGGCGGACTCCAATGAACCAAGCATGCAGAATCCCACAATATCATTTTAATCCATCAATTTAACAAAGGAGTAATGTTAGAAATACTTAGCATAAATTCATTTAATCCATCACATACATCATCAATAAAAAAATCCCCCATAACCATAACATTCCACATTTTCCCTAAAAAAACCTGGAAGAATTCACCAGAGATGGATTTTGGCGAAAACAACAACAGTTATAGCTAACCCGAGAAAATGGAGGAGACATGGAACATCTGGGAAAATTCGGAGGGAACAAATTTTAGCGAGAACTAGATAAATCATCGTTAAAGAATGAATCCGTAAACATGAGCCAACTGCAGACACTGGGAAAATTCGAAGGAAGCGGATTATGGCGAGACAGACAAAATCAGGGAAAAAGGTGGTGCAAGAGAAAGAACAAGAAAAGCTAGGGAAATCTGGGGGAAGTGGAATTATGCGAGGATGTCGAAAACTCGAACCCATCCACATATTTCTCACCTTCACCAAAATGATCCAAACAACCCCAGATCTAAGGCCTGCGCCTCGACAACGACTTAACCTAGACCTCCAACATATCAAATACGAATTTAAAACACTCCTCACATCAATTCGAGGAGGATTGGCCATGCTCTAGCTTAAGAACCCTAAAATATCTACCATGAAAGCATAGAGAACCAAGCATGAATTTTTCACTCACTAAAATGGAGAGTTTAAGACCAATACGAGCAAACACGCAAATGAAACAATACCAGACCAAGAATAAACAATCAATGATCAACTTGGTGGACTTGTACGGCAACGAAAAACCCCCAAAATGCCTAGTGATGATGTGCTTACCCAAGGAGATCAGGAAACCATGAAGGACCATAAAGAAAATGAAGAAAAGTAACCAAACCAGCAGAGAAAAGGTCTTATCTACATACCATGAGAGTGAAGAGAACTGGAACTGGTGACGCCAATAGACAACTGCCAAAAACAAGTAGGATACAAGCCACACACATAAAATTCAAAATACGACAGTCGAAATGGCTTTGAAATCCACGATCCAAAAAAACACCAGAGGCTCCAAGACTCAAGCTCAAATGATAAGAAAATAAACAAACTCAAATGATCAATTACTTCCTAAAATCCAATATATCAATGCCCCAAAACATCCACACAAATGCCATTAATGTAGTCAACAAGAAAACCACAAAAACAAAAACCCAAAGATTCGACAAGGAAATGGACTTCAGAGAAATCCAGACCAGATGGATTTCCCCGAATTCAGGTCAAAAGGCAGTCACTTTCAGACATTGAAAGAAAATCAGCAAATCCGGCTAGGGCAGATTTTCCCGAAAATAGTGAAAACTCCGGAAGTAGTAAGAACTCAAGATTTTCAATAAAATTCATAAGTGTGCCACTTCAATTGGCAAGATGGAAATCGAACCACGAGCCCAAGAAAGCAAAAACCCTTGAAAAAGAAGGGTCAAAACACCAAAAAAATGAAAAAAAGAGAGTCCCCACTTTCAGTGGGGCGTGTGTGCAAAAACTGCACAATAGGCCTATAAGTGCATAAAGGGGTCATTATGCCTTAAGAAAGGGTTGATTTAGTGATGAAACGCCTAGGAAAGTGTGAGGGCTAGTTACAAAACCTTACAATAATTTAGACCTAGGCTTGGAAAGGGGTAAAAAGAAGTCAAACATCCATAGGAGAGGGCCCAAATGAGTGAAAATTTTCAAGAATACACTTTTTGGTGACACATATATCTTCATCTGACATGGTACCACCTTTATTCTCGATTTCAGTTGCTCTAAGTTCAACTCTCTGATAATAAGATATGATATGTTCACCTTCCTCCATTCTTTGGTTCTCAAATTTTCACTTAGCAGTTAGTTTCCTTGAAAACTTTACTCTATCATTCCCTTCATAAATGTCTTTCAATTTTTCCCATACTTCATAAGTAGTGCCTAAAGAAATAATTTTTGTCCTTTCAATTTTAGATAGAGAACTAGAGATAGCATTACTTGCCTTTTTCATTTGCCTCATAAGCTGCAATCTCATCAATAGAGGAAGGATCAGTGAATGGTTCCACATCCTTTGTCTCTACAACTTTTTAGGTCTTGAAATCAAGAGAAACTAGATAACCTCTCATCTATTCTTTCCAACCATTGTAATCAACTCCATCAAAAATAGGGATCTACAACTTGTGCACCATTTGATCTACCTCAAACGGTTATTCTTTTCACTGAGGAACCAAAGATTTGATAAAAATTGTTGAAATGCACAAGACAACTAAGAGGGGGGGTAAATCAGTTGTATCAAATCACTTTACTTCTAACCTTTAAATTCAATCTGTCATTAGGTGTGAATATGATATGAAAATAATAGAAAGAAAACACCAGAGATACCATATTTACATGGAAAACCCAATGAGGGAAAAACCACGGTGAGGATTAGCTCACAATATAGTAATATTGCAATACCGAATACAAAGGCTCACTGCCAGAGGGATCACTGCCTAGATACAAAGGTTCACTACCCATATAAAGGGGATCACTACCTTCAAAGGACTTACTGTCCAGAAACAAGCTTAGTTCCTACAAAAAATGAAAAGTATAAGTAAAGATCCACCACAAGGGTTCCACACATTTGTAGCTTGATCAGAAGATTGTAGACACCATCAACTCACTGCTTTTAGGAATCTAACACATTAAAGTACGACTACCTCAATTCACTCTTGTACACTTTTATTTTTTCACTTGTTCGCATACTTCACTTGCTCGCTTGATTCATGGGTGGATGTATATTAATTCACTACAACTTGATTTTCTTTTATACCATCTTCAAACCTAGAAACATTATCCAAAATCGACTAAACATTCTTCAAAATACAAATTCAAATTAGGTCAGCTACTCAACATCCCATGGTGGATAAGAATGAGGACCAATTATATATTTAATTAGGACCCAAACAACATCTTGGATAGATCATACACTTCTTTAATTTGATGCAGAAACTTAATGTAACTTGTACAAACACTAGGTCGGCCAAATCTAATGAAAACACCAATGATACTTGAAGCACACACATCTCCAACAAGATGATCACATGTGGATCACTCAACCTGCTTCACCATAAATTTTGCCATCTCTAAGAAAACTTCATGTACATCCACAATATTTATTTACAGAAAACTCTTCAACAGTCCAACTGGACCAACCCACAACACATAGGAGCTCTGGAGAAGGTCTTCCACGGTGCCAAATCACAAGCACGTTGGTCAAAACATAGAAACCATAAAAATAAATCATCTCCCAAATCCAAAAAATTTAAAACCAAATTACAGAAGACTGCGGATCCAAAACATTTCTTCCAGTCCACAAACAATTATTTATGCCAAATAAGTTCACAAACCGATGAACACATCTTTCACTCTCCATCGAACTAGAAGCTAAAAATTGGAATATATTATCCATTGAAGCTTATGAATACAACTATAGATCCACACAAGAATAGGATCAATACAAAAGAAATCTAGAGCACAATATTGGAGCACTCTCAGTACAACACTTCAACACTATCTTTATTATTTCTCAAATTTTCTCAAAATCACTTGGAAAAAACACAACTACAACTTCATAAATATAGCTCCATGTACTCTAAGCACTTCTACAGTATCTTAACTATACAAGTACCATCTACAATAACCTGAACTTTGTTGACATCAATGACAACATTAATGACAACAACACCAAACACATCCATACTTGCAACAAGTTTGAAGAAGGTTCATCCTCTCACCAAAGTGGAGGATAAATGTAACATCAAAAAAATATTCCTTAGCCTTTTTCACAATTGTTTAGCTCCTTCTTGTGAATTTTTGCTTAGTTTGGCCTTGATTTAGTGTTGTAATGTGGATAACACATTCACATTAGGTCTTGGTCCCTTGTGAACTAAGGTACTTTAATGATGCCTTGTAAAGGTGTTGTAAAGTATTGTGATACACTTTCAAACTTTTCTAGGATTTTTAAGCATAATTAACTTTATTTCCATCATAATTTCTCTTAGCCTTGCCTTATTTGGTGTCTTGTAAAGTGTTGTAACACAATTTTACATTCCTCTAAGATTTTCATCAATAATTTGGCTTTCTTATGATTTAATTTGCCCTTTTTTGCATCCACAAGCCTCATTTATTGAATCTTTTTGAGGATAATCCTGACATAAATCAGTAACCAATCACAGTTCAAGTATTCCTAGCTTGTGTGGCCTACATTTAGTGATTTGAGACTCATTTTCCACTTGTGGTGAATGAGTCCCACCTAAATTTTTTGGTGCCAAACCTATTTTTACACCTTTCTAAGATCTTTTGATTTCTGGTCCCATACATTATGCCAAATGGGACTCATTGGCCACTTGTGGCGAATGAGTCCCATGTGACCAAAATTCAAATTTATTTCAATTTTTTGGCAAGATTTTATTCTCCTAGATCTAATGTCGGTTTGTAGTGTTGTAATGTTGATAATTCTTGCATAATTGAGCATAAATACAAAGCTCCTTCACTCATTTTTACCTAAGAATTTTGTGAGAACATTCTTAATAGAAATTTGAGTTCGCAAGAGTAGTAAAGTGTCTTCAAGTGCATTCAAGATCCATCATCATGGCAAGGTTCTAATTGAATTACTTCATATTCATGCATCTTTATCTTATTTTATCTTTTGGTTTAATTACGGGTATGTGCAGGATCATGATGGGCCAAAAAAGTGGTGATATGTAAGTGATATGATGGCCCATGTGGCTGAGGACTTTTTATTAACCCAAAATTGATGAAACGAAAAGGGTTTGTAAAGGAGATTCTTAGCTTTCCATCAATATAAATTATGCTTTACTTTGAATTTAATAAATAATTATTATTCATTTTCTATTATAATTACAACTAAAGTCCTGATTAATAGACTGACTGAAAAGCATCTATATTTTTCAAAGGGTGTCACATTTTGTAAATCTGAAACATGTGTCACATTCTATTCTTCACATAATATAGGATTAAAAACAAAAATGATTGAATTTCATGAAGTTTTGAACCCCTCATTTAAATCATTCAATTCCCTGTAACACACCCCTTTTCAATATTTCATTCACCGTTGCATTGGAACCTCAATGGTTTTTTTTTAAATTTAAATGGTTAATTTTGTGTCCTAGGTCCTAAACCTTAGTGATCTAGCAGCAACACAAAATTATCCATTTTGCTAGATTGCATAATCTTATACACAGTTAAGATTAGGGAACACACACATTTCCATTTTCAGATTTATGCTTTTTCATCAAGATTTTATTACCAAACAAGGGGTTTGGCCAAGGAAATCTCCCATAAACAGTCAATTAAAATTCCTTTTTTTGCAGGATATTTTATAGGTTTAGATTTGAAGATTCAGTGAAGTAAGTGCAAACCTTGGATCTCAATATCACATTTAGAAATTGCAGAAATTAAAAGTGGGACTAAAACAACAATAAGGGTGTCTTAGTCCTCTCGAGGGTATTTTTCAAAGATTGTTCTAGATCCTATTCTGGCATCTAAAGATTTTGCATTTGCCTCAAAAATTGACAATGAGACTAAGACAATAGTAAGGGCATCTTAGTCCTCCATAGCACATTTTGACAGCCTCTTTGCATTTTTGGAATCCTTGTCACATTTTGAAACTTCCTAGGTACACATACCCTAACTTGTTGCTCCATAATTAAATTAGTTGCACTCATTATTTAGCTTTCTTGCATTATTATATTTTGTGAGTCGAATATTAAGTTATATTTTCCAATATTTTTCTTGGTGGTGTAGACACCTGAATTTGACACCCCCATATGGTCAAAATCACCACTTTCTATTCCTCTGTCCTACATCCCTCATCGACATTAATTAAATAAATTATTATTTAATTAATATTACCTTGCAACCTAATGTCCCTAAGGTATTTACTCAATCAATTAAATACATTACCCCCCTTTTTCTCTATAAATTAAATAAATACCCCAATTTATTTAATTTAGTCACTTTATGCCTTTATAAATTCAATCGATTTTGAATTCAAATTCTTCTCTCTCCAAATATCACATCCTCCATAATTATCTCTAATCTATATTAGGTTAATTAATATTTGATTAGGATGTGCACACTCCTAATCATAATTAGGGTCACTCCTCCATAATCTCCCACTTTCCTCTAATCCCTCATTAGCCCAAATAGTCACATGCTTGCACAACCTTAATCACTTAATTAGGTAAACCTAATCACCATGCCATTTATGGCATATGTCCCAAGTCAAATACATAAAATTATTTCAGCATTTGGAGAAGGCATCCCCTTTCCCAAGTGAATTATTAATTCACTTTTATTTATTCAAGGAATTTTAAGGAATTTAAAATTCCTTCTCCCATCCCCATGAGAATTTTTGAAGAATTTTTAATTCCTCACTTGTCCTCTCAACCCACATGTGGACACATACCTCCTTGATGAGGAGATCTTTTCCCTCCCCAAGGTACATGGAATTACATCCATTTCACCTCCACCTCATTCTCCCTTTTCCAAATCACCTTCCACATGTCAAGATGTGAGGGCTCTATGAGTCCTCAACTCACCCTAGCCCTTGATCTTGTCCATCTTGGCTTGATCCTTTCCCTCCATTGTTTAAAGATATTTCCCCTAAAAATGGTGGAATTTCCCTCATTTTGGATCTAACCACTTTTTCATTCAAGAATCCAAGCACACCTCCATTGTTGCAGCACTTAACACCTCCATATTGCATCTAATCCAATACCCACAATCTCCATTTCACTAATCTCCATATTTTCTCCATTTTGCATTAGGTTTTATGCCATTTTACTAAGGAAGTAGTACAGAATCGAACATCAACAAGGGCCAATCAATGGAAAAATCTAGGAAAGGTAAAAAGTTTCAATTTTATTATGTTTTGTTTAGATATAACTAAGCCAATCTTGAGTATTTTGTTTGTGTTTTTTATCCTTGCATAATTTAGTTTTTGCATCCTAATAGGTCAAATTCACTTGCACACATCTATGGCATGCTAGGTGAGACCCACATCATGGGTCTACTTTACTTTTCCTTGTTGAAATTTTGCAGGTTCTTGTTTTACGTGCAGGGGTGAACTTGCTCAGAATAGGGGAAAATTTGCATTGATAATAGGTGGTCATATTCGCCTTTTCTAGAAAAGGGCGAACTTGCAATCTTTGACCACAAACTCCATGTTAAGAGGTGGATACATGGAGGGCTGATAGAAAGGGGATACATTGTTAAGTATAGAGGAAAATGAGTACTACTTACAGAGGAAGAATTGAATATTTCTATCAACTCAAATAGGAAAATACGACTTTTCCCATCACCTTCAACAAGCAACCCTGATCCATGGAAAAGAGTGAATTTGCCTCACACAGATGTGAATTTTTGCTAAATATAGAACCTTAAAGTTTTTCAATTTTAATTACAATTTGATTTTGGTTTTGGGTACTAATTTGCTAGCTTATTTTTATGTGATTATGGGATTTCAGTAACGATTTGTGCATCTTGTCCCACATTTGACGAAGACCAGAGTATCAAACTACTCATTCGTGTGTTGCAGGATTATCAGTCAAAGACCCTTAGATTAGTTTTTTCTGTGTCTTTTTCACACTAATTTAGGCACATGTAGACTTAATTAAAGGGTCAATAAACTTTTTTTTCCATGTTTGGGAGTGAGTTGTTGACATATCCACTCCCCTTGCACCTTTTAGTGATCTTGGGTGATGAGAAATCATAACTCATTCTAGTCTAGTCTAGTCTACCCAAGAAGTGTTAGTGCATGTAAGATCTCCCCCTACGCTATGTGTGATCCTGGGAGCAACCAAAGCATCTAGCATTTCCTTCCTTTAGCGGGACCTTCCTATGATTTCATCACCCAGGGGATGATTCCATCCACTTGTTACGGGCGGGGTATATAAATGGGGGAGAGCTAAAGTTGTACCCCAATCCACTCACATTGTGTTTAGTGAAGCGTTGAAGCTAGGGTGATACCTAGATATGGCGTGCAAGGTTGGTCTGAGTTTCTAGTACCTCACTAGGGCTCCCAACCCATGCTTTTTATGGGTTGGTGTTCATGGTTGTGCCTCCTGAAACACAAGATATCTTGTTTATCCTAGATAAATACCTATGTATTTGTCATGACTTGGTGTAGTGCAAGGGATGTGCACCATACCCTAAAGTTACTCACCACGTACACCCTTGAGTTGAGATAGAAATCCTCAAGGTGGAATGTGATAGTCCTCAAGTGAGAGAGAGAAGGTGAGCCTGTTGTATTTGTTGATGACCCTATGCCACTGGATCTCTAGCTATCCACCTTTGTGAGAAAGGGTGATCCAGAGAACCACCCTGGTATCATAGAGTATTAACCTTGGGGTGTCAACTCAAGGTGGTGGGCCTACATTGACTTTGTAAATCTTTATCACTAATTCTAGGATTGTGTTTCTTGGCATGTCTGCTTGTGTGATACTAGTGCTTTTAATCAGTCTAAGTCTATCCAACCTACTACTTTATGTTTTTTGTGTCTTCAGTCCTTTGCCATAGTCTATCCCTACCCTTAGTGGTGAATTTTCTTCTCATAGAGGAAAATTTTCATTGTGGATAGGTGATCCCGCCCTCAACAGGAGCAAATTTGCATGTTGAGTCTAGTCTAGGTCATCCTTTGGGTGAAGTCATCCTTGTCAAGGGTGAATTTTCTTGTGGGTCCCTCCTTTAAGCAACCCTATTTCCACTTGTTCTTCTGGAATAGGCGATCATGCTTCCTTGATAGGAGAGTGTACATCATTCCCACCTATCTCTTCTAAGAATAGGTGAACCTGTTGTCCATAGGGGTGAATCTGCATCTATCTGTACTATTCTTATTTGTATAGTTTAAGAGATGGTTTAATCCATTTTCTACTAGATAGGTGTCTCTATGATCATCTATACATCTCAAGAAAGAGGTGAACTTGATCCCTAGATAGATGATTTTGCATCTTGAGTCCACCCATTTTCCTATGGGTATTTCAAGTTATAGGTGATCACGCATCTTACAAGGGTGATCATGTCATCACATAGGCAAACTTGAAACCTTAATAGGCAAATTTTCATAATGTTTCTACTTGTTGAATTTGAGTTCTAGAAAGAGGATTTTTTTTCAAACACATAGGCGGTCTTGTTGAACACAAAGGCAATTTTTCTGATATTAGATAGGAAAACCCATTACCTGAAGGAGAAAAATTGTTAGACACAAAGGTGTATGTGCCTTACATAAAAAAATCTTGAGAGTAAACCCTCAAAACCTTTGAAATCTTGTCATTTTTCGAGTCTGTTGATGTACTAAAATATTTTTATCATCATCTATCTGCCCGTAATCATCATTTTAGTTCGTCTCCATTTTTCAAAAGTCATGAAATCCTCAATCCAGTAACATAGGTGTATCTTAAGACATCCCTAAACAATATTTCCATCATCATTTCATCAATTTGAATCCTTTAGACTTTGTTTTAGGGGATTTTTATCTAATTGGGTTAGGAAACACACCCTAATCAAAATCATCCATGCTTTCTTATTATTTTCATCCATCCTAAGTTGGTAATCCTCCACAACTTTATCAATATCCTCTAATCGCCAAGTAGATTCTATGTTGTGATCATCCTGCTATCATCAAGTTATGCCCCTAAACCTAGTTTAGTGTCAATTTCATTAATCTAATCCAATCAAATCATCCAATCCTAAAAAATCATCTAATCCTATCAGTCATCTAATCCCATCAATCATCTAATCAAATCAATTATCCAAATAATCCCATCCAATCCTATCAATCAATCCATCAATCGATCATCTAATCCAATCAATCCTTTAGTCATCATTTAGGTCATCATCTAGGTATATGCTAGAGCTTGATGTCATCTTGTTCACCTAGTTGTTTTTCATTTTTATTCCCATTACCCAATCGCAAGCAAGGAAAATAATGGAGAAACAATATCCTAAGGATACTCAGCCTCATAACCCCTTGGATCAACCCACCAATGGTGGATCATCACAATCAAACACTAAGGGCCCCACTCAATCTCCTCCCGATGAGAGCATGGTTAATCAACTTGAGGTCACAATTGATGAATACCTCAGTAATTCCAGCAATTTGTAGATTATTGATCATCTTCTAGATGCGCATGGGGACAAGATCTTTGTTTCCTTGATCATGAAGGGTATCAAACCCCTCCCAGAAACTGACCTATCAGAATATGTCAACATCACACCTCTTGCACCTCATGTGTCACAAGATCCTCAAAATTCTCAGAATGATCTTGGAAATTTGTATGTCCCCCAAGGTCTACCACAAGAGGGTTGGTATCATCCTAGATTTCATAATTTTATTCTTTATCAGGTGACACATCCTGTACCACCCCCTTGGGCCCCAATTTCTATTATGGGAGCATCGCCTAATCCTAGAAATCCTTAGGGCCCCGATCTTAACAATCCTCTTGGCCTTGGTATGCCATAAGGTCTGCCCAATCCATAAGGCATGTCTCACAAGGCTCAATCCTCGTACTATCTACTCCACCTCTTCCACCGAACCAATCGGGTCAACTTCCTAGAAATGTAGGGGGGGCTGCTTATAATCCTTTCATTGCACCACCACCACCTCTTGGTCATACACCTGCATATAACTTATTGCCAACTCCATTTACCTCCTAGCAACCACCTCAAAGCACTAATCCATCACAACAAACCCCTTCATAACCTCTTCTTCACACTACTACCCCATCATAGTGTCAACAACTTCCCTCACATCAAACTTACGGTAACCCATCGCAACCCCCACATCAGTCGCAAGTTAATTTCCAGAAAGGTCAAATCCCATAGCAACATCAACAACAACCTCATCATTAATCATAGATCATCCCCCAACAACCTCAAATTCTATCTCAATCCCCTTACCAGCAACCACCATATTACCAACAACCACCTCAGCACTTGCAAATTCTAATGCAACCACCAAAATCATCTCAACAAAATCTAGGAAATCTTGCTACCCAATACCTATATCATCCCCAAAGCTCTTATCATTCACAAGCCACTACACCTATTCCTAATCCCAACTATTATTACTACACTCCACAATAATTTCAGCAACAACCATCTTACATACAACAATCCCAACCACACTCATCCTACTTCAATCCCCAACAATTGTAGCAATATCCCTATTACCAATAGTCCACTCCACAGCAACCTCCATATGCTTCCTAGCAGCAACCCATCTAAAATTATCAATCCTATCCATATTACTATCAACAACCACCATCTTATTAGTAGGGTGCCTCCTCCTCCTCATATCATCAAGTCCCACCATCATTTCAAAAACCTTATTCCAATCCCCAATTCACATATGCCAATCAATATCAACAAACTCCTTCATATCCACCTACACCACCACATGATCAAACCATTTTCATTCTATCCCCATCCTATCAATAATATCCCCCTTATAATCAGTCTAATCAAGCAGACCTCTCCTGAAGAAGTCAAAGTTGTGTTAAGGGACTTGCAAGAAGGGACATCCAACAATGTCCTTTAAGTTTCAAGAGATTTTTCCTTATCTGTTTAATCCCTCTATCTTTCTTGTTGCCTTTCCTAAGCACTTTGAAATTCCCAAGAAAGGATGGCCCAAGAACCCACTTGTAGGAATTTTACTCACATTGCCAAGAAGTCCTACACAATGATAATTATCTCCTATGTCTATTCCATACAATTCTGACAGGGATATCTCGAGACTAGTTCGTGGGTCTCCAAAAGGGATTAATCTCTTCCTTCATAGATCTATTGAAATTTTTTTTTGCACACTTCTCCTTCAATTTGAAGAAGGATATAAACACCTTCGATCTGTTGAAAGAGAAACAATGTGAGGGATACACCTTTATGAGATACCTCCAAAGCTGGCGTTCTCTGGCTAGTCAATTAAAATCTCACCTAAGTGAGAAGGATATGGTGACCATCTTCATTGAAAATTCCCATCTTGATATGGTGTGTAATCTCAATTTGTACTTTGTTACCACCTTTTCGAAACTCATTGAGAAAGGCACCACCATTTGGAGGGCCCTCATTTCTAGGGGACAATTCAAAATATTTTTATCAGATAAGGAAAAATCATCAGCTAATAGATCTCACTACTAGAAGAATAAGAATATTTTCAATGATGGTGTTACTAATACCAAGCATGTCCAAGTAGCCTACACCTTGCAAAGACCACAATATGTCCCTAATCAATAATCAAATCCTAATGTCATATCAGGGTTGCATGGTACATCCTGTCCTCCTCAATAGTGCAATAAGAATAATCAAGAGAACAATAAATTCTCATTCACTCCTTTGGGAGAATCCTTGAGTGTTGTCTTCAATAGGTTGCTTCATGTGAACTATCATATTGTTTATCCTGTGACGAAGCCCTTTGACAAGTCAAAACCAAAGCCCACCTAGTAGAGGGAAAATAAGTATCGAGGTCTTAAAACATACATCCAAGGTCTTATAGATCTAGGTTACATATTTGTGGATGTGAATCAAGAAACCTTGTCCGATGCTCAACTACAAATATATCAAGATGGTTTCCCAAACCATAATCAAGGTGCCAACACTTCTAATGCTAATCCCAAGCCAAGCAATAAAAACAACCAAAGTAACAACACTAACAATATCAACTATAATAATGTATCTTGTAACTATGATAGCATAGTTATGTGCATCAGTTAGGTACAGCCCTGTGTTTCCATGATCTATGTTAAAGGAAAATACTTTCAATTTACTATTACTACATGTTGCACCCTTATATCCATTCCCAAACCTTCCACATCATCCCAACCAGCTCTTGTGAGATCACAATATAATATTCTTGATCACCTTGGAAACACTCCCACTCAAATATATATTCTGTATTTTCTCAAGTCTCCTCCTATCTATCAAGAAATCCTTGCCAAAGCTCTCCAACATACCCATGTGCATAATGATATAGATCCTACTTAATTTTAGGCTTTAGTATGACATCTATCATCCACATACTAGCTAGGATCTAGTCAAAATGGTATGCCCTCAATCGATTCAAACCAAAATTGTTCCCTCCACATCGAAGTTCTTATAGCTCACCATAAAGTGAAAAGGGTCTTTGTAGATAATGCCTCTACCCTTAACCTCTATACATTGAAATTCATAAAATAGGTAGGGTATACTCAAGATGACTTGAATAACCAGGTTATCACCATCAAAGCCTATGATAATGCAGAGAGGGATTCTAAAGGAATTATTTATCTTCCTATTCAGGTTGGCCCCATCATGCAGTATACCATGTTCCATGTCCTTGATCTTGACCTCCCATAAAATATCCTCCTTGGCCACCGATGGATGCATTCTATGCAATTTGTTCCTTCCACTTACCATCAATACCTGAAATTTCCTTTCAATGGGATAGAGGTAACTATTCATGGTGATCTTCAACCGTTTGAATATTGGCATGCTCTTGAAGCCTGTTTCCCTTAGTCCTGATATTTCCCAAGAGTTTAGTGGGGGCACCTCAAGAATCATCCTCCAATCCATCTAACAATTCATCATCTAACACAACATCTACCACATCCACCACATCTAAATCCACCATCACCAAAGTCTAGATCATTGACAAGGGTTGTAGAGAATACGAAATACATATTGCACCGAATGTGGCCACAATGCCACCATCTCCCCACACATATGGGAAACCCTCTTAGTCAACAGAAAAGGAAGAGCAAAGATCAAATCCATCACCTCTAAGAATATGGGTTTGACAACATTTTGAGATTTGGGTACACCTCAAGAATAGATGGATGACGACATCAACCAATGGGTCTATAGAGAATAACCAGAGCCATCACCTCCCCTTGTAGAATATTTCTAGGAGGTCTATAATAATGCATCAAGGTTAGACAAGAAGTACAATTATTAAGGGGGGGTCTTGGTGTAGAATAGAAAGGAAGATTTCAGCCTATTGATACACCTATCGAACCAAAACATGTGGTTCTAGGCTATGACAGAATATAGAAGGGTCATGCATCATCCTATTATACTTTGAATAATTTTAATATGGATGATGGTATCCTTGAGGACATACTAGAAGAATAAACCATTATTCTTTCATACAATGACATAGATCTCTTGTCCCTCTTTGACTCCACGCCAATATTTACCATCATCCATTCTCTCTGTCATCCTGACATGATTGATTGGGACATATGAAGTAGTGCACCTATTGACACATTCCCATCAGTCGACACTTACATACATGTCATGGGATTTGGGGAATGTGAACACCTCAACCAAAAAAATAAGAAGAGACAAAATAAAAAAGAGTCATCTAGTGAAATCCTCTCTAACACACTTCCTAACTCATCAAAACTAAAAGCAAAGGGTGCATCCAATAGTGAGAAAATCAACAAGGCACTGGAGGATGGGGATGTTCGTCTTCCTCTTGTAGGAGCTCACTTATCTCAATGATCTTCCATCCTTATCGAAGAGACACAAGAGGTTAATTTGGGAATTAAGAAAGATCCTTAAATCGCTTACGTAGCTAAATCATTGTCAAAGGAAGAGTATTCCACCATTGTCAGCTTGCTCAAGGAAGGAATCATCAACCTCCCCTAGACCTATTTAGACATGCCAAGATTAGGTCTTGCATTAGTTGTGCACCATTTGGACGCTCATCCAGATGCCAAACCTATTAAACAAAAGCTAAGAAAAATGCATCCCCAAGTGGCTTTTCTCATCAAGAAAGAATTGGAGAAATTATTAGAAGCTGGGTTTATAAGACCTATTGACTATTCTCGCTAGATCTCTAATATAATTCTTATTGCCAATCAAATGGGAATATCAAAATTTGTAAACATTTTTGGGATCTCAATAAAGCCCTTCCAAAGGATGACTTCCCTCTTCCAAAAATTGATATGCTAGTTGACCTTACAATAGGCCATGAGATGTTATCCCTTATGGATGGATTTTCCAGCTATAAGAAAATTAGAATCACACCAGAAGATCAACATAAAACTTCCTTCACTACCCCTTGGGGCACCTTTTTCTATAATGTCATGTCATTTGGTCTCAAAAATGTAGGGGCAACCTATCAGTGTCTGCTGTCTATTATATTTGATGACCTCATCCACATCATAATGGAAGATTATGTTGATGAACTATTGGGAAATTCCAAGACTAGAGAAGAGCATCCTGCAATCCTAAAGAAAATCTTTGAGTGGTTAGAGCATTACAAGGTGTGTTTGGAGTCACATCTGGAAAGCTATTGTGCTTCAGTCTCTAGAAGTGGTATTGAAGTAGATCCATCCAAAGTCAAAGCGTTAATGGAAATTCCCCCGCCACGTAATCTCGAGCAATTAAGGAGCCTTCAAGGAAAGTTACAGTCCACCATATGCTTCATAGCCCAGCTCACTAAAAAGTGTTAATAATTCACCCATCTATTGTGCAAGGAAATCCCTTTCAAGTGGGATTCAGAGTGTAAACAAGGCTTCAAGAATATTAAGGATTACTTGGCTCACCCACCTATTCTAATGCCTCCCATTCCAAGAAAACCACTTTTTTTATACATCTGAGCTACATCTATTGCACTAGGGGCATTACTAGCATAGCAGGATGAGTTCTCCAAGGAATATGTTATCTATTACATCAACTGAACACTTTTAGGCTATGAGCTCAACTATTATCTTATGGAAAAATCTTGTTTGGTAGCGGTCTTGTGTTCCCAAAAGATTCATCATTACATGCTTAGTCATCCCATCAAGCTAATATCAAAGGTGGACCCACTCAAGTACCTATTATTTAGAACTTCTTTGACTAGTTGTATGGCCAAGTGGGTTATGTTTTTGAGTGATTTTGACATTGATTACATGCTCCAAAAGGAAATTAAGGGAAAAGTGATAGTGGATCAGCTGGCCAATGCCCCCTTGGTTGATACTTATCCTCTAGTAGCCGAATTTCTTGATGAAGGGGTTCTTAGAGTCACATAAATAGACACATGGAAACTTTATTTTGATGGGTAATATATGCATAATGGAGTTGGTGCAAGTTTTCTATTCGTCACTCCTCAAGGTGACTATATCCCAAAGTCATTTAGATTAGCCTTTCCATGCACCAACAATATTTTGAAGTATAAATCTTTAATCACCGGCCTTAGAATCACCATCCAATGGAACATCACCTATCTTAGAGTCTTTGACAATTCTCAACTCATTATCAAACAATTCAATGAGGAGTTTCAAACAAAAGATGATAAGATTTTTCCATAGAAATGCATGTTTTCTGACTTTAAAAATTATTTCACCTCCATCCAATTTGAACAGATTCCCAGAGTCCATAATAAAGGATAGATGCAATGGATATAATTGGTTCCCTTATCAACATGCCCAAAGATTTCATGGACTATGAATTTCTTGTTGAACAACTACTAATCCTAGCATAGGATGTCCCTAATAATGAAATGGTGTGTGATATCATAGGTCCTCATTCACCCTAGTACCATGACATTTATACCTATCTCTCTGACAACATCCTCCCACCCGACCTTACTTGCAACAAGTGAAAATCATTTATACAATGCTCATCTTGATACACAATTGTGGGAGATACACTATATCGCTGAGGGTATGATGGTACAATCCTTCAATGTCTCAACAAATCATAATCTCATATTGCATTAAATGATATTCATAGTCGTGTTTGTGGGTCCCATTCTAATGGCATTGCCTTAGCAAAGAATATTCTTAGAGTTGGATACTAATGGCCCATTATGGAACATGATTCCTATGAGTTCGTGAAGAAATTTCTGCCCTACTAGCAACATGCAAATTTAATTGATGCTCTAGAACAAGACTTGCAACCCATCATAGCACCATGGATTTTTTCTCAATGGGGTTTTGAATTAATCAAAAAGATTTACCCCCCATCCTTTGATGGCCATACTTTCATTATCATAGCCATTGAATACTTTACCAAGTGGGTGGAAGGAATTCCACTCTCTCAAATCATGGGTATTCAGATATCCAAATTCACCCACTTCCATATTCTCTACCGATATGGAATCCCCTCCACCATCATCACTGACAATGGAAAGCCATTCAAAAACCAGCATATGAAATTATTTTGTGACACCTACCATATCCAACATCATTGGTCCATGCCTTATTACCCACAAGGTTATGGTAAAGAAAAAGAGACAAATAAAACCTTGATCAAAATCCTCAAAAAGATGGTGAATTACACTCTTTGAGATTGGAATCTCCATGTCCATCCTACCCTTTGGGCATACCATGCATCCATACGCACTCCCACTAGAGCCACCCTATACTCTCTCATTTATGGTGTTGACACAATCTTGTCGATCAAAGTTGAGAATCCATCACTTTGAATCTCCTTGAAGAATCCCATCATTGAAGAAGATGCTCGAGTTGCACGATTAAGTCATTTGGAACTCCTAGACAAAAAATGTATCAAGTCCTATAATCACCTTCAAGCATATTAGCATTATCTTAGGAGGAACTACAACAAAAATGTCCATCCTCATTAGTTCAACATTGGAGACTTGGTCTTGAAGGAAAACCAGTGTACCCAACAAGACAGAGAAAAGAAAGGAAATTTTGAACCAAACTAGATGGGTCCCTATGTTATCACAACAAAATATAGTTTTGGAGCATATAGTCTTACAACACTTGATGGAGATCCCTTAGAGGATACTATCAATATCATGCATCTAAAGAGGTTGTATACCTATATTAGTTGGGTTATCCTACTTAGAAAAATCCAATAAAAAAGTTAAAATCATCAAAATTCGAAAAAAAATAAAAATGTTAAAAAAATCCAAAAATGGTAAACAGAAATAATTAATCCTATGGTGAAAATCACCTTTTGTGGCACCTTGGATAAGATGCTTGGTGAAAACCTAGTAATAGACACCATTTGTAGAGGGCTTAATCATTATCTACCATGTGTCCTAGTTACTTTATGCTTCCATCCATCCTATTCTTGTATCCTATCCTCACATCCTATCAATCCAATCCTTTCATCTACATCCGCTTATCTAGAACTTGGTATATTTTAGTTAAGCATTGTACGATCCACATCAGCTATCTGAAATCCTAATATTTTATCCTAAATTTGAGCTTCTGGTGTTTTCTTGTTGGTCTAATGTCCTCATCTAGGATCTCTCATCATGTCGAATATCATTAGGTCTCATCTTATCATCAGTATTTTATCAAAATACGTTGCCCCTATTATTTCATGTAGGCAAGGCTAATCATTTGATCAACTTCCGAGGCATTTTTCCATCTAGTTTTTCTCATCCATCAAGGTCTCTATTGTCCTCTTCCCACTTTTATCCATGGTCAGTAGTTGGTCTTTTATTGAACTACTAGGATTGTATACTTTCACATAGGAAAGGCTGATCTTTGATCAACCCTCGAGCCCCTAGGTCTATAAAGTGTGTTATGTGTTGTGTCATGTTGTGTCATTAAGTGTGTTCCTATTAACTGATGCATACAAACAAAGGTCATCAGTATCAGGAGATTCCATCAGTTTCGAGTATCCCGATTCATGATGATCACCTAATCTATCCTCCATCTTTGGCCTTAACAACATGTATCCTTCCTAATAAGCTCACATCAATCCCATCCATCCTTTTGATCCTATGGAAAAGGAAATTTGATATTTATTGTGATCTTTTGATACTTTTGGCTTTTTCTTATCATCTAAGCTTCCTATTATACCTTGTCAAGGTCACCACGATCCATCACATCATGGTTTGGTTTCAATGGTAAACGTAGGGTCATATCTTGATCTTTTGTCTACTTTGGTCTTTCTGGTTGTCTCATTTAGTACCCACCAGGATCCTTGTGATCTTGTGTTATGTTGGGGCATCCTTTGTGTTTTTGGTTATCCCAACATCAAGCCAGACCAAATCCCCTATAGTTTTGGGGTGTTGGGATATCCTTCTTTTTTTTTGCATTTTTTTTATGCATTGTACACTAATCGACCTTGGTTTGTCATACCTTGGAATATTGTGTCCCATGCTATAGCAAAAATCAGTGCTCCTAATATGGAAAAATCACATTATATTTTTATTTCAGTTATCTTCCCATTACATTTCATTTCCCCCATCCATTTCCTTTCCATAGCCTATAGTTAATGATTTTGGTTGTGTAAATGTTGCTCTCCCACATATTCTTCTTGACAGGGTTTCTACAGTTTCTAGCAGGTGCACTCTCACACCCATCATCATTCATCTCATTATGTTATGTGATGCATTGTCATGCCTTTCATTTCCCATCTCGTTGCATTTTCACTATCATTTCATTATTATCATTCTCATCTTCATCTTAAGTTGGTTAGATTAATATAGATCTATCAATCTAAGTATCTTAAGTTCATTTCATTTCATTATCATTTTATTGTATTATTATTTTCATCTTCATCTTAAGTTGTTTATAGTGATATAGATTTGTTATTCTAAGCATCTTAAGTTCATTCCATTACATTATCATTTTATTGCATTATCGTTCCATTTGCATTATCATTTTCATTATCATCTTAAGTTGTTTAGATTAATATAGATCTATTATTCTAAGCATCTTAAGTTCATTTCATTTCATTATCATTTTATTGCATTACCATTTTCATCTTCATCTTAAGTTGTTTATAGTAATATAGATTTTTTATTCTAAGAATCTTAAGTTCAATACTTTACATTATCATTTTTATTGTCATCTTAATTTGTTTAGATTAATATAGATTTATTATTCTAAGAATATTAAGTTTTTTAGAGTAATATAGTTTTTTTATTCTAACCATCTTAATTTCATTCCATTACATTATGATTTCATTGCATTATCATTCCATTTGCATTATCATTTTCATTCTCATCTTAAGTTGTTTAGATTACTATAGATTTGTTATTCTAAGAATCTTAGCTCCATTTCATTTCATTATCATTTTGTTGCATTATCATTTTTAGTTGTTTAGAGTTATTATTCTAAACATGTCCATTCATTTCATTATATACATTTTATTGCATCGTATACATACATCATACATTTTCACTCATTATATTTCCTTGCATTTTCATGTCATCCATCCATGATAAATTATCATATCATAACTCATATGAATACATCACATAATGATCAAAATAACGTCACCACATACATCGCAGATCATTAGTAACATATCCATAGCATACATCATAAGAGAATAAATCATATCACATCACATCCTATATCAACAATCATTAGAAATAATGCCTATAATCCATATCATCCACATAGACATAGAAATAAATCACCATAATCATATGCATGCATAATAGTCATCACAATCACATGAACATAATAAATGTCCATCACATCACATAATAACCATGTCATCGCATCAGTTTCCATCACATATCATATAAATATCTAAAATAATATTGTGTCCATCTATTCCATCATAGTCCATAATAAAAGATCATAACAATCCATAATAAGTCCATGATAACACATAATAAAATCCATCCACCTAGTCTATGAACATCCATCAAATAATGATACAAGTACAAAGCACTAATCAAATAATACAAAGATTACATCTCCTAAATAAATAACGAATAAAAGAATAAAGAATACATGAATCAATCAATGAATCAATCTCAAAATTTCTGTAAAGAATTTGTAGTCTTTGTCTTTGTATATTGTACAGCCACTCTACACCTATAAAAAATTAGGGCCCTTTCTCCTCATCCTCCTCTCCTAACTGACCCACTACTCTATGCGCATGTCTGCTATGGGAATTTTGAACTGATCATCTACCTTTGGGAGGTGTCTCTTGGTAGTTGCTATATCCCTATGTGTGTCGACTGGATCCTGAGTGGGATGGTGCTTGTATTTGTGGTGCTGCTCTAACATATAGTGGGACCCTTCATTTTTGATTTGGGACATCCTTTTGATATGAAAACATGTAGTAGGCAGCCTCAGTCCTAGCATTGGCCACCTCCAGTGCATGTCCTCTTGCTAGGTCCCACTCAATCTAGCACCTATCCCGCAACCTCGTGATATATCTCCTCTCCCTCTCCCATGCCTCCTATGCTAGCTGCATCTTGTCTACCTATGCCTATAGATAGGCTATCCTCTATGCCCCATCATCTCTCTCTCTCTCCTTGCAGTACCTATACCTATGATTTTGTTTCCTTTGCTCTCTCTAATAGGCCTCCTACATCCCCCATGGTCTCCTCAACCCACTTGGCTCTCTCTCGAGCTTCCTCTAGCTTCCTCTGAGCCTTATCCTACTCTCTCTAAGCCTCATCCCTCTCTTCCTAGATCCTTGGGGCCTCATCTACTAGGGCCTCGTAGTCCCTCTCTCTAATCCTCTCCACCTCACCCTAAACTCTATCTACCACTCTTTTTAGCCTATCTCGATCTACCTCAAACTCCCATAATATCTACTCCAATATCCTTAATCAGGCCAAGACTCTTGTCAATAGTACCGTGAGATCCTCTAGTGGTGGTGGTACATATGGCACCATCACTAGTTGCCCCACCTCTTGGACATCTACCTCCATCGCCTGATGCTCCTTCGCTGCCTCTTACATCTCCACATCACCATCTGTTCCTCTCCTCTATCTCCCATGTCTCCTCCTCCTCCTGTGCCTCCCTGCTAGTTCCCTCTCATCAACTGACCCAAATCCTAGAGCCCCCATAATCAGATGCACTGTCATCATCCTCCCTGGCCCCATCTCCTCCCACCATGCAGTGTACCATGTTGTGGTACCTACATCTACCAACCCTCCCCTCCATGAGTATTGTGTCATCAATACCACCTCCCACATCTATCGAGCATACTCTATGGTGATCGACTCTCCCCATAGTGTTGTTGGCTCTTGTGTAATCTTTCAGAAGCATTATGGTCCTACGGGTGTGTCCTACTAAATAACAAACTATCGAGTGACCCTGGCTAGTCTGTCTAGCTCCATAGTAAGGGAGTCTCAACCAATCAAGTAGCAGACTAAGAAAAATTAAGCCTTGTATCTCCTATCCTCCTCCCTCCACCCCTTGAATCGTCATGCTAGGTATGGCCTCCAAGGGATGTCCTCTAGCCTCAAATCATCTATTCTCCATCGCCATCCCTTCAGGTCCCCTACATCCTAATAATGAAGCCTCTGACCATGCTCCACACCCCACCAATATTCTATAAGTAGTGTATCATCTTGTGCCCCCATGATCAAAATATCCAGCCTGACAACACTGATGTTCTCTCAGGCCCATACCTATAATAGTGTCACATTTTTCACACTCAAGGCTCGTATATAATAGATGACATGCATATCTCTATAAAGTTGGGCTAGTACACATGGCCCCCATGCAAACTCTCCCTCCTATATCTTTACAATATTTATAACAACCTCAATAACCTTCAGGCTGCAAAATCATCCACTCCTGTCTGGGTGAACCCACATAAGTGGTGAACACTTTTGTGGAGGAAGGGAAAAGTCATTTTTTCCCTCTACACAAAGTGAAGGGGTTCGGCCGAACCAAATTGTTCGATCGAACCTTTAACATGGTTCGGTCAAACCACAGGGTTTGACTAAACCCTATGTTCACTCGAACCCCATTGATAATATTAAAATAAAGGGGTTTGAGCGAACTAGGGTTCGGTCGAACCCCCTTAATAGGGATTTAAAAAAAAAAACCCCGTTATTTTCTCGTACCTCATGAAATTTTTTCATTATTTTAAAGTGGCTAGGTTCGGCCGAACCCCTTAAAGAGGTTCAACCGAACACCCTTTTTCCCCTAGCTCCTCAAAAAAATGATTTTTTTTGTAAAAAATTGTTGTTTGAAGCTCAATTTGAAAATGAAAATGCAGAAAACATCAGAAACCCAACTAGATAATGATAATCCTCAGAATGAGCTATCTGTCGAATATAATTTTAATATGATTTGTTTTTATTATGTATTTTATTTTTTAGTTTTATTAAACATAGGTTTTTCACTAAAAATAAATATTTCTAGTCTGCACATGTGGAAAAATAACAGATTATCAAAATAAAAAATTTAAAAATATGCTGAGTCTGGGTATTGATGTCCTTGATCCATTAAAAAAAATAAAATTGAATTTTGATTCATACAGAAAAAGTTATGTTGTATACAGTCCGCCTATGTCTGAATTGCAATTGGTTTGACTTTGAAACTTGATTAAGGAAAAAATATGAGACCAAATGAAAGTACTAGATATCATAGTTACAAATCTAAATTCAAAAAAATTATAATTTTATCCTTCATACTAAAAAAGTTATGTTGTATACGGTGAGTGTCACTTTTAAAAAATGTTGTTTTATGAAAAGAACCAGTTTTCGTGGGAGATGGAAAAAAATGTGCAATCTGATTCCAACAATTTTGAAAAAAATATTTTTAGAATCTAGAGACAAAATTTGATGAGGATCTAGTTTGCATCATTTTCAAATTCCTCACGGTTTAGCCACTACAAGAGCCTGAAAGTGAAGATTTAGTTAAAAATAATAATTGCAGTGTCCAATTTGCCCAAAAATTGTAAACCACTATTTTGGGATCACCCATCTGGTAGTATAATACCGTTGATCATCCCACATAAGTACAATGGTAGGGCTACTATCTACAACCCCAAACATGTATCCACGTCCAAATCCCTCCCCTAGATGAGAAACTCTATTGGTAAAAAAAAACTCATAGGATCTCCTCTACTGCCACATTCTGAGTCCAACAAAGTAACTTCCCTTAGATGGGAAACTAAAAAATCCTCCACACATCCTCTAATATCACTATCATCTCCCCTATTGGGAGATGAAATGTTGATTTCTTTGAGCTCCACCTCTCCATTAGCATTATCAAAACTCCTCGGTGTGCTCTAATGTTGGGATACCCCAACATGTGCAGTAGCCCTGTCTATGCCAGTGATCTATGATCATGGGAATTCATCACCTAAATTGTCACCTCAAGTACTACTAAGTATCATTAATGGGTCCTCAACCTCTCAAATTTCTACACCCATGAAGACCATTTTGTTAGTTTCCTAACTTTTCATTTCCTTTTCTTTCATTTTTTTACCCTTGCCCTGTTTTGGTGAATTAACCTTTGTGTAAGGAAAATTTTCCCATTTTCCCATCCCAATGCATTCACCTTTCCAACTCATGTGTTCGCCCCATTTTTGTCTTTTGGCAAGTTCTCCTATTTGTCAAGAAACTTTTCCCCTTTCTTTCCTAAGTGTGAATTTTCCTATTTTCAACATAGAGGCAATTTCACAATCGTTAGGCTGTGTCTTTTCACCCCGATGGGAGAATTTGCATTCCCCCATTTCCCCCAAAGGGTGGATTTTCATCTGCCCATTTCCCATTTTGGGTGAGCTCACATTCATCTTTTCTAGTTTTGGGCGATTTTGTATTCACCCTTTCCTAGTTTTGGCAAATTTGCATTTGCCTGTCTATCGACATTCCCACCCCTGCGTAGCACAAGATTTCCCTTTTCATGGAGAGGTGATTTTGCAATTGCCCCTCGCTCCACGTGCTCACTCCTACAATGCATGAATTTTCCCTTTCCTTTTCCAATCCTCTTGGATGGGTGAATTTTCCTTTTCAAAAGGGTGAATTCACCCTTTCGGACCATGGTCGTACCCCAATTTACCTAGCCTACAATTTAAAAATGTGCTTAAAATTCCAATCCAAATCACAAACTGGGTTCTAAAGCCTACCTAGTAGGGTACCACATGCTCGTAGTAGAACTGGCACACCTCCTCACCTCAATGAATCAACTCATCATCTGCATATGCCTCATCACCACTCAATCTATCAGTCATCTTCATAAATTGATTTCTCTCTCTCTCTCTCTCTCTCTCTCTCTCTCTCTCTCTCTCTCTTGTCTAGTCAGCGGCTAAGTATGCAAAAGGTAAATATTAATTTTAAAATTTACTATTTATAATTTTTTCTTTTTGCACCTATTTAGCCTTTTATTGTTTTGGTAACTTTTACCCTTTAATTAACCTTTAATTAATTCATTCACCCCTTTCCTCTCGAGGGATGCCACTCACATACCGTGTGTTCATTTTCTTTCATTCAAACACCATTCTTCATGGTTTTTTGCACTCTATCACATGGTTCCCTTCGTTTCTTTATACCAAGAAGTCACTCGAGGCCCCTTTTTCTTCCCCATCCACCCTCTCGAGGTGACATACCCTACCATTTTCATGCATCCTTCTATCCTATCCACTTCCTTGTGACACCAGGGCATCATCTAACATTCTTTTCCTCTATTGAGTCATCTATATTTTATTTTTCTTCAAAACACTCATTCTAATAGTATTTTGAAGAGGCAAAAAATTTAGACACCTAAATTTGACCACCCCCATATGGTCAAATTCACCCCTTTCTATTACTTTGTCCAACATCCCTCTTTTGCATAAATTAAATAATTTATTATTTAATTAATATTACCCTATAGCCTAATGTCCCTAAGGTATTTAATAAATCAATTAAATACCTTACCCCCCCTTTTCCTCTGTAAATTAAATAAATACCCCAATTTATTTAATTTAGTTACTTTATGCCTTTATGAATTAAATCAATTTTTAATTCAAATTCTTCTCTCACAAAATGTCATATCCTCCATAATTCTCGCTAATCTAGATTACTTTAATCAATATGTCATTATGATTTGCACAATCTTAATCATAATTAGGGTCACATTGTCCATAATCTTCCACTTTCCTCTAATCCCTCATTAGCCCAACTAATCACATGATTGCACAACCTTAATCACTTAATCAGGTCAACCTAATCACCATTCCATTTATGGCATATGCCCTAAGTCAACTACATTTAACATTTTTTTCATTTGGAGAAGGCATCCCCTTTCCCAAGTAAATTTTTAATTCACTTTCATTTATTTAAGGAATTTTAAGGAATTTAAAATTCCTTCTCCCATCCGAATGAGGATTTTTGAAGAATTTTCAATTCCTCACTTGTCCTCTCAACCCACATGTGGACAAGGACCTCCTTTATGAAGAGATCTTGTCCCTCCCCAAGGTACGTGAAAGTACCTTCATGTCACCTCCACCTCACTCTCCCTTTTCCACATCACATTCCACATGTCAAGATGCGAGGGCTTGTGAGTCCTCAACTCACCCTAGCCCTTGTTCTTGATCATCTTGGCTTGATCTTGTCCCTCTATTATTTAGAAGTATTTCCCCTAAAAATGGTGTAATTTCCCTCATTTTGGATCCATCCACTTTTGCATTCAAGCACTTAGACAAATTTCAAGAATCCAAGCATAGCTCCATTGTTGCAACACTTAGCACCTTCATATTGCATCTAATCCAATACCCACAATCTCAATTGCACTCATATCCATATGAGCTCCATTTTACATTAGGTTTTATGCCATTTTTCTAAGGAAATAGAAAAAAATCAAACATCAACAAGGGCCAACCAAAGGAACAATCTAAGCAAGGTAAAAAGTTTCAATTTCATTGTGTTTTTTTTAGATTTAACTAGGCTAATCTTGAGTGTGTGTTTTTGTGTTTTTGATCCTTCCATAATTTATTTATTACATCCTAGTAGGTTAAATTCATTTGCATAGAGGTGGTGAATCCATGTAAGTTTAAATAACCCCCTCCTATACCTTCCCTATTGATAATTGACTCACCCTTTGGGTTGATAGTTAATCCATCTTGTGATCCTAGAACATTATTGAATGACCTAAAGACAAACAAGGACATCTGATATCCTATTTTCTTTACAATTCAGCTATTAAGGACAAGAATATCTAGAGGAAGAATGGGTTTCAAAGGCTGCATTGAGATAGACTTTGATGGTTGCACATAAACATGCTTCAAATTAGAATGAGGCTCCATAAACTTATCATGATTTCTCCAAATTAATTCAACATTTAGAGAATGAAGCTTCTTGATCCATTATTTAAGGTTAGCATGCCTACTACCAAATGCATGCAGAGGAGTACAAGATTCAATTTTGTGACCTATTTTATGGTATCAAAATCATCTAAAAGGAACCCTTTCATAATTTAAAAATTGGGTACAAGAACCAAAAGATGATTGAATCCAAAAAAAGTGAAAAATAGGTTGAGAGAGGTCTTACAAATAAAAAAACTTTGCTGATGAGATCAACATTATGCATTACCAAGGGAAGATTATATAGTTTGATCCACACAGGGAAATTATAAATCTTAGCATTGGCTGGGTCAAAAAAAGGGGTCCCCAATGTGAAGAGAAGCTTGATTATCGAAAGAACCAAGGGCCATTTTGATTCACAAAGTTACAATTTAGAATAGAGTTGAAAGAAAAAAAAAATTGAAGTGCAAGGGCTTGATAGTAGTAGTCAGGTTACTCTGAGTGGATTTGGCCCATTCTAGAAAAAATTCCAAAGATGGACACTGATGCAAGACCCTCATGATCAAATATTGACCCCAAAAAATGTCGCCAATAGAGTTAATACACTCATTTGAAGTGAAAAGATCTTTTGGTTTTCCAGAGAAATCCATCTTCATGTCTCCAATAGAGGAGGATTCCTCACATTGATGAGCAGGAACCTTAAGGGGAGAAGAAGGCAGGTCTGATGTCTACATAGGAGAGGTAGGGAAATGTTTATCCTATCAAAGAAACTCCAAGAAAAAGGCATTGAACACATGAAACATATTTTTTTTGTTTTTGTAACCCACAAGGTCATCCTGGTCCAACACATGCAGTCACAAGTCCCTTTTCATGCACCACATCTTGAGCCATGAATAGAGGATCGAAGGAAGGCATAGATGGAGGAGACCCCAAGGGTTCTAGAAGTTCCAGTGCCAAGCTAGAATGAAGGTCATAACACTTTATAACCATCTCTTGCCTTTGCATTGTTGGTTATTTTCTTGGGAACCAAACTTAATCTTACCACTTACCAATGAATCTTCTAGAATTCAATGGTTAGTAAGGGTAAGGATTAGCAAAAACTTAGGTAAAGGATTTTTGGTCCTTACTTCACTTTGGGATCTATGAAACCCAAGAGGGTGATCCCTAGCATTTTTTTCATAATAATATTCTTATGCCATTTTCATAAAAGACACTGCAATATACACATATGATTCTCACATGAACACTCAATTAGTAATTATATCAAAGAAGTGGGTTTCCTCTCAAACATAATTCACACTTAGAGCATGACAATGACAAAACCTCATAACTATGTAACCCTTTTTATGGAATTTGATTAAATGAATGGGTAATGTCTAAGTTAATCAACACAATGCAACATAACTACCTAACCAATTCCAATGCCTCATCCTTGGAATGTAGTCGATACTAACACCTACATAATATAACATTAATTTCATCCCTTAACAGTATATGAAGCTCTAAAATGCCACATTGCAATATTTTAATATTGTGTTTTAACCTTTTCTTCTTACTAGTATCCTAACACTTAGTTTAATACACATGTATAGCCATATTAAAGAACCTACATTAATTATTTACATTAATAAACAAGAGTAGAGCCATACATCCATCTTAAATTGATAGTGATAAATAAGATAACCTTTATTATATTATCCATAATCTGTAAAACCAGTACATAGGAGAGTAAAATAGTATCGAACTTGCATTATTACTATTCTATATTCCTATAATCACCATTAATATTACATATATGTATTGAAATACTTGAACCTTGGACGTATCACTAGAGCATTTAGTAACTCTTTTAATCCCTATGTGACTAAAACCCAAAATAACTCACTATCCAACCTCTAATTTTTTAATAGGCCTTGGAATCCCATTTATAAAGACATGGGAGCAACAAGAAATAGGCCATATTACAATTACATTTGCATTTGAGGGAAAATTTTATCCTAATTTTAGAGATTCCCATAATAGTTAAACTCAATCATTTCAAAACAAGGGGAAGAAAAAGATAACAAACTCCATGTATTCAATTGAAGAAGACGAGCCAACCTTTCAAAAGGAATTATTCATTGATCTAGCATCACCAAAATCCCACATCCACGTAGAACAAATATGATTCTCCACAAGTACCAAAGGCAAAAACTTACATAGTTCTTGGAAAAATCATATTTACTGTCAAGGATACAGATTCCAACACGTCTCCATTACACCAGCCAAAAATATTTCCATGTCAGCACAAGAGACAAGAAGTGATACACATACTAAAGAGGATGATCCTACTACTTGGCAATGGTCTCATCAAAAAGATAAGATACTACTTTGATTCCTCAACATCAGAGTATGCTCCTCCTCTACGTATTCGCACTGAAACTAGAGGAGCAACTACTCCCTCATCATAAATCTCATATGGTACTAGAGAAAGCAGATAATGACCATACTCTAGGTCAGTATCTCCCCCATCGCTTCAAGGGCTATCTGAAACATCAATTGGAGAACCATGCCTCCCCAAATAAGCCTTGTGATACTTATTCATTTTCTTTGTTTTCTTCTTAGACTTAACCAACTCCTTCCCCTTAAACTTGACCAATTCTTCTGAAAAAATTCAGCTCCTCAAATTTTAGGTACACTTGACACAATCCTTTTTGTTTTTTCCATGGGATTTGTTCTTTCCCTTTGGTGGTGTGGAAGTTCCAGGTACCTCATGCTCAGTAACAATAATGTCCTCTTGAAATTCAAACACACTTAGCCTCCTTAAAATCCTAATGGGTTGAACAGACACACCAAACTTACCCATATTTTCAAAACATAGGAAAAACTAGCAAACCACCAATTATGAAGAGACACACTAACCAAAATACTTACAAAATAGAAAAAATCTCAAACCTAGACAATCTCAACTAGACCTAGTGACAACTACAGATAATTATGACACACTATCCTAGAAAATGGAACTCTCAAAAAAACTAATACATGATTCAAAACAAAGATAATATGAAAACAAACTTACCAATGATAGATACTTCAATACATCTGTATTTGAAGATCAAAAACTCACACGCTACATCATTTTGGCTCACGCTTCACAATTCTCGAAGGATGCAAATGGTGAGATAAATCGATAGGCAATCCACATTAAGTAGAAAAATCAGGAGTGTGTAGCCATTAATCTTCATGGAGAGCCTTGCGTGAGTGAGCTAACAACTTGGCCGATTAGCTTTGAATCTAGGGTTTTGATCTTTCTAGATTTAAAACATCATCAATGGTGATCTTCAAGCATCATTTTTGGCCTTTACAACATGTGCCTCAAAAATGGTGATGCAACCTCAGAATGTTACGATGTTTGCTTTTAAATTAATTAGTCACCTCTAATCAAATAATTATTGTGCATCACCATCCTTTCCCATGCTCTTTCATTCACATTAGTGAAGGATTATGAGTCAAAAAATGAAAGAAAAAAATTTCACACATCCCATCACCCATTGTAGATCTGCCCCAAATCGCCAAGGTTTAATCAATGACAAGAGAGCTAGCATGATGGAATCACAACCATTGGATCACTGTCCATTCTGGAGATCTTCATCTCACATTGTGTATTGCTGATACATTTCACCTTCTACAAGTTCTAACTACAATGTGAATATCTATACGATGAGATCTTAGCCATTCAATTAAAATCCCATCCTTGATCTTGTTCCCCTTTCTATCATAGATCATTGATTTATGCTTCAAACTTAAAACCATATCAACAACAGATAAGAAATTGTGATGGAACCAAATCAGGCCACGCGTGTCCTCCCTTGGAAAAAATGGTCACAAACATATCACTCATTTACCTCTTTCAAAATAGTGGAAAAACATATTGACTAGAGACCCCATTGCTTATTGCTAATCTGATCAAGAAAAGTGCACAACTATCTATGAGGAGCAATGCAAATAAATACAAAGATATCTTAGGTCATCACACATTATTAATTCACATTATGAAACTCATGAGAAATTGGTGATAAAATAAATGTTAGCGATAACACACACAACAAGTGTATCAGGCATTGCTAATACAACACCGAACATTCAAAACCTATCTGTGATACGTGAAACAAAGGAGACACAACTCATTGCTCACCACTCATTTGAATTTATATTTCTAAAGCTTATCCATGATGAGTGATAAAGGAGACAGTAAACGAGACTGAAGTGAAGAGATTTTAGCATGTTCCTATAAGTTTTTTTTAAGAAAGGGGACCTACCTAGGATGACGTATAAAAGGCCTTAGAGGACATTAAAATTTATTTTTCAATGGATGTAAAGGCCAAAAAAGTTCAATTTCTTAACCTTATAAAATAAAACATGTTTACAACCTAGGAACAAGGTGCTGGTAAGTTCATGAGCTCCAATGACATAAGATGTTTTAACATGACTGAGGATGTGATATAGAAGGTTGATGATATAACATAACATCGATGAGGGAACAAACTTAGGCTTTCAATGTAGAGAGATTCTGACAACAAAATCCCAAGGCAAGAACAATGAGAAAGACCCTAAGTCTAGGCACATTGAAATTTGCTAAATTTTACAGAGTTTTATAGAAATGGAACCAAAATTTTAAGGCCTCTATTAGTGGCTCCAGTTGGGGACATCTATTGCTCTAGAATAGAGTGAGATTTTAGAATCTTAGGTGAAGCAGACCAAACATAGAGGATTAAACAAACAAGGATCAGTCTATTCCAGGCAAGAAAATTAGAGCAAATCGAACCACATATGTACAATATTTACATAAGTTATAAGGCCATACTATGAGATCCAATCTCCATCCTTTTAAAGCCTCTTATGATATGAATGTTTTCAATCCTCATTCTAAAAATCTACCAAAATTAAATTTATTTTGTGGCCCCAATCCCCCAAACTTAAGACTAATACTTGCCTCTATCAAAAACCTTGTTTTCCATTGTCTAAACCATGCCAAGGCTAAGAAAATTATCATGTATTATCCACCCACTAATCACATTGCAAATACTAAAATCAACCATTATGGACATATGTCTTAATTTATTATCACCATTTTCATTCATATCCAACTAAGAACTATAGTTAATCATTAACTAGAACACATGATTGGTGTAGCATTCTATCTGACTCATCTTACAACCATATTCCACCAAATTCCCATCAAAGTGGATAGGGAAAGTGAAACACTCATAATCCATCTAATCATTATCATTATATAATCTGACATCAGATTCATTTTTCCTTTTAAATTGAAAACCCTTATACATATTCCTTCTAGGAGTTCCATCTAGGTCCACATACCCTGACCCTTTAAAGTGATATTGCAATTTGACTTCTAGTATTCCAGAGTCATAATCATTTGATTTCTTCCCCACACCAAAAACAAATTCACTTTGTGTAATGAACAATAAATGTTCATACACAAGCCGCTTTTTAAAATAGTTTTCACATTCCTCAGAGCAAGATAAACCAATCATGTTGTCATATGCTCTACTCTTTTGGAAAATTGATTCATTAGACTCTAGTTAATAAATCTATCCCTACCATCACCCCTTGTACTTAAGCTTTGGGGTCTACTCAAAGCTAAGGTGGAATTCCAATTTCATCTTCTATGATACCAATGTTTACTCCTACATACACTAGTACTCAACCACAATCCTTCAACCTACCACAATGCTTCAACCTAGAACAAATTTTCAACCTACAACAACCCTTAAACCTACAACAACCTTTCAACCTACAACACCCTTTCAACCTAAAACAACCTTTCAACCAACCACAACAATAATACTTGATTACACTAGTCACAAGTACAAGTACTTCCTTAGTTATTCCCATAGGAATTCATTTGACCTCTATGCATTCATACATAATAACTCCTCAATAATCCACCTTCACCAACATGAAATTCACTAAACCTCCACATACATACACCACTCCACCTTATTCCCCTCAACCTTACAATCAAAATGACTGTATCCTTAGCTCACTTTTTCAAACTATGGCATCCCTTCAACAACAATTGGCAACATTACAACAGAACAACACTGGTCAACCTTTAGAATACATCAAATCCAATATAATATCCTTCAACATATTAAGGGCACAAATTCCACAAGGTATAGAAGTTCCTCAATTTGATAAATATGGTGCAAAAGGAGATCATGTTATCCATGTTTATCCTTTTAGGGCCTTGTGTAGTGACTTCATATTTGAAGATAAACTTTTGGCTAAGCTCTTTCCAAGGTCCTTGAAGGATACTTCTTTAGAGAATTTCTCTTCTTTGCCGAATGATTCAATTGGTTCATTCAATGAACTTGTTGATTCCTTTCACAACCACTTCCATATTCACGTGGGTCCTAAAATGACCCTTGCTAATTTAATGACATGCAAAAAAAAAGAGAATGAAAAAGTGATTGATTTCATAGAAAGATACCAAACACTTTATTCATAAGTCAACATTAAGATTCCTAACACTAACCTTCAACAGATTATTATTGCAAACTTACAAGATAAAATACAAAGAAAAATTGAATTGTTGATATTTCCATTCTTTACACAATTATGGGTAGCCCTTCGTGATTATCACAATTTGATTGGTGGTCGTGATATGAAAAACCCCCCTAGTCATCCTGAAAAATCCAAGTCCACAGCTCAAAATGCCTATCAACCTTATAAGAAGAAGATTAAGGGATTTTTACACCTTAATTTACTTCAAACAAGTCAAAAAACTAATAATCAAATGGTTGTTATAAAGACAACAACTCCTTTCAAGGAAAGGGATAGAGAATTCACTTCGTTGTCTGATACCCTTTATAATGTAGTGACAAAAATTGTACACTCTTGGAAATGAAACAATTCCTCACCTAATTTGGGAATAATTAATGGTAAAATGAGCCTAATGTCACGTTTAATCTAGTTTTGTAATTTTTTGTACACATTTACATTAGATTCAAGGCCTTTTAAAGCTAAATAGACCTAATTTTTCCTTAATTTAATGTTGTAAACTATATCTATTTACACTTTCACATTGGATTTTGGGCCCTCTTGCATTTATGACCTTAATATACTCATTAATATACCCCTAAGACCCTATGTTGTGCATCCAAAGGAATATTTCAATAAAAAACCTAATAAGATCAACAAATAGACTTAATTTCTTAATTCCCCAACATTCCTTCTCTTCAAATAGGCCATGTGGGACCCATCCATCACCTTGGATGTATGATTCCAATCTAGGTGGAACCCATACACCATAGATGGTGTATGAATCCCATTTGGCCTATTTTTAATGTTTTAAGTAGGAAAAATTTGGGTTTTAAGTTCAAATTTCATGTATGTCGGCCTCTAGGATCTAATAAGTGAGATATTAGATGTATTTCCTATATAAAAAAGGTATAAAATTATTATTTCATATAAGAATTCATGATATCAAGTCTAGTGCTCAAGAGTCAAGAATTACAATACTTTACAAGATCATCAAGAGAGAATTCAAGATCATTTCTAAGGCATTCAAGGGTAGAATTGTTCATCAATTCTTGCAGAAATTCAAGACCCATCATCATGTCAAGATCCTCAAACATGTTGAGCTAGTGTTGTTATTTTTTATTCAAGATCCAAGGTTATGCATTGTTCTACACTTATTTCAAGGTCTAGATCTACATCCTTCATGGCCACTTAATTTTAGGTTGTTAATTTACAAGACATAATTCAAGGTATCATTATTAATGTTTCATTTTTCATGTCCTTATTTCATTGTCTGATCATTTGGTTTAATTAAGTCAAAGGGGTTTGACCAAGGAAAACCCCCATTTACTAGCAAATCAACATGTTTTTCTCTCTCAAAATTTTTGATTGCAAATCTAGGTCTCTTGGAACTTGAAGATGACTTGAAGATTAGGTTATAAGCTTGGAGAAATTTGTTGGAGTTGTACCCTCATTTGTAAGGTTTCTATCTTCACAAAGAGTCATTCTAAAGCTCCAAAATCAAGGTTTTCAATCCAAAAATTAGTTTGGAAGGAAAGAGGAGAGATTGGAGTATAGATCTAAACTTTGAATTCCTAAAAAAGTGGAACAAGGCCAATATGCCAATTGGCATATGATTCCCACTATAAGAATTTTTTTAGATTTTTGTAGTTCCAGATACCATTTTTCCATAAATTTGTTCAAGACTAAAAAACCCGATCTGTGACTGATACATCCAGACTTGCATATGAGTTCCTATGGGCCAAAATTTTAGTGTTTTAAATATTTTAGAGCTTCATTCAATCTTCTTCATATTTCGAGTTGCACACATTTCATCTTGCAGATTTCTATTTTTATTTACATATATATTTAGGTCATTTAGTGAAGTATTGCATCATATTAGGGTTAAGCATTAGATCTTGCATTTCATTTGGTTTTCCAAGCCCTAGCTTGGTGGTTAACCCATCATTAATCGTTAAACATACCCTAGGATATCCTATTGTTAGATCTCATTCTTTGTTCTTCATTTGATTGAGATCTCTAAGGTGTCCTTGAATATAGAAAGTGAAATAGGAACCCTATCCTTGTGCTCCATTCCTCAAAGGTAGGGGGTACTATTTTAATTGCCACACATAATATCATGTTGCAGCTTATTGAAAAGAACAAGATTACCTTAGCTCTTGTTAGAGAGCATGATCCTAATCTACCATTTCCTAAAGGCTTTCAACTAAATGCTTATTGTCATTATCATCAACAAAATGGACATGGTACAAAATATTGTAAGCATATTAAACATCTTGTGCAAGACCTTATTGTTAGAGTAAAGGTTTTAACTTAATTATGTTGATTAAGTTACCTTTATTCCCTTCTTAAGATTTCACGTTAGTTTGCATAAAGTGACATTTAATAATTATATTAATTATTAAATATTTTCCTATTAGGGATTCTATTAAGGTTTTTCCTATTAGGGTTTTATTAGGGTCTGCATGATCTCCTTTTTATCAAGATTGATCCCATTGTATTTCATATCAATTCATTCTCTCATTCTCTCTAATATATAAATTTTTCAGTTTTCAGAGAACCCTTGCTTGTTTGTCTCCATCTCTTCTTTTGTGATAAGTTATTTGCATGCAGGTGATCTTCGGGGTTTGTGGTGTTGTATTTTCTCAACTCCTACATGGTATCAGAGCTTTTATGAAGTTTTATTTTCTCAACTTCTAGATGGTATTAGAGCTCCACTCCTACTACTACCTATTCTTGTTTTGAAGATTCTTGGAGCTTCAAGGGTTTGAGATTTATTTTTTTGATCCAGGGCGTACCTACATTTTTGAAACATTTTCAGCTCAAACGGAACTCGCTATTGCATCCGCAGTGGTCTAAAACCCCTAAATCGGCTGTTCATTCGTCCATTTTGGACAAAGTCAAAAATTGAGGCAAATTTTTTTTAGGTACGACCGTACGGACGTTGTCTGCACGCAAATCGAAAAAAAAAGTCTGGTAATTTTTTATTTCAAAATTTCATCGAAATATTTTTTGGTTGTAAAAAAAAATAAAATTTGTAGTTTAAAGGCTTGTGGGCCTTGTATGAGGGTACCTGTGGACCCTTAGGTACACCGCCGACTGGCAGACTGACAGTACCGCTTATGGCGGCCCGCGCCGACCCTTTTTCAATTTTTTTTTTATTTTGATTTTTTTTTAGGAAAAAAAAAACATTTTTTCTCTTTTAAAAAAAAAAATCAATCACTTTTTTCTTATTTTTTTTATATAAAAAACAATTTTTTTTTCTTTTATATTAAAAACAATTTTTTTTCTTCAATAAGCCTAATTGTGCATTTACGATGACGATTGTTTGGCCGTCAAATTTAAGCTCGCGTTTTCGCTGCGACGGCCGTATGACTGTCAAATTTACTACAGTGTTGGATTTTTTCCTCTTTGGACCTGATTTCTTCCAGAGGCCGTAACTTGGGCATACGATATCATCAGAAAGCTGGTTTTCTCATATTTCCAGTGGTGTGGGTCTCATCACTTTATTCTTCTGTTGGTGCATTCTATAGTTAGTGTTTTGGTTGTCCTTCATGTATTTCCAGCTTTGTCCTTTTTGGACATTTTGAGCATCATTTGTAAGCGATATTTTTTATTTAAACACACTAAGATAAGCTTCACACTATTGTACATGTATTTTTGGAGATCTTGCACATAAGGTTGTGCCATATTTTGTACTCACTATTATTATAAAGTGCCATGAGGGGTTGCGTAATTTGCCTTTGTTTTGCTATCAAATCTTTGTCTGGTGAGTGTCCCTCCATGACGACAGTGAATCCATACCATGGGGGGTTGTGTAGTTTTCCTTTGTTTTCCATCACACCTTTGTCCGGTGAGTGTCCCTCCATGATGACTATGGATCCATATGATTTCAGCCTCATGCAGGTGTGCTTTGTTTTTGTACACCAATTTTTCAGTTGCAGGTGCTTTCTTGTGCACTTTCAGATGTTGTTTTCCTCTTCTTCATGCACTATAGGGTGTTACACATCATTTCAGTAGATCTGTTAGGCTCTCCCAGTTCAAAATTATGGGGGGGTTATTATACTATTCGTGCTTATGCTTCCTTGGTTTTTCCTTGGAAGGGATCTTCCATTCTCAGTTGATCAGTGTTTCAGACTATTGGTTCTTGTGCCATGTGTATCTTCGTTCCAGGTGTTTGCCTTTGTTTTCCATCTAATTCGAGTAGTGTCATATGGGCACTTATGCAGATTGTTGTCTTCTTGTTCCTGATCATCCTATCTTTAGTGGAGGTTCTTCAGCACCATAGCAGTCATCTTTCGACAATTGTTTGCAGCTTCTTCTACTTCAGTGATGTTCTTTTTGGCTTTCTGCATCTTTTTTTGGAGTAGAGCTTTTTCCCATGAGGTTTTCTCTATTTCTCCTCTTTACAAAGATTTGGTTGTATTTGGGTACCTGATCTGGCCTAGTTGCCAGGACCCATGTTTGCCTTCTTGCATTGTAGTTACCTTTGCTTTCTTCCATTTGTTTGTAGCTGCATTGTTGCTTATCTTAAGGGGGGGTGTTAGAGTAAAGGTTTTAACTTAATTATGTTGATTAAGTTACCTTTATTCCCTTCTTAAGATTTCATGTTAGTTTGCATAAAGTGACATTTAATAATTATATTAATTATTAAATGTTATCCTATTAGGGTTTCTATTAGGGTTTTTCCTATTAGGGTTTTATTAGGGTTTGCATGATCTCCTTTTTATAAGGATTGATCCCATTGTATTTCATATCAATTCATTCTCTCATTCTCTCTGATATATAAATTTTCAATTTTCAGAGAACCCTTGCTTGTTTGTCTCCATCTCTTCTTTTGTGACAGGTTATTTGCATGCAGGTGATCTTCAGGGTTTGTGGTGTTGTATTTTCTCAACTCCTACACTTATTGATTCTAATCAATTAAAAATTAGAGGTGTGAATGATCAAGGTAAAAAGTGTATAGATCCTCCTAACCAAAATTTATAAATCTTTATAAATTGTATGCCTAAACACACTATTTCATTTGTCAAATCTATTGAAACGAAGAATGATGGGATGAGCGTTGAAACAGATGATGAAAAGATACAAGATACCAATGAAGAACACTCGATTGAAATAATAGAATTTATCAAAGCTAGAACTCATAAGGGATCGACTAAGAAGCCTATTGACATTTATTTCTCACAAAATGACATACTTAAACGTGCACATGATGGTCCTCTTTAAGGGCATTAGTAGGTATGGTTGGCTAGACATCAAGTGGAGTTGGAAGCTACAGTGGGCTACCACTATCTAAGTCACAAATTTTCAAGGAGCGGGAGGGGGTATTTGGGCCATAGAAAAGAGATTCTTATGAATTGGATATACTGGTATTCTCATATGAAAACTTTGGCCTCCAGGCAGAGTAGACAAAGCTCTAAGTTTTGGACTCCTACTTCTTACTCTCCCACTTCTCACAAGTGATACAAAAACTATGATTCTTATTCTCCTAGGTACCACTATTGGTAACTGGGAGTACTAAAAATTACCCTTCGATGATGCTCTTGTTTGAACCTTGGGCATAAAACTTTTAGTTTCTTTCCTCTGGTCTGATTTCTAATCAGACCTTTGGAGACCTGTCCCATTGGGTGTGCTAGAAAAATAACTATTGATCATAAAAGCTTGCACCTCTCTGACAATCTTATGGAAAATTCAATGAGTGGGGGACAACATGTGTCTCACTGAATACCTTTGGGATTTTTATAGAAAGCTGACTCTTCTCTAATTTTTGGAAAAGGGAAAAAAAGATGCAAATAGAGAAAAATAAAAAGATGGCGATGCACCAATGCTTTGACAACATTTCAAAATCACAAACTCCCTTCTATGAATGATATGTTAGACATAGAATATCACTTCCCTTCATTGGCAGAAATAGAACGGACAACAAAGGCTCGATACAAGCACATATGTAGTCATTCCATCAACCCTTAGGAAATGCATATTAAGATCCAAATCAAGCATAGAAATTATGAATCTAACATAAATTTTTTCTAAAATCAATACAAACTCTCCCTCATAATATAGCATATTATGAAAGAAATGATAAGCTTTCAAATAAAACAGAGAATTCCAATGACATAGTCTAGTTTCTAAAGTTAATAATTCATTCATATACACAAATGGTATAGAATTCTAATAATCAAAACTATTTAGATTAGCAAGACATAGTGTTCTATTCTGGAGACAAATATAATGAAAGAAATACTAAAAAAGACCATATCATGCATAGTTTCAAGTATTTTTCAGAATAACCTGTACTTTAAATTCAAATGAACTTTAAAACAAAGATCGGATTCCAATCTGATAATAGTTTGATCATAAAATGGACATAACATGCTAGAGTTAAGCAGTATTCTATAGACCTTTAAAAATAAATTATTTTACTAGCTATGGAAACTAAAAATGTTCTTCCAACAGGAATTTTTTTTGGAACCCTTGCTTCATGCTTGCCACTTCCAATATATAGCCACCTCAGAAGAGAAAATGTTGACCTCCTCCAGAAGTAATGACTTCTAGACGTCCAAAATCGATAGCCTGAGAGTTTCTCCTTTGGATCTTTTGCAGCTATCATACTGATGTTGCTTAAATATTTCAAAAGGATCAGCCCTTGTAATTGCATGGATCCCAAAAGATTAGTCTGACAATTAGTACCATTGATCACCCAAGTGGATTTGATAGCAGCCTCATATCTTCTTAGTGAACCAAAGTATATCGCATTTCGTCAGACTCCAAGTTGAACATACCTTTGTTGGGCTACAGTGCGAAGGAGTGATGTGTCAAATGGACGGACAACTTCTTCTCTTCAAAAAGTGAAAAAAAGGAAACACCTGTCGGATCGACACGTGGTTAATTTTCTAAAAAAAGAGATAACACTTGCTGAGAGACGTGCAACCTCCATGTGGCGTATTGCACATCTATTTGGAAATACAAACTCCTCACACTAGGATCCTATTGAAGACAAAATAAAGCCAAAAGATAAATCCTACACAAAGGAAAAAAATTCTTCACAATAATGTCAACACAAAATTTGAAAGCATCCACCTCAACCACTTTAGAATAAGAAAAAAATTACATGAAAAACTTTTACGAAGCTAATTATGAATGATAACCAAATTTGAAAGAAATGAAAAAGCTTTATAGAAAAGGTGATGAATTAATGAAACAACTTGGATATAGTGGAAAAGGATGTTGTGCTAAAGAACAAGGTATCCATTTCCCTATAGATACTAACACACAAGGAGCAACTAATAGTCTTGGTTATTGTCCCTCAGAAGAAACAAAAAAGCCTTGAATTAATGTCAACATGCTCTTACAAAAGATTCTTTTGAGAAAAAAATAATATTAGTGCATCCTGAAATGATAGACACTAGTGGTCTTGATTATTATCCTTTGTAAGAAATGAAAGAAACAAATAAATCCTTGCTTAATATCAATGTCATCACACAAAACACTAATGATTCAAATTTGATAGATTTTCCACCCTCATGTAAAGGAGAGTATAAAATCTCACAATCTAAAGAGTCTTGTGTAAGTATGACACCTTGTACTAAGCAAGAGATATTTTTATCACAAAATAAATGAATTTTCTTTACTATTGATAAAGAGAGTATATTGTCGAGACTCCTCCATAATCGTTTGGTATTGCTTCCTCCAAGAATGTGAAAGAAATCTTACTACAAGAGTTCATGGTCATTCCATAAATGAATGTAAGGCTTTAAGTAACAAAATTCAACTTCTTAAGGAGTGTGGTGCTCTTCCTTGTGTTGAAGAACCTAATTCCTCTATTTGATACTAATTTTCATGTTTTACATCAAACATTTCAGCTCATCCTTATCTTCATTATCACCTAACTCCTTCACAAGATCAACAATTTATAATAATTGATTTCCAAAGGTAGTGTCAATCAACATCCTGGACATCCTGTGAGATTTCTTGGGTTTTGAAGAACCTTGAAGCAACTTTGCAACTGTATCTACTTCAACTATCATAGTTGGTGTATAATTCCTTTTCTTCTCTACTTCCTTTTTCAACCATCCTAAAGAGGTTGCTACTAAACCAGAATCTTTGCTCCCACTAATAATTTCATGATGATTACCAGGAGTAATTGGTGAATTCTCAATTAGAGAATTGGGAATCTCACACAAAGGAGGGAAGATATTGTCTTCAGCAATCTGCTATAAAATGGCTTTGGAATTTGCAAGCACAAATTTCACCTGGCTGGCCCTCTTCTTAGGGGTTGGAGAGGGCATACTATATTTTTCACAGACTGAATTCAACTTAGCCATTTATTTTGGCTTCTCACCATCACCTCTTGACTGTGAATTTGCACTAGAATATCTAGTAGACGATCTTCCTGATGATATACTCATTTTGGATGTTGGGTGATCCCACAAAGCTAGTTTACAATTTCTGAGAGGAACTGATTTTTTCTGAAATCACATATATTTAGAAAATATAATGATTTAAGCCTTTAAAAGTTCCATTTTAAGGATTCCAATTGAACAGACTTTGATCAAACCACCTTAGATCAAACCCCCTTGGATATAACCTCGGTAGCTTTAAACCATGCCTATAAATGAGTCTCCTTTACACCTATTAAAATGCTAATAAAAAAACACTTTTGATTTACATTTTTGGGAAATCAAATGAACTCATTTAAAATTTATTTGAAATGATTATGGTAGTCCTTGAAATGAGCTATCCTAGGAATATAATTTTAATATGTTTTGGTTTTATTATGTATGTGTTTTTTAGTTTTATTAAACATAGGTTTTTCACCAAAAATCAAGCTCTCTGTTTTGCACATGTGGAAAAATAAAAAATTATCAAAATAATTTTTTTTTAAATATGTTCTTGCTGGGTATTGGTGTCCTTGATCCATTAAAAAAAATAAAATTGAATTTTGATACATACAAAAAAAGTGATGTTGTATACAGTCTGCTTATGTCTGAATTGCAATTGGTTTGACTTTGAAACTCTATTAAGGAAAAAATATTCAATATGAGACCAAATGAAAGTGATACATATCGTAGTTAAAAATCTATATTTGAAAAAATTAGAATTTTATCCTTCATACAAAAAAATTTATGTTGTATACGGTGAGCGTCACTTTTCAAAAATGTTGTTTTCTGAAAAAAACCAGTTTTCGTGGGAGATGGAAAAAGAAGTGCAATATTATTCCAAAAATTCTGAAAAAAATATCTTTAGAATCTACATACAAAATGTGAAGATTCAGTTAAAAATAATAATTTCAGTGTCCAGTTTGGCCAAAAATTGTAAACCACTATTGTGGGATCACCCTGTTATTATGGACCCCTGTTCATTCCTCTGGGATGACCTAGGCTCCTAAGAAGAGCCAACAACTTGCCACCATTTTCCATCCAACTAGTCTTGCTTCCATTTAAGCACTAGAGTGGCACATGTTATCATATCAAAGACTTCATTCTTATTCTAATCGACCTTAGGGTGAGACTTATTGGGAAATTTTTCATATTCAGGATCCATGACCATCGAATCCTCAGTCACATCTTAAAGAATTTGAAATGAAAGACCAAAGACATGTATCTATCTTATGGTTAGCCTCATATAATCTATTTTCAAGAATTCATTTTCATCAATACAATCCTCCCAGAAGTCCTTGATAGAAGGGAGGTGTTGATATGAATTCCCTCCATAAAAATTCTACCTGACAAAACCCTTACTATCAAATTTGGCTATCATTGATAAATACTAGAGATTATATTCCTTGAGGACTTCCTCAACTCCCCTAGCCATTTGGTTAGTTTTGCACACAAAAGGAGTTGTTAATGGGAATGTATATCTCTTTTTCCCCATGCTTGTATGCTTAGTATTGACTATGGTCATCTGTCGATAAACCTCCAAGAATACCAACAAATCTTTAGGATATATGGGCAACTTCCATGGGGCTTTCTCAAAATCCCCAATTTTCATGTAATTTTTTTTATCAAATTAGACATAAAAACTCCCAAAATTTGACACAAGAGAAACTGATTCAAGAGAGAAACACATTTATGGGTTTCCATCTAATTTCCTCACAACCTCCATTGAAAATGCATCATTAACATGACATGAATCCCTCATTCCAAATTATTTAGTGAACTGCGGATAGAGTTTATACATGAGCATGTCTGGAGTTGGGAACCCTTATGGTTCCAACCCAAGCCAGAAAGACCTCTCGCTTGCTACAACATATATCAGGCAGGAACACATGCAAAAATTAGAAGTCTTGTGGAAATTGATTAATTGCTCATTCAAATGAAAGAAAATAATTTCATCCCAATTAATAAAAATATTTTCATCACAGATTGTCAAAACAAACCATCACATCCAATCCCCAAATGATTCAATTTGTGCACTTCCAACTACACGGTGCAAAAAAGAAACAACATCCACAATTTCCTCTTTTGAAATAAATTCTCTTAAGTTTGGGTAGTAGTTGTGACTTACCTTTCTTTTCTGACTTCAACAAGGTTTTAGCCATGGAGTTCTTGCACCAGTCCTCATTCATTCTAAAGAAATCTCTAGCCATTTCCATACACATGTCTACAATAGGTTCCCTTTCCAGAATCTTCAGCATGGAAGAAACAACTTCAAGAGAAATCTTTACAATTACTATTTCGTCTATGGCTTTAATCTCACATGTTTCCAGAATGTATCTTCTTACACATGCAGCTATCAGGTCCACACTTAACATAGCTTTTGGAAATCCTCCAAAATGAGCTAGCCCACTTTCAAGAAGCTTTACATCCACCTCAAACCTTTTTTCACTCTCCAGATGTGCCCATAATACATTCAACTTAAAACGTACAAGCTCAGTATCCCTTACGTCGAGCCAATGATTCACAATTTTGAATTTTATGAGCTCTCGATGCATAAAGAATCACACATACACTAGGAGAAGTAGTTGCAAAAGAAGGAAATGCAGCTAAAACACCTTGAGAAAATTCTGCCACCTAAAATAATGTCGTAGATAAGACGTGTGTTTGGTGTTGCATTAATATGGTACTTTATTTCAATTCTCAGAAAAGAAAAACCAAAAAAATTTCACACATTTTGAAGAATATTGACAAGACGTCTCCAAGTTGTACCATAGACATCTTTAAATGAATTAGTGATGCTGCAAAAGAAGTGGAAAACACTACGTTGCTCAGTCACAAAAATTGAAAATTAAGAACCAAAGTCGAAAGTTGTGAAGTATTAGAAACTCTCGACTTTTTGATCACAGAAGATAGACCACCCTATTAACACACTTGATGTTAGGAAAAGGACCAAGTCGAACTATCAGGTAGTTATAAAAATTATGAACCTCGCGACAAGGTTGGGAAACATTGGGTGCCAACGAGTTAGGTTACAAAAATCTAACAGACCTCGACAACAAGTTTGGATTTGAGAGAATATTGCAACAAAGACAAAGGATTTAAGACCCAAATGAGATGGACTTAATACCCTAGAAAATGACACCTAAAGGTAACACACTTTTCACTCATTTGGGCCATTTCTTGTAGTTTTTGGCCTAGTTTCTCTTATATTCTATGGTGTCTTGCAAAGGTGTTGTGAAGTGTTGTAACACATTTCCTCACTTTTCTAGGACCCGTTCATCATAATTCAGCTAAACAACCTCTTTTTACCCATTTCCAAGCCTTTGTCCAAATTTTGTAAGGTCTTGTAACAAACCCTCACACTTTCCTAGGATTTTCATCCCTAAATCAACCCTTTCTTATGGGATAATGACCCCTTAATGCAGTTATTGGTCATACTTTAGTGTGTTTTAGGAGGCAATCTGAACAAACATCATTAACCACATTTTAATTCCTGATATTCAATCAAAATTTCCCAAGTGGAATAAGTCACCACCTTGGGTGACTTAGTCCCATTTGGCATAAAAATCAAATTTAATTAAAAATTCTTAGAGGATTTTGTCTCCTAAACCCTAAGGTCGACCTACAATGTGTTATTTTTGGTAAAATTAAGGCATCACATGTATAAATAAGGGTTTTTCTCATCATTTTCAACCTTAACAAACCTAATCCTTCCATTCATTCATCACTCTTCTCAAGCAAGCTAGGGTTTGAGTATTCTAAGTCACCAAGACATCTTTTCTAAAGCATTCAAGGGTTGAAACTCCAACCATTGTTGCAACAATACAAGATCTCTCATCATGGAAAGGTACTAGCTCAATAATTTCATGTTTCATTACTTTATATCTTCATTTGGTTTAATTACTCAAAAGGAGATTGACTAAGGCAAACCCCCATACCTTGACATCCAACAGTTCATTCTCTCTTTGTGTGATTTGGAGGTCTTATTTGTAGGTTTGTCAAAGAGTATGTTTACAAATGTTGTCACCAAAGTTTGAAAGCCTTCAAGGTTGCAAAAACCCTAATTGGAGCTTGGAGAACACCTAGAGGCCAAAAATCAAGGTTTCTAGTTTGAATACTTAGAGGAGCAGAGGTGCAGGTTGAGGTCTACAAATTCCCCCTTCGAATGTTCAAAAAAGTGAAAAAGGAAACTTACCCTTATTGTGGTGACTTAGTCCCACTAAACATATTTTTTGAAGATTTTTACGGATCTAGATACCCTTTTGGCTGAAACAAGCCCTAGAGTAGTTATCCAAAATTTTCCTAGACTAGACTAAGTCACCAAGATTGGCACAAGTGTCTCGTTAGGCTCAAAAATAAGATTTTTCAAAATTTCAGGGAGATTTGAAGTCTTCAATCCTGCCGTTACCATTTTCCAAGTGCATTATTTCAATTTACCCCTTTTTAGCTTATTCTTTATTGCATTTAATGTATTATTTTGCATATCACAATGTATATTCAAACATACTCCATTTTCTTAGTTTAGCATTATTCTTCAATTACTTTTATCAATTTCCAGTATTTATATCATTGCATTTAAACACACACACCTATCCAAACCCCTAGTCTTTGAATGAACACAAAGAATACTTAACGTGAAAGAGGTATTGTACCAACCAGTTTCTAGGTGAAAAACCCTAGGAGCCTATTGGGGAATCCTCTTTCCCTATTTCATTTTTGGTGGTTCATTTTGGTGAACCTAACTTTCAACAACCTCTTGTCTAATTTGGAGCTCTTTCTCATCCTAGGTTTGCATTGAATTGCAATTGTTGGAATGCATAAGACAACTGAGAGGGGGGGTAAATTAGTTGTATCAAATCACTTTAATTATAAACTTTATCTTTTCACCTTAACTTCAATCTGTTATTAAGTGTAAACATGAAATGAAAATAATAGAAAGCAAACACCAAACACCAGATTTACGTGGAAAACCTAATGATAGAAAAACCACAGTGAGGATTAACTCACAATATAGTAGTAATGTAACACATGATACAAAGGCTCACTACCTAGATTAAGGGCTCACCACCTTGAGAAGGAATCACTATCCAAAAAGGAGGCTCACTGCCTATAGAATATAAACAAGAGAGATAAATGAAGATCCACCACTAGGGTTCCACACATTCGGAACCTAATCAAAAGATTGTAGTTGCCCTCAGCTCACTGCTTTCAGGAATCTAACACCTTAAAGTATTGTTGCCTCAATTCACTCTTCCACTTTCTACTTTTCCCACTTGTTCACACACTCTTCTCACTTTATCAATTCATGGATTATGGATGGATATTAAATTCTCCACAACATAATTTGTTTTTATACCATGTTAGAAACATTCACCAAGGTCAGCTATATAAATTCAAATTAAAAATTCAAACTAGGTTGGCTACTCAATATTCCCACAATGGATAAGAATGTGACAGGGCACATTATAGATTTAGTTTAGGACCCAAAAAAAATCTGGGATCATGCACATGCTTTCTCAAATAGATGGAAAAGCCAAGTGTAACATGTAAAGACCAAGCCGCCCAAAATTAATGAAAAAACCAATGATCTTTGAAGTACACACATCTCCAGCAAGATAATCACATGTGGATTACTCAACATGCCTCACCATAAATTTTTCCATCTTTGAGAACACCTCATATACATCCACCTTAATTGCAACAAACTTCATTCATAGAGAACTCTTCACTAGTCCAATCGAACCAACCAGTAAAAACACAGGAGCTCTAGAGTAGGTCTTTCGGAGTGCCAAACCACTTGAAAGTTTGTCAAAAACAAATAAAATAATAGAAAGAGTCATCTCCCAAATCTATAAGATCTGGAACCAAATATTAGAAGACTATGGAGCCAAAAAATTTCTCTAAGTCTTCAAAGAAATAGTTTTGGGAAACCAATTCACACACCGGTGAACATATCTTCTACTCTCCATCGACAAAGAGGCTAAAACTCATAATATATTATCCATTGAGGATAATGAACACACTCAAACCCAAACTATGTTGAAATCAATGAAAAAATTAATGAAAACACCACCAAACACATCCATGCTTGCTAAAATCGCCCCCTTTTCATTGATGGCAACACATGATGTGAAAAAAAATCAAAGACAACATACATGATTTTCAGAAGCAACAACTTACCAAGCATAAAATTTTCACATGATTCTCTCTCCCTCTTTGACATTAATGGAAAAGGAAATTATTTCCATATAAAGCTTTATTCACTCCCCCTAAGGAGTACACCCACATCACATACTACAAAAATGCACTTCTCTACTCCCCTTGAGGAGTACACCTCAATCATCAACCCAGAACAAAAGAGTTTGTGAATCCACTGGACTGATGCACCTCCATGTGCACTTAGTTCAAAGAAGGAGGGGTAGTAACCCCTAAATTCCCTTTGAGATACTCAAAAGTATCCTTCTGAAGGGATTTAGTGAATATTTTTGCAACTTATTCTTTGTAGGTACATATTCAAGTCTAACTTCATTCCTTAATACCTTTTGCCTCAAGAAGTGATACTTGATAGATATATACTTTGTTTTAGAATGCATCATTGGATTCTTTGAAATTTTTATAGCACTTGTATTGTCACAAAATATAGAAGTAGGCTCATCACTTACCACACCTATGTCCATCAAAGTTTATTTCATCCAAAGTACCTGTGTACAGTAGGATGTTGTTGCAATATACTCTTCTTCTGCAGTAGATAAATTAACTGAATGTTGTAGTTGTGTTGCAGATATGTGGTTTTCATTGATGTCAACATTATTAGCATTAATTATTTTGAAGGCTATATATGTCGATGATATTGAGAAAATTTGAATAAATATGTTACAAGCAATTTGTGAAGCTATGATGATCAAAATGGTGGAAATTTTTGTAATCTTATAATCAAAAGTCATGCATCAAAGGTTTTTTTCTGAGCCTATCTAGTATGTTCTTTAGAAGTTTTAGTGGTATGCATCAAGATTGGAGAAAGTTATGAGTTTCTAAGTTCCTACAGTTATTTTGTTACTATAGTAGGTGGTTCTGGAAGAAGAGAAAGTAATTATGGTAAAATAAGTTGTTGTGTATGCTCCTATGATTTTCAGTGTTGGTTCTAGATCATGCTATATCATTATGGTACGTCCACATTGATCGATGTGCTCGTGATCGAAGATTTTCATTTGTGTGTTCAAGCTCCCATGTTCTTGGCCGACATGATGGTGGTAGCAGGTTGTGGATCCTTATGGATTAATATTTTTATGCTTGGCATGTTTCAGGATATTGATTTAGGTCTTATTTATGATGTGATTGACTTAGGTTTGTGTGCATTGAGATTTTTTCATGAATTGGGCCGACAGTTTGTAATTCATTTATTCTTTATTTGTGGCCAAAAAATTTGTTGATGTAAATTCATGTAGCAGATATATAAGAGTGATTTTTTCTTCATTTTTGAAGTGTGTGAGGTATGCTCAGTGAGTGTATGTGAATGTGAAATGTGCAAATAAAGATCAGATCATTTGATTTTAGAGCAAAATGTGAATAAGATTGAGCGAAGTGTGAAGAAGTATGTTTGTGCTTAACCAAAACTGTCATTAGGCTTTTGTAGAAGCTAATTTCTTAGTTCAACCTCATCAAATGGATTTAATATGATTGTTCTATGTAAGGAAGTGACCCTTCCCTTTGAGCAGTGAGCTCTAAGCAGTGTGCCTGAATGCATGTGCATTCCCTATTAATTTTTCATTATACTTCTACTAGGGTATAATCTTGTGGACTAACATCAACCGCAGTTTTTCCCCTAACAGGGTTCCCACACATAAAATATTGGTGTTTATGTGTTTCCAATGTGTTTTTGATTCATGCTTTAATTGTTAATTATCAGATCTATGATTAAAGTTTGATAAAGGTTAAATAAGTTTAAATTTTGTAACAACTGATTCACCCCCCTCTCAGTTGTCTATCCTTGTTTTGGCCAACAATTGGTATCAGAGCAGGTTCCTCTGAAGAATTTTAATATCTTGAGGTGATCTGAGATGGCATCATACAAGAAGGATAATCCCAAATTAGATTACCTACAAATTACTCTCTATGGAAGGTCAAAATGGAGTATCATTTGAAGTGCATTGGTGAAAATTTCTAGAATATTACAAAGAACTAATATAATATTCGTCAGAATGGTCCTTCTACTCCTAATGAGATCAAAGAAGTTGAAACTAATATCAGGGCTATAGAAGCATTACTAAGTGCTTTAATGGATTCAGAGATGAAAAATGTGATAGGTCTGAAGACAACACACGGGATCTAGAATAAATTAGAGACATTGTATGAAGGAGATGCAAAAGTGAAGATTGCTAAGCTAACAAGTCTAAGAGTAAAGTGGGAGAACTTGAAGATGAGTGAAGATGAAAACATTGCTACTTTCATGAAAAAGGTAAATGAACTAGTGATGGGTATTAGATGTGTCGATGGAGTCATGGAAGAAGATGAGATTGTGGCTAAAATGCTCAGATTAGTACCTACATCTGATAAAATGAAAGATCGTGCTACTGAAGAGCTCGAGATAGTAACAAATGTGAAAAGAGACATGTTGATTGGTAAACTAGATGCCTTTGAGTTGAGTGAATTTTGTGAGTCTAATCCTAAGACATAATTTGCATTAAAGCTACTATATCCAGAAAAATCCAATAGAGATATGATCCGAGAGAAAGTTCTTGAAAAACATTCAAATGTGAAGATGAGATGAAAAAAATTAAAGATGAAGAAAGAGAGCTAGAAGAGCTGGAAGCATTGATTTTGAAAAGAGAAGCCAGAGGACATGGTAAATATAAAGGAAAGCTACCTATTAAATGTTTCTCTTATAGTAAGATAGGTCATTTTGCATCAAGGTGTCCTGAAAGAGTTTCTAAGTACAAACCTGACAAGTCTAGATTTCAAAAGAAATGTTATTATGCTGAAGAAGGTGTTATTGATGATGAATTTGATAAAGAAAGTTATAGAAATGAATATGGATGGGTATTCATTGGTATCAAGGAAAATGGTACAGTGTCCACTAATTCTACTAGTGATAAGAATATTGAAAATTATCTTGCAACCAGAATTGATGAAAAAGATGAGTGGGTGATTGATAGAAGATGCTCACATCATATGACTGGTGTCAAAAGTAAGTTTCTAAGCTTGGAGAAATATGATGGTGGTGTTGTAAGATTTGGAGATAACAATGCTGGTGTGATTTGTGGCAGAGGCACAATTTATCTTGGTGGTAAATATAATATTGATGATGTCCTTTGTGTTTAAGGATTGAAGCATAGCTTGTTGAGTGTTGGACATATGGTAGACAAGGGATATAATCTTCGGTTCAAAGATGGTAAGTGTAGGATATTGGGAAGTTGTGGAAATGTAATTGCTTTAGGTACAAAGATAAGAGGTAACATTTTTCACCTAAGTGATACTAGTGAAAGTTGTTTAATTGGTCAAGTTTATGTAAGATGGTTATGGCATAGGAGGTAGTGTCATGTGAATTTTGATAATATTTTCAAAGTAATCTCCACACAAGCATTCATAGATCTACCTAAGTTAGTGAAGCCTACTAACACTATATGCAAGGAATGCCAAATGGGAAAGAAGACAAGAATTTTGTTTTGGAGCAAACAACATCATTCTAATGGTGCACTAAAGCCAGTACATACTAATAAATGTGGTCCATCCAGAATCAGAGGTCTACAAGGAGAAAGGTACTTTATGTTGCTTATTGATGATTACTCTAGAATCATATGGGTTGCTTTCTTAAGAGAAAAACATGAAGCACTAGAAAAGTTCAAATGTTTGAAAGCTATGGCAGAAAATGAGATAGGTTTGAAGGTTAAATGCTTAAGATGAGACAAAGGTGGTGAATTCACTTCCCGAGAGTTCAAGTCATTTTTTGAAGAGCATGGACTCAAAAGACAGTTATCTGCTCCCTAGACCCCTCAACAGAATGAAGTTGTTGAAAGAAAGAACATAATAATTCTAGATGTTGCTAGAACTATGATGTTGGAAGGTAATGTTCCTCATATCTACTATAGAGATTTTGTAAGCACTATTGTATACACTATCAATAGGTAAATGTAAATGGTAATTCTGGTAAGACTCCTTTTGAGTTATGGTTTTGTTATAAACTAGGTACTATGAAATATTTCAAAATCTTTGGAAGTAGATGTTATATCAAGAGAGATGAAGATATTGTAAAGTTTTATGCTAGAACTGATGAAGGAATAATTCTAGGTTACTCTACTAAGAGCCAGGCCTATTAGTGCTACAATAGAAGATTGAAGAAAATAGTTGCCAGTACAAATGTCAAAGTTGATGAAGACACTGTTAGATCATTTAGATATTGTGGATATGATTCAGATGATCAACAAGATAGTAAAAATAATGAAAAGAATGTGCAAACACATAATCAAGTTCAAATTGTTTTGATGAATCAAGAGAATCATGAAGGAGAAGCTAGTGGAAGTACAAAAGAGAGAACAGAAGAACCAGAAGTCACAGAGAATCCCAAAGTCCCAAGGTATGTAAAGCTAAATCATTATGAAATTCTGATCATAGGAGATAAGAACAAAGGTGTGCAAATTAGAAGAAGAATTGCAGAAGAGTATTGCCTGATTTCCAAGACTAAACCTAGCAATGTCAATGAAGCATGTAAAGATGAATATTGGATGGAAGAAATGAAGTAAGAACTGATGCAAATAGAGAAAAATGATACATGGATTCTTGTTCCCAAACCTCAGGACAAAAATGTGATTGGAACCAAATGGGTCTTTTAGAATAAGTTGAATGAACAAGGTGAAGTGGTCAGAAATAAAACAAGACTGGTATGTAAAGGATACTCACAAATGGAAGGTATTGATTTTGAAGAAAACTTTGTCCCTGTTACTAGAATTGAAGTTGTAAGGTTGTTTCTTGCTTATGCTACTTTCAATAATTAAAAATTCTATCAAATGGATGTGAACAACTAGATGTATTTCAATTGACTAATGAAAAATACATGGTTTTCAAATTGAAGAAAGCATTGTATGGACTCAAACAAGCCCCTAGAGCCTGGCACACTAGATTGGATAAATACTTGTTGAAGCTTGGATTCAATAAAGGTACTACTGACAACAATTTGTATTTCAAGATGGATCGGGATAAAGAGTTGATTATTGAAGTCTTTGAGGTGATGATGACTTATGCATGAAGTTTTCTAATGAAATGAAAATTGAATTTGATATGTCAATGATTGGAGAGCTGAAATTATTTTTAGGATTGCAAAATTAGGTGATCCCACAATAGTGGTTTACAATTTTTGGCCAAATTGGACCCTGAAATTATTATTTTTAAGTAAATCTTCACATTTGGGCACCTATAGCGGCTAAACCATGACGAATTTGAAGATGATGAGAACTAGAGTCTCATCACATTTTATCTGTAGATTCTAAAAATATTTTTTTCAAAATTGTTGGAGTCATATTGCACTTCTTTTTCTATCTCCCATGAAAAATGGTATTTTCAGAAAAAAAATTTTAAAAAAAATGACGCACACTGTATAATGCATCAATTTTTCTCCATGAAGGATAAAATTCTAATTCTTTTGAATTTAGATTTTTAACTCTGATATCTAGTGCTTCCACTTGGTTAGATAGTTTTTTATTTAATATTTGTTCTTTAATCAAGTTTTTAAGTCAAACGAATTACAACTTAGACATAGCGTGATTGTATAATGTGTCACTCTTTTTGTGTATATCAAAATTAATTTATTTATTTATTTGGATCAAGGACTTCAATATCTGGTGCACTCATATTTTTCAATTTTTTTTTTGATAATCTCCTATTTTTCCACATGTGTAGAACAAAGACCTTCATTTTCGATGAAAAACCTATGTTTAATAAAACTAAAAAAATACATAATAAAAATAAAACATATTAAAATTATATTCATTGGATAGCTCATTTTGAGGACTACCATAATCATTTCAAATAAATTTTAAATGAATTCATTTGATCCCCCAAAAGGTAAATCAAAATTTTTTTTTTTATCAGCATTTTGATAGCTGTAGAGGAGACTCATTTATAAGTATAGTTTAAAAATAGCAAGGTTCTATCCAAGGGGGTTTGATATAAGGTGGTTTGATCAAACCCTCTTCAATTAGAATCCTTAAAATGGAAATTTTTAAGGCTTAAATCATTATATTTTCTAAAAATATGTGATTTCAGCAAAAATCAGAATCTCTTAGAAATTGTAAACTACTATTTTGGCAGCACCCAATTACTCAATTAGATGATGGAATCTTTATAAACCAATCCAAATATGTAAAAGAGTTACTGAAATTGTTTGGCATGGAAGACTCAAAACTAGTTGGAACACCCATGGTAACAGGATGCAAGCTAACATAGAATGATGATTCTCCTAGGGTTAATCAAACAAGGTACATGTCAATGATTGGTGGATTACTCTATTTAACTCAGACCAAATCAAACATTATGAATTTTGTATGTATGGTTGCTAGATATAAAATTGATCCAAATGAATCAATTGTGATTACAATAAAGAGAATTTTCATATACTTGAAAGGAACAGTTGATTTTGGTCGATGGTATCCTAAGAATGGTGATCTTACTCTGAATGAATTTATAGATGCAGATGGGGCAGGAGATGTGGATGACAAGAAAATTACAAGTTGTGGTGCATTCTTCTTGGGGAAGAATTTGGTGTCTTGGCTAAGTAAAAAGCATAATTCCATTTCCTTATCTACTGCTGAGGTAGAATATATTGTTGTTGCAAACAACTGTACTCAAGTAATTTGGATGAAGCATATGCCAAGAGATATCAGAATTGAGTATAATGAGCCTATTTCTAAATTTTGTGATAACTCAAGTTCCATAAACATTTCCAAGAATCTGGTGTTACATTCAAAGACAAAACATATATCTATCAAGTATCACTTTTTGAGAGACAAAGTGAGTGATAAAGAAGTCAGATTGGAGTATGTGCCCACTAAGGAACAAATTGTAGATATATTCAATAAAATATTGCCTAAGGATACTTTTTATTATCTCAGAGGCAAGTTAGGGGTGATTTCGCCTCCTAATATAAACTAAGATGCAAATCTTTAAATCAGTCTATGCACTCGTAGTCATATCTTGTTTTAGATTGATGTTGTGGTGGCTACTACTTAGGGGGAGTAGTCAGATGATTTAGAGCTTGTGTACCTTTTCCATTAATGTCAAAGGGGGAGAAGTGCAATGTGAAAAACCTTTGAGGAAGAAAAAGGGAGAAGAGTAATGTAAGAGGGAGAAGAATAGCTTGGGAAGAGTTAGTTGTGTTGATGGTATTTTTCACTTCATGCGTTGCCATTAATGCAAAAGGGGGAGATTTTTGGATGTTGTGGTTGTGTTGTTGATATGATTGTTATTGATGTCAAAAATATGAGCATTGATGATTCTGAAGGCTTTATATGTCGAGGATATTGAGAAAATTAGAATAAATATGTTGCAGGCAGTCTGTGAAGCTGTGATGATCAGAATGGTGGAAATTTCTATAATTTTGTAATCAAAATTCATGCATCAAAGGGTTTTTTGTTGACTCTATCTAGTATGTTATCAGAAGTTTCAGTGGTACACATCAAAATTGGAGTGAGTTATGAGTTTCTGAGTTCCTATAGTTATTTTTTTACTATAGCAAGTGGTTCTGGAAGAAGAGAAAGTAAGTCAGGTAAAGTAAGTTGTTGTGTATGCTCTTGTGATGTTTAGTGTTGGTTCTAAATCATTATCTATCATTTTGGTATGTCCGCATTGATCGATGTGCTCGTGATCAAATATTTTCCTTTGTGTGTTCAAGTTCTCATGTTCTTGGCTGACATGATGGTGGCAGCGTGTTGCAGATCCTTCTGGATTAATATTTTTATGCTTGGAGTGTTCGAGGATGCTGATTTAGGTCTTATTTATTATGTCAATAACTTAGGTTGGTGTGCATTGAGATTTGTTTAGGAATTGGGCCAACAGTTTGTAATTCATTTATTCTTTATTTGTTGCCAACAAAGTTGATGTAAATTCATGTAGTGGATATATAAGAGCAATTTTTTCTTCATTTTTGAAGTGTGTGAAGTATGCTTGGTGAATGTATGTGAAGTATGAACGTGAAATGTGTGAATAAATATTAGATCATTTGATTTTAGAGGAGAGTGTGAAGAATATTGAGCGAAGTGTGAAGAAGTATTTATGTTCTTAACTAAAACTGTCATCAGGCTTTGTAGAAGCTAATTTCTTAGTTCAACCTCATCAAATAGATTTAATCTAATTGTTCTATGTAAGGAAATGATCCTTCCCTTTGAGTAGTGAGCTCTAGGTAGTGTGCCTGAATGCAAGTGCATTATGTATTCATTTTTTGTTATACTTCTACCAGGGTATAATCTTGTGGACTAACATCCACCATGGTTTTTCACCTAACAATTTTCCACGTATAAAATCTTGGTGTTCATGTGCTTTTGATGTGTTGTTGATTCATTCTTTCATTGTTAATTATCAAATATGTGATTAAAGTTTGATAAAATTTAAATAAGTTTAAATTTTGTAGCAATTGATTCGCCCCCCTCTCTTAGTTGTTTATCCTTGTTTTTTCCAACAAAATTTAATCTTCCTCCAAGGAAGAGTGCGCCGCCACTTGTACTCTTCTAGTCATCTACACAACCAACACAATCTACATCAGTGTATGCATTCAATGTGAAATCATTTTCGTTTGGATACCATAGCCCATAGTTTGGAATTCCTTTAAGATATTTGAATATCCTCTTCACAACTATAACATGTTCTTCCTTTGTTTTTTCTTTAAATATTGTGACTAAACATACTACACACATGATATCAAGTCTAGTAGAAGTACATCTAGTTACCAAACCATTTTAGAGTCATTCATTCCAAACTTATTTAAAAATTCATCAGCATACGTGGATTGTGAAATGAATATCCATTTGTCAATTTTATTTACTTGAAGTCCAAGGAAGAAATTAATTTCACCAATCATAGAAATTTCAATTTCTTTTTGCATCTCTTCAACAAATATCATAAACATACCTTCATTTACACCAAAGATGATGTCATCAACATATACCACAACTATCATTATCTTGTCTTTCTCAACCTTGAAGTAAATATTGTTGTCTATGGACCCTTTGATGAATCCCTGCTTTGTCAAGTATTTATCCAATCTAGCATACCAAGCTTTGGGAGTTTTCTTCAGTCCATACAATGCCTTCTTTAACCTACAAACCATGTACAGTTTGTCTGACAGTTGAAAACCTTCTGGTTGCTCCATATACACTTCTTCTTCTAGTTCCCTATTCAGAAATGCAAACTTGACATCCATCTGATATACTTTGAAGTCTTTATGAGATAAAAAAGCCAAGAACATCCAAATGGCTTCCATTCTTGCTATAGGTGAAAAATTTTCTTCAAAATCTATTTCTTCAACCTATGAATATCCTCTACATACAAGTCTTTCTTTATTTCTTACCACTTCACCATCTTCATTAATATTATTTCTAAATACCCATTTACAACCAATTACATTCTTGTTTTTAGGTCTAGGGACTAATTCCCATGTCTCATTCTTCTCCATCTACTATAGTTCATCTTTCATTGCTATAATCCAACTTTCATCATTACATGCTTCACTCACAGTCTTAGGTTCTATCTTAGAAAGTAAAAACAAGTTTACCTCAACCACTTTGCTTCTTTTCTTCACTCCACTTTTATCTGCAATTATTTGTTCCTCTTAATGGTTTCTTTGAACATATTTAGGAGTCTTAGGTGCATGTTCCAAAATTTCTTCTAATTCATCACTTTGTTTTTTCTCTTCCTTTTCTTCTTCTTTTATTTGCACATGAATAGGATCATCAGGTTCAACTTCATTAATTCCCACTGGTCTATACATAGATTCATCAACCTTTACATTAGTACTTTCATTTATTTTCCCCAATCTCTTATTAAAGCATTTGTAATCCTTCTTGTTATTTGAATATCCAAGGAAAATTTCTTCATCACATCTAGCATCAAATTTTACAAGATTTTCTTCATCTCTTCTAATGTAACATCTACTTCCAAATACCTTAAAGTATTTCATAGTGGGAGTTTTACAAGTCCATAATTCATAAGGGGTTTTAGTGTTTTTGCCTCTGATCTGAACTCTATTAAGAATGTAAACAATAGTATGGATTTCTTCTCTCCAATACACATCACACACATTTGCTTCTTTCATCACAGTTCTAGCAGCTTCTTGAACAATTTGATTCTTTCTTTCAACTACTCCATTCTGTTGAGGGGTTCTAGGAGTATAATAATGTTTCTTTATGCCATATTCTTCACAGAACGCATTAAACTCACTAGAAGTAAACTCTCCTCCTCTATCAAACCTTAAGAATTTTATTTTTAGGTTTGCATAATTTTCTACTCTTGCCTTAAATACTTTGAATCTATCAAGAGCCCGAGCCTTTTATCTAATAAATGTAACCCATGTCATCCTTAAGAAATCATCAATTAAGAGCATGAAGTACCTATCACCATTTAGGCTTCTTGTTCTTGTTGGACCATAGAGGTTTGTGTGGACTAATTCTAACATTCTGGTAGATTATTGATCCTTTCTTTTAAAATTGTTCCTTGTTTATTTTCCCATATGAAAACTTTTACAAATTGAATTTGAAGGCTTTGTGATTCTAGATAGATCTCTGACAACTTCCCTAGAACTGATCCTAACCAAATTATCAAAATTCACATGTCCCATCCTTTGGTGCCAAAGCCAACTCTCATTAATCTGAGAAATAAAACACTAACCATCTCCAACATTAAGTTGATAGATGTTTACATGAGTTCTTCTTCGAACTGCTACCATAGTTCTAGATTCTTTCTTAATCTCACACATGTTATCTTGAAACACAAGCTTAAAACCTTTGTTGCACATTTTTCCAACACTTAAGAGATTATGGCGTAAACACTTTACATAGTAAACATCATCAGTATTATGTTTTCCATCAAAACTAATTATTCCTTTACACATAATCTTAGAATAAGATTCATATCAAGACATGACTATACCTCCATCATACTTCTCAAGTTTAGTAAACTTACTCTTATCTCTACTTCATATGACTTTAACATCCAATGTCAATTACCCAAAATTCTTCATCTCATTTGGCTCAAAAACAAGTTACCAGATCACCTTATGTTTCATCCTTTTTGATCTTTGAACCACATTACTTTGCACATTTCTTTTCAAGGGCTAGAAACAAAAAATCATCTTTATCTTCCTGAAAATTAGATTCATCATTAGAAATTCCTACATCTTCTTTGACTTAATATAACTTCTTAAACTTCTTATCCTTCTTATCCTTGTAATTATTATTACCATCCTTATTCTTCTATTGTGTAGCTCTATTAGGAAATCTTGATGCATAATGACTGATATTTCTAGAACTGAAACACTTAAAGGGAAACTTACCTTTGTATTTACCAGTACCTTTCTTCAATCTTCTTGTGAAATTTTCTTCTAGATCATCTTTTGTATCATCATCATCTGGATCATCTTATATCTCCACTGCTTTAAAGGTTGTTTTACTCTTCCCCTTATCTCTTGAAAATTTTCTCATTTCAAATGCAGCGAGGACACCAAATAGATGCTCCTTATTAAATTTCTTCGGATCATACTATTCTTCAAGTGCAGATACTTTGTCACTATAATTTTTAGGTAAGGTCATCAAGATCTTCTCAATTATATCTTCATCTAAGATGGTACCACATTGATTCTTGATTTTTGTTGCTATAAGTTCAACTCTCTAATAATAGCTTGCAATGTCTTCTCCATCTTCCATTATCAAGTTCTCAAATTTTCGCTTAGCATTTAATTTCCTTGACAACTTTACTCTATCATTCGCTTCATAAATATCTTTCAACTTTGACCATACTTCATAAGAAATAGGTAGAGAAATGACTTGTTTTCTCAGTTTTAGATAAAGAACTGAAAAATAGCATACCTTGCTCTTTTATTCTATTCAAAGTTTGCAACCTCATCAACAAAGGAAGGTCTAGCTATTGGTATCACATACTTTCTCTCCACAGATTTTTAGGTATTGAAATTTAGGGAAATAAAATAAATTATCATTTGCTCTTTCTAGTCACTGTAATTAGCTCCATAAAAAATAAGAATTTGCAACTTGTGCACCATCAGATCTACCTCAAGCAGTTAATCTTTTCACTAAGGAACTAGAGCTCTGATACCAATTGTTTAAATGCACCAAACAACTAAGAGGGGAGGGTGAATCAGTTGTATCAAATCACTGTATTTATAAACATAATCTTTTCACCTTAACTTCAATCTATTATTAAGTGTAAACATGAAATGCAAATAACAAAAAAAAACACCAGAGACACCCAATTTACGTGGAAAACCCAATGAGGAAAATACAATGGTGATAATTAACATACAATGTAGTAGTAATGCAATACCAAATACAAAGGCTCACTTCCATAGGGCTCACTACCTTGAGAAGGACTCATTGTTTGAAAAGGAGGCTCACTGCCTACATAATATAAACAAGAGAGATAAATGAATATCCATCTCTAGGGTTCCACACATTCGCAACCTGATCAGAAGATTGTAGATTCCCTTAGCTCACTTCTTTTAGAAATATAACACCTTAAAGTATTGTTGCCTCAATTTTCTCTTCCACTTTCTGCTTTTCGTGCTTGTTCACACACTTTTCTCACTTGCTTGATTTTTGGATGATGTATGGATGGATATTAAATTCACCACAACATAATTTTATTTTATACCATATTAGAAACCATCACCAATATTAGCTAAACAATTTCAAATTACAATTAAAACTAGGTCAACTACTCAACATTCCCGTGATGGATAAGAATGTGAGAGGACCAATTACATATTTAGTTTAGGACCCAAAACAAATATTGGATCAAACACACACTTTCTCAACTCGATGTGAAAACCAAATGTAACGTGTAAACACCAAGTCGGCCAAACCTAATGAAAACACCAATGATCTTTGAAGTACACACATCTCCAACAAGATAATCACATGTGGATTACTCAACATGCATCACCAGTCATTTTTCCATCTCTGAGAACACCTCAGATGCATCCATAAAAATTGCAACAAACTTCATTCACAAAGAAATCTTCACCAGTCCAATTGAACCAACTAGTAAAAACATAGCAGCTCTGAAGCAGGTCTTTCAGAGTGCCAAACCACTTGAAAGTATTTCAGAACACAAAAACTAATAGAAAGAGTCATATCCTAGATCCAAAAGATCTAAAACCAAATATTAGAGGATTGCGGATCCAAAAAAATTATCCCATTCTTCAAACAAATAGTTTTGGAAAACCAATTCACACATCGGTGAACATATCTTCTACTCTCCATCGACTCAGAAGCGGAAACTCAGAATATATTATCCATTGAAGCTTATGAACACACTAAACCTAAAATTGGTTGACATCAATGAGAACATTAATGATAACACCACCAAAAACATCCATACTTGCAACAATATTTTGCATTGTTTAATTTGCATTCTAGGGTTTTAAAATTCGCATTAGTGCAAAGTGCATATAGGTTGCATTTTTGCATCTTAAAACATTAATCATTTTTGAAATTTTTTATTTTTATCTTAGGATTTCATCACCCAACATAGAAACCACCAAAATCCATTAAAATATTCTACCAATTCTTAAGAAAATCACCAAGTAGACTAAGTCACCACCTTGGGCGACTTAGTCCCTTTAGGCCCTTGAAATGGCCTTTTACAGAGCTAGAAACCCTATTTTTAGGATTTTGTTTTCTGCCATTACCTATCTGTATCAATTGGTTGTGTTTGTATAACATGCATTTCATTAAATTTAGCATTAATTGGCTTATTTCATGTATTACACATTTTTAATTTTGCAATCACAACATTTCATTTTTAGATCATTACATAGTGTAATCAACAAATTACCTTGTTTGAACTCTTAAAATTGCATTTCATTTTTAGTCTTCACATTAGATTATAAATTTCAACAATGTTAGTTCCAATTCTTTCTAAAATTTCAAAGAAAAATTTAATCAATAAACATATTACTCATTCATTCAATGCATTCCCTAATTATGAGAGTCTAGACAATGAAAAGATTGATAATTGTCTTAAACTTACACTGCCTTCTATCTCTCCTATTTTTGCGAATGATGTGTTATAAGCAAATACAAACATAGACAATCATGATGATCATAATTGTTGTTCTCTTGATACCTCACCTTTGAGTGATGAAGGTATCTTGGCAAAATAAGGTACAATCATTGAGAATCATGTGGATCTTATTTTTTCTTCTCCTCATCCCATTTTGGAAGATATTTTAGTAGAATAAAATGAAATCATAGACACTTTCCTAAACATCACCTTACCTAGACTCTATAACCATGACAATTGTCCTTCTCCTACTATCCACCATAGATGTGAAGAAGATAGTTTCATGTTAGAAGCTATCCTTAATGAGCCTCATGAAAATATTCTTCCTCCCTTTCTTGATGCCCCTCCCATTCGGGACAACCTCTTTGAAAAAAAAAGTCCTTCTCTTGTTATCTCCCCTATTTGTGATGAAGCTACTTCGCCAATTCGAACCATGAATATATTACAAGATCTCCTACTAGGCTAAATACTATGGAAAAAGAGAAAGTGATTTTATACAATCACCTAGAGCCTTCTCCTAATATTCCTACTATCAATAAACAAGAACACCACGCCATTGTGCAAGAATAAAAGAACATTGTTGAGCTCCTTCCACATAATAGTAATGTGTCTTCCTTGGGTAATGGTAACAAGATGATACTATATTTCCCTTTCTTAGACATACATCAAACCAAGCCTACCAAGGTTATGCATACACAAGTGTCCATTCGACCCCCCTCGATCAATGAAACTCTTACAAACCCTATGGGACATCTTAAGAATCCCCTTATTCTTTACCCACCATCACAAAAACAAAAAAATAAAATAAAACCGAACTCATCCTTCACCTACCTAAGATCAAAATTTCCAATCAACCAAGTTACAATGACATTACTCACATATATGACAAAGTGTATATCGTCAAGGCCAAATTTTTTGAAACTTTGTTTACTCATCCACATAAATAAAATTACCTGCTACTCCTTGCCATGTAATAGTTGTAGGATCATAACACACTCACTATTGCATGTTTTGCATCCCTTACGAGGAGAAGCATACCATCATCCATTCCCTGCTCACCTCTGTCCTACACTAAGTGGGGGAAATGGGTTCAATAGCCTTGTCCTCATGTGTCACTTGTCATTGTCTTCTTCGAATAGTCATTAACCTTTCATGAACATATAAGAGCAAGCTTGGGATGTGGACGAAATGTATTAGGTTGACTCACATGTGACATACTACCTCTTCATGATGTAGCTAAATTTGGAAACATATGACCTGTCATAGGGCTTTCCAAGTTAGCTCTCATGTCTCATTCACACATTTCCTTGGTTACTTTAAAGCAATTGCTCATAGTGAAGGTGTAGCAAGGGCTTTAAAGTAGGGGCATAGATAGATGACATCTTTTTATAAAATTTCATGGCGCAATTTCTCTTTTGCTTGTGATGTCTCCTCTTCTTGGTGCTATCATTTTTTTTCATGCCTTCCAAGAGTGTACGATCAACTGAAGTGGTCTAATGTGAGCAAGGCATCCCATGGATAATGATCTGACACCCTGACTTGTCCTCTCTTGGAGACATTAGGATCAATGCTCCCTAGGAATAAGACCTTACATGAACAAAGAAAAATCCCCTTTATGAAAATCTTCACATAACATTCAAAAGAATCTACACAAGCATTGTGGTGCCTTATCAAAGTTATTAGACAGATAACTTTGGTATGGTTAGTATAATGGGAAGTCGACACAGTGGCATGACTTTCTCATTATACGGTAGGAAGCTGACACAATGAAGTGAATTTCTCACTAAACCACTTCTTTGGGACTTCTCACCTAGTGAACAACCAAATTTTTTTTCATCCCAGAGTGGGTACAAATCTTTCCTAGACAAACAACCTAGATCTGATCCACAACTAGCTAGACAAATTGTTGAAGCTTGATCCACCCTTTTTACTTTCCTCCTTCTCTTCCTTCTATTTCTTGTCATCGCATGATCATGTATCTTGTTTTTCTACATATCATTCACCCTTGAATGTGTCCTTTGGCATTTATGCTTGTTTGACTTAGAATCTTGAATCTTGGGGGCTTGACCATCTGCTTCATTTTTGACATCCTTCATCATCCGCACCACTTGGCTACTTTAGTGTGAGTTTGAATCAAGTTCATCCTCTCACTAAAGTGGGGGCTAAATGTGTCGCAAAAAATTGTAGCCTTGAGACATTTCACTCATTTGGGCCCTTTCTTTTTGTTTTTGGCCTATTTTTGCTTTGATTCTATGGTGTCTTGCAAAGGTCTTGTGAAGTTTTGTAACAAATTTCCTCACTTTTCAGGACCCTTTCATCATAATTCAAGTAAACAACCTCTTTGTACCCATTTCCAAGCATTAGTCCAAAGTGTTATAAGGTGTTGTAACCAACCCTAGAACTTTCTTAGGCTTGTCATCGCTAAATCAACCTTTTCTTATGGCATAATGACCCCTTAATGCACTTCTAGGTCATACTTTAGTGTCTTTAAGGAGAAAATCTCGACAAACATCATTAACCACATGTTAGTTCTCGACATTCAATCAAAATTTCCTAGTTGGACTAAGTTTCCACCTTCGGCTAATTCGTCCCATTTGACATAAAAATCAAATTTAATTCAAAATTATTGTGGGATTTTATCTCCTAAACCCTAAGGTTAGCCTATAAGGTGTTATTTTCAGGAAAATTAGGGCATCGCATGTATAAATAAGGGGTTTTATCCTCATTTTCAAACTTAAAAAACCTAATACTTCCATTCATTCACTCCCCTTTCATCACTCATCACTCTTCTCAGGAAAGTTAGGGTTTGAGTATTCTAAGTCACCAAGACATCTTTTTTGAAGTATTCAAGGGCTGAAACTCCAATCATTACTACAAAAATCCAATATCTCTCATCATGTCAAGGTACTAGCACAATCATTTCATGTTTCATTACTTTATATCTTTATTTGGTTTAATTACTCAAAAGGGGTTTGACTAAGGAAAACCCCCATGCCTTAACATCCAACATTTCTTTCTCTCTTTGTGTGATTTGTAGGTATTATTTATAGGTTTGTCAAAGAGTAGGTTTAGAATTGTTGTCATCAAAGTGTCAAAGACTTCAAGTTTGCAAAAACCCTAATTAGAGCTTAGAGAACAATTGCAAGCCGAAAATCAAGGTTTCTGGTCCAAATACTTAGAGGAGTAGAGGTGCAGGTTGAGGTCTATAGATTCTCCTTTCGAATCTTCAGAAATGTGAAAAAGGACACTTCCCCCAGTTGTGGTGACTTAGTCCCACTGAACAAATTTTTCTAAGATTTATGTAGATCCTGATACCCTTCTGGTTGAAACAGGTCCTGGAGCAGTTTTCTAGAATTTTCCCTAGACTAGACTAAGTCACCTAGATTGGCACAAGTGTCTCATCAAGCTCCAAAATAATATTTTGCAAAATTCTTGGGACATTTGCAATCTTCACTCCAGTCTCTACCATTTTCTAGGTGCATTCTTTCAATTTACACTTTTTTAGCTTGTTATGTATTGTATTTAATCTATTCTTCTGCATATAACAATGTGTATTCAAACATACTCCATTTTCTTAGTTTAGCATTAGTATTCAATTACTTTTATCAATTTCCAATATTTAGATCATTGCATTTAGACACACACCTATCCAAACCCATAATATTTGAATGAACACCAAGAATAATTAGTGTGAAAGAGGTATTGTACTAGCCAATTTCTAGGTGAAAAACCCTAGGAGCCTATTGGGGAATTCTCTTTCCCTATTTCATTTTTGGTGGTTCAATGGAAAAAAACCTATGTTGTATATGGTGAGCATCACTCCTTAAAAATTTTGTTTACTGAAAAAATAGTTTTCAAAGGAGATGGAAAAAGAAGTGCAATATGAATACAATTTTTTTTAAAAATATATATTTATAATCCACAGACAAAGTTTCACAAATCACTAGTTTGCATCATCTTCAAATTCCTCATGGTCTAGGCACTGTAGGTGCTCGAAAGGTAAGATTTAGTTAGAAAAAATCAGTTCAATGTCTAGTTTGGCAAAAAATTGTAAACCGGAATTGTGGGATCATCTTAGGTTTAAGGGTTAAGGGTAGAGCGTTGAGGATTGAGGGTTGAGGGTTTTAGGGTTTTAGGGTAGAGGGTTGATGGTAGAGGGTAGAGGGTAGAAGGTAGAGGGTAGAGGGTAGAGGGTAGAGGGTAGAGAGAGGGAGAGAGAGAGAGGGATGAGAGTAGAGGGTAGAGAGTAAAGGGTAAAAGGTAGAGGGTAGAGGGTAGAGGGTAGAGGGTATGTGTAGGATCATGATGGGTCAAAAAGTGGTGATATGTAAGTGATATGATGGCCCATGTGGCTAATGACTTTTTTCTTACCCAAAATTGATGGAATGAAAAGGGTTTTTAAAGGAGATTCTCGGCTTTCCACCAATATAAAATTATGCTTTATTTTGAATTTAATAAATAATTATTATACATTTTCTATTTGAATTACAACTAATGTCTTGATTAATAGGATGATTGGAAAACATCTATAGCTTTCAAACAATATCACATTTTTTGAATATGAAACATGTGTCACATTCTATGCTTCACATACTATAAGATTAAAAAAAAATTGAATTTTATGAAGTTTTAACCAAGTTAAGATGGTCAGACATACGAGTTTTTTTATTTTTTAAAACTTGTAATAATAAATTCATAATTAATTATTTACTTGGAAAAAAATTACAAAAAAATATGGATCACATCGGGACATGAGTCCTCTAATTATATCTAAAATATTATAAAAAAATATTATCATTTTAATGATGTTACGATGGTCAGACGGACACCTACATCTTATTTTTTCCCTAAAATTTAAGTACTACTACATTGAAATTTAAAATTTTCACCAAATAGATTTAAAAAATAAATAAATAAACCTAGTAGTTTAGAAACTACATTCAATTTTTTAGAGACTATATTCTTACATATTATTGAAATAATATAGATAACTTACTCAAATTTTTATGTCAAGTTTCCTAACTCTGATTTTCTAAATTTTCATTGCCACTTAAGGGCCTATTTTTTCCATAATGATCCTACACATACCCTAGACAGTTTCAGGTTTTACAGTTTAAGGGTGAAGAGTATACGGTTTATGGTTTATAGTTTAAGATTTAAGGGTAGAGGGTGTAGGGTTGAGAGAGAGAGAGAGGGTTTAGGGTTTAGGGTTGAGGGTAGAGGGTATTGTGTTGATGGTAGAGGGTAGAGGGTTTAAGGGTTTAGGGTATAGGATTTAAGGGTTTAGGGTTTAAGGTTTAGGGTTTATGGTTTAAGGGTAGAGGGTTTAAGGGTTTAGGTTTTAAGGATTAAGGGTAGATGGTAGAGGGTTTAGGGTTTATATTTGCATTGCTTATAATAGTCCATTTCAAACATGGCTAGTGGAATTCACTCTATTTTATTTTAGGTAGATGTTTTTATTTAGATTTTTTGTTTTGTTTTAACAATTTATAGACCATTCATTTGATGATTTTTTTAATCTTCATTGTTACAAATAGAATTCAACATTAAATTATATGGATGTTGCATGTAAACATTTAATTTTTAGGAGCTTGAAGATAAAAAATGGAAAACATGACAAATAGATGCAAATTCATTATTAGTGATGGTTGTGGGAAAAAAAATATTTTCAACTAATTTGGAAAACCTAAGAGCTTTCATCAATGTTAATGCAAGTTTCCATTAATTTTTCTATGCCATAAAAAATTCACCTTCATTATGTGCTTAGATAAATTCGAGTGATTTGGCATAGTTGTTAATGCAAGTTTCATTCATTCATACCATTTACCTTTTTAAGAAATAGAAAAAGGGAAAATTTTGTGCAATTGAAAATACTTTTTGTCTTTCTAAGTTACCTCATTGCCAAATAAATAGTGAATAACTCTAAGATATAGCATCACGGACCTTTTCTTTGAATTCATGTTCTTCATGGCTTGGTTTACAATCACAATGTGGTTTTGACAACAATAAGCACAAGATTCTCTAGTTTCCAAAGGTGGCAACAACTTATACCCTAGGTTTGACACTTCTTTTCTTCTAAGCACTTTTCCACACTCCAAATACTCCCCTCAAACCCGTCTTAACATTGAGCAACACTTACATGAAGCATTTTTGTACAAAACCCTCAAAGTACTTGGTTTTACATAGTATAGTCGCAAAAAGAAATAAATTATCCTCAATAACTCACACAAAATGATGATTTATCAACCCTTATTTTGTCAGTACATGCATATAGGCCTACAAAAAATTAGTACAAAGTTTCATATATTTTCACTAGATGCATCAAAAGTTATGAGTTTTTTTTAAGCTTCCTATAAACCCTAGGTTGGGGACAACAATGTTTGAGAATATATGAAATGTTTGATAAGTTACATTAGTTATGCAATGTAAAGTAATGCTTTGAGTTTTAAAGATATTCAATGCAATTTAATAAGAAATATGAATATGTTTCATAAAATGCACTGTATTTAGTGGTATATGGATATGTTTTAAAAAATGCATTACTTATTTTTCTTGTAGCATGGAGGTAGACATGTATGAAAAATGTTGTAGCATAGACTTGTTTGATAAGATGCATTGGTAGACATGTTCAAAAAATGTGGTAGCATAGAATAATGCAGTGATTTGTTTGAAAGAATGCCTCAAAGAAATGTGTTATCATGTTGATGTCAATCACCACGAGACCACATTTCTTGGAGGCATTTTTCCAGAAAGCTCCTTTTGTTTCTTCTTATACAATATATTTCATGATATGGGCTGAAAATGGGAGGATTATTTCCCTACATGTATTGCTACAAGTATTGAGAAATGGGAGGATTTTCAATATGTTCTTTCATGACTATTGTAATATTTTTTATTTACATAATGTATTTTTTGAGCAACAAAAATTATGAGAAATGAACACATGAAAATGTGTATATTCCTTAATATATGCCTCAATTAAATGTGTATATTAAATTTAAAGTTAGTTGTAATGGTTTATGGTTTACATTTAAAGTTGTCTTAAAGGAAAATCATGTGGATTTATGACAAAATATGAAACAATTCCTTCTATTGTACATATTCTCTTGCATCAGAAGGTTGTGAACTAACCTTTCTAGTTAATATGTCCCCACTATATATAATTCTAAACCAATAAAATGGAATCCATAATTGTCAAGCTTATCTACTCTTAGGTTTTTTGTTTGGCTTTCCAAAACCTACTCTAATCTTGGATGAATTTTAGAGTCACTGTCATCATGATCTATCTTTAAATAATCCTAGTAACCCTTCAAGGGCTTCATTGAAAATAAATGCATAAGACATCTTAGTACCCCTTGCCACCATTGACAACCTAGCCTAGTGGGAATCCAAGGAAGGAAAAACAAACCAATAAGGGCAGAAAATCATGAAAAGTGGGGGTATAAATGTTTCAATAGCCTCCAACACCTTTTGAAACTCCCAAAAATTCTTCAACCAACCAATCTCTCCAAACATTCACTTGGCATTTGGTGTTATTGTCAACTTTGGCAAAATAGTGACATGGCCAATAGCATAAACAATGGATGGAACAACATGAGAACATACATTGGGTTGTGTCAGGTTATTAAAAACATGTCATGATGATTATCAACCATTTTTGGAGTCAGAATTCCATGATACAATGTTCCAAGGAACAAATCAACATTATGGTTTATTGACATAATGCATCCCTTATGAGTCCAAAGTGCAAAATGGCTGCAATATTCGACGGGCTATTACTCGGACACCATGATGCTTAGAAACTTCTCATCTAAGCCTATGGGATCGTGTTGGCCCCCCTACAATAACCTCTCTTGGTTTTTGCTAACTCAAGGGTGTTTCCGCATGGTGGTGACTTTTCACTTGGGGAAAAAGTTGTCAAATGCAAGTAGTGTAAAGTTGCAAAGTGGTGCAACTTTCGTTCTACATCTTGAGTGACAAAATGAACTATTAAAACACATTCAGGTGGGTATTTTTACGCTAGGCGTGGTCCTCCTTTGCACTCAAACATGTCGAATCACTTCGAGCTATGTTCAACCAAAAGAATCCCTTATGAGTTCAAAGCATAAAATGGGTACAATATTTCATGGGTTGTTACTTGGACACTCTGATGCTTAGAAACTTCTCATCTAGGCCTATGAGATATTGTTGGGCCTCTCTAAAATAACCTCTCATTTTTTTCTAAATTGGAGGTGTTTTCTTGTGGTGGCGACTTTTCACTTGGCAAAAAAGCTGTCAAATGCAAGTAGTGTAAAGTTGCAAATTGATGCAACTTTAATTTTACATTTCGACTAACCTAATGTAATATTACAATACATATGAGTGGATAATTTTATGCTATCATAGTCCTGTTTCAAACCCAAACATGCTGAATCATTTCGAGCTACATTCAACTGACAAAATCCCTTATGAGTCCAAAGAGAAAAATAGTTGCAATCTTCAACGGGCTATTTCTTGGACACCCTGACACTTATAAAATTCTTGTTTGAGACTATGAGATCATGTTGGGACCCTATAATATAACCTCTCTTTTTTTTTTCTAACTCGGAGGTGTTTTCCCATGGTGGTGACTTTTCACTTGGGGAAAAAGTTGTGAAATGCAAGTAGTGTAAAGTTGCATAGTAGTCTGACTTTCATTCTGCAACTCGAGTGGCCAAATGAACTATTCCAAAGCATCCAGGTGGTTACTTTTACACTAGAAATGGTCCTCTTTCTCACCCAAACATGTTGAATCACTCTGACCTAAGTTCAACCGACAAAATCCCGTATGAGTCCATAGTGTAAAATGACTACAATCTTAAATAGGTTGTTACTCGGACACTATGACACTTAGAAAATTCACATCTAAGCTATGAGATTGTGTTGGGCCCTTCTATAATAAAATCTCTTTGTTTTTGCTAACTCGAAGTTGTTTTCTCATTGTGGTGACTTTTCACTTGGAGAAAAGTTGTCAAATGCAAGCATTATAAAGTTCCAAAGTTGTGCAACTTTCATTTTGCAACTCACATGACCAAATGAACTATTCCAACATATCTAGGTGGGTACATTTATTCTACGAATGGTCCTCTTTTACACCCAAACACGTCAAATCACTCTATTCTACATTCAACCGGATGAATCCCTTAAGAGTCCAAATTACAAAATGGTTGCAATCTTCAATGGGATATTACTCAAACACTGTGATGCTTAAAAATTTCTCGTCTAAGGATATGGGATACTATTGGGCCCCTCTATATTAAACTTTGCTGGTTTTCTCTATGTCAAAGGTGCTTTCCCGTGGTGGCAACATTTTGATTAGAGAAAAATTTATCAAATGCAAGTTGTGCAAACTTGCAAAGTAGTACAACTTTCATTCTGCATTTCGTGTGACCAAACGAACTATTCTGACATGTCTAAGTGGGTACGTTTATGCTAGGCATGATCTTATTAGTAGATGTAAATAAATTTAGTGAAGTCACAGTAGGAGGTTCCTCAAAGAGAACATTATGGACCGTGCAACAAAAGCCACTCAGAATATGGAGGCAAATGTAGATTAAAACATTCTTATTATCACAAATTTTAGTTACAATTGGTTAGAAATATCCAGGTTTCCAGATTGGGTTCACAAGCATGATACAACATGGTCAAAATTTAGTAATTCTATATGCTCTTTAATATGAGCAAAATTTTATAGACTGGAACGAATATTCATTCTAATTCTAATCTATCCACTTTCCTAATGATCTATTACCATGATTTATATCATAACCAAGATCTAGGATCATTACAATCTCTAAAAAAGGAAATGTAATGTGCATGAAATAGGCCAGCCTTAAATTTGGATTTCTCCTTGGTAGGTGCATAAAATGAAGTGTGGACCTAAAATTAAGGTTGGGGACACTCCATGGAATAATTCAAAACACCTCAAAAGGACCTGCAAGTTATGGGAAGGATCCACAAGAGATCAAATTGTCATTAGGCTCATAACTGCTTCGGTGCTTTGTTCTAGAAACTGTCACTTAATCCAAAAGTGATAACTTACTAAAAAAAGATCCAATCATGCTAAAATCTTGGAATAAGGAAAATGTACATGTCCACGATGAAACCATGGATCCACAAGGTTTGGTGAGAAAATATGATGAAATACCAAATCTGCTAATTGTAACAGAACAAGGAATGAACCAGAACAAAATTGAAATAAAATATTTTTTGTTGATGTAGGATTGCAAAGAAACAAGGATGCTCCTGCATCAAACATCTAGGGTTATTTGAAAATTAAGTCTCTCACTTTGTTGGTGCTAAAGGAAAACCAATATGGTCTACCTCAGCCTAAGAAATCCAAGAAGAATCCTCCACTTTATAAGATATTCTTTGTAGTGTCTTCCACACATTTTCCTCCCATCTCTAATATCCAAAATCTCTTTTATCCCATCTGATTGTTGTTTAGGAAAATGTTTCTCCAAATTTTCTTTACTATCTTCACTGAATTCTTCTTTATGGTACTAATGTAGACCTGCAATATTGGATATAGGTGATATACCCATGCCATCTAATAACTCTACTTCATATGCATTCCTTGAATCAAATTTCTTAAAAATATTACAAAGTCCAAACTTCCTCATCTTGACCTTATTGTATGTGCCAATTGGAAATCTTTCCTTCCTCAAATACACCATCACTTCATCTCCAACTTCAAACTCCTTATGTCTCATCTTTTCATTTGTTTGCTCCTTGTACTTCTGGTTCATATCTTCTAATTGTTGTTTTAATTGAGTGTTCACTTTCTTCACATGTTCTGCAAATTCCTTTACTTCATCACTCCTTTTATCTTCCTTACTAATGTCTCGTAACTCTGATATACCTCTAGGATGAACTCCAGTAACAATCTCAAAAGGTGTATTTTTGGTATTCATGTTCACTGAATTATTGTAAGCAAACTTTGCTTGTGCAAGGACTAAATCCCAACTTTTGGTCTTCTCTCCAACCAAACATCTACGTAAATTTCCCAAACTCCTATTTACTACCTTTGTCTATCCATCGGTCAATGGGTGAAAAGTAGAATTGAACTTTAAATTTTTATTTAACTTCTTCCAAAGTGTCCTCCAAAAGTAACCAACAAACTTTGTATCTCTGTCTGAAACAATACTCCTACGTAATCCATGTAATATGACTACTTCCTTGAAAAACAAGTCTGCTACATGTACTACATCTTTTGTCTTCTTACAAGGAATGAAATGTGCCATTTTATAAAATCTATCCACCACCACAAATATAGAATCATTACCTCTCTATGTCTTCGAAAAACCAAGTATGAAATACATGTTGATATCCTCCCAAGGTCTCTCTGAAACTATCAAAGACTTATACAATCCAACGTTCTGACTACGTCCTTTTGCAATTTTACAAAATCAACAACTTTGCAATAATTTCCTAACATCCTTATGAATATGTGACCAAAATTAATTCTCACTTACCAATGCTACTGTCTTATCAATTTGAAAGTGTCTTGCTAGTCCTCCACTATGTTTTTCTTTCACCTAGTTATCCCTCATTGAACTCCTGGGTATACACAACTAATTCCCTTTGAACAAAATATCCTCTTGAATGAAATAATCCAACCACTGACTCCTATCCTCCTCTTTGATAAGAGTTTCGGTCATCTCTATAATATAAATTATCATTCTTACTAACTTACTTATCTTTATTCTGATCTACAAAAGATCCTCTTTCTCCTCTAGTAAAAATTATTCCTCTCTGTCTTTGCTCATGTCTTTTATTTAGCTGCTCTTCTACTTTTAAGGCACATTGATATATCTCCTCCACACTCAATAACTTGATCAAACTGATCTCATCCTGTATAGACGACTTCAAGCCATTCACATATCTAGCTACTTGCTCCATCTCATCTTCTGAATGTCTAGATTTGATATTTAACTTGTAGAACTCCTCAGTATACTTTGTGACACTTGAATCCTTCTGCTTCAAATTTTTCAACTTTCAGAACAAACTGATCTGGTAATCTATAGGCATAAACATTGTCTTTAACTTATTCACCATCTAATCCCATGATTTTATCTTCTCCTTTCCTCTTCTTTTCCTATTTGTCTACAAATGTTCCCACCAAAGGGATGCATGTCCTTTCATCTTTGTACAAGAAAATTTCACCCTCTTGTCTTCGGTGGTACCTTCAAAATAGAACTACTTCTCCATCTCCATTATCCAATCAAGCAATTCATTTGAATCCAACTTACCACTATAATCTGGTGGATTAAAATGTGGTTTAGTGTTTACTCTGATTAGGGCTCTTATGAACCTTTCTTCTCCTTGATCAAGGCCAGGTTGATTTTCTATTTCACCTTCTTCCTATTCTTCTACCTCTTCATCACTCACATCATCAACTAATCTACCTATCCTATGGGTTGTTTCGACTGCTTCTAATCTAGTATTGATTCCTCTCAACATCTCCATTATAGCTAGGTCTGCATTTCCGCATGCTCCATTTCTTCTACCATTTCTTCTTCCCACCATCTTTACACAAGTCATTTGCTGTTGTAGGTCGGATCCTCAGTCCACTACCCCACAAAAAATCTTAAACAAGACTTCACAAACTCTAACGATCTCTCACGGAATGAATCTCACTCTGATACTAATTTCATGCAGTCACAATAGGAGGGTCCTCAAAGAGAATAGTCCAGACCATGCAGCAAGAGTTACACAACAGAAGCCACTCGGAATATAGAGTAAAATGCAGATTAAAACATTCTTATTATCGGAAAATTTAGTTATAATCGGCTGACAACATCTAGGTTTATAGATTGGGCTCACAGGCCTAATACAACATACGCAAAATATAGTAATTCTATATGCTCCTTAATATGAGCCAAAACCTTACAGAATGAAACCAATATTCATTCTAATTCTAATCTATTTCCTTTCCTAATGATCTATTACAATGATTTATATCATGGGTGATCCCATAATACTGGTTTACAATTTTTGGGCAAACTGGACACTGAACTGATTTTTTTAAACTAAATCTTCACTTTTGGGCTCCTATAGCGGCTAAACCATGAGCAATTTGGAGATGATGCAAAATAGTGATTTGTGATGTTTTATCTATAGATTCTAAATATATTATTTTCAAAAATTTTGGAATCAAATTGCACTTCTTTTTCCATCTCCTTCGAAAACTAGCTTTTTCTTAAAAACAACATTTTTAAGCAGTGACGCTCACCGTATACAACATTACTTTTTCTGTATGAAGGATGGAATTCTAATTTTTTCGAATTTAGATTTGTAACTATGATATCTAGCACTTTCATTTTCTTTAAAATTGTTTTATTAAATATTTTTTCCTTAATCAAGTTTCAAACTCAAACCAATTACAATTCAAACATAAGCAGACCGTATACAACATAGCTTTTTTTGTATCTATCAAAATTCAATTTTTTTTAATGGATCAAGGACATCAATACCAAACCTAAACATATTTTTAAAAATTTTATTTTGATAATCTTTGATTTTTCCACAGGTGCAGAACAAAGAGCTAGATTTTTGGTGAAAAACCTATGTTTAATAAAACTAAAAAACCATATACATAATAAAACTAAAACATATTAAATTTATTTTTGTTGGATAGCTCATTCTAAGGACTACCATAATCATTTCAAATAAATTTTAAATGAATTCATTGGATCCCCCAAAAGGTAAATCAAAAGTTATTTTTTATCAAAATTTTGATAGGTGTAAAGGAGACTCTGTTATAGGTATGGTTTAAAACTAGCAGGGTTCTATCCAAGGGGGTTTGATCTAAGGTGGTTTGATCAAAACCTCTTCAATTGAAATCCTTAAAATGGAAATTTTTAAGGCTTGAATCATTATATTTTCTAAAAATATGTGATTTCAACAAAAATCAGAATCTCCCAAAAATTGTAAACTAGCTTTGTGGGATCACCCTCATATCCAAGAGCTAGGATCATCCATGTTGGCCAAAGATCATTACAATATCTAAAAAAGGAAATGTAACGTGCATGAAATAGGTTGGCCTTAAATTTGAATTTCTCCTTGGCAGGTGCATAAGATGAAGTGTCAACCTAAAATTAAGGTCGAGGACACTCCATGGAATAATTCAAAACACCTCACAAGGATCCAAAAGTTACAAGAAGGATCCATAAGAGATCAACTTGTCATTAGGCTTGGAATTGCTTTGGTGCTCTGTTCTAGAAATTGTCACTTAATCTAAAAGCAATAACTTTCCAGAAATAGATCCAATCATGTTGAAATCTTGGAATAAGGAAAATGAACATGTCCACAATGAAAACATGGATCCACAGGGTCTGGTGAGCAAATATGATGAAATACCGAATCTTCCAACTTGAATGGAACAAGAACAAAACTGGAATAAAAAAAATTTGGTTGATGAATGATTCCAAAGAACCAAGGATGCTCTTGCATCAAAATTTTATTGGTTAGATCATGGACTTACCTTGAAATCACATGAAAATCCATAGAAAACCTTATTTTAATTTGCTACAAGCTTTGTGTAGGTAGGGACTTTTTTTTCTCCTTTTAAAATTCAAATCAGAGGGTGAAAATGAGTGGGAGACCACTATTTATAAAAACATTAACCATTAATGCATACATTATATTCCTACTACAATGATAGATGGGTTGGTGAGATCCAGAAACCCGAGTTGGCATGACCATTTGGTCAACACCCGGGCGACGAAGGTTGATGTAGAATCTACCTTGTGGGAAGATTCCAAGAGTTGGCCTCTAGATAGTGTCAGAAATATTGTGGCATTCAGTAGAAGGAGACCCGCTAATGCGGGTTTGCATGTCCTACCAAATGCAGTGGTGAAAGGCACAAGGAAACCCACAGGCTCAAATCTATAAAGGAAAAAGAGTTAGCAAATTTTGGATAGGTGATTTTGGTTAGGAGGAATTTTGTGACTTTACTGCATGTGACCATTTTAAGCTTAGAAATAGGGGCACACAAAATGAGGCAAAAATGTAAAAAACATGGGAAAAATGGGAATGGAAAGAGGGGTTCTCCCATCTAAATAGGGCATGTGTAATATAGGCACAACACATTCCAAGACTTCATTCAAGTAATAATTGTTGCATGTTTCATGTTTCATTATTTCATCATAAGGTTTAGTTACCTAAACGGTGTTTGACCAAGGCAAACCCCTATTCCCCAAAAAACAACAATTTTCTTCTTCGTTGATGTGTGATTGTAGGTTTTAGATTTAATATCAAGTGGAGATTAAAATTTGTCAAAGTTGTCAAGATTGGAAAGTTGAAAAAGTTATTATTCATCTTGAAAGATCACAGAAAGAGCTTGACAAAAAAAAAATTTGACTTTCGGGAGTTGAACACCTAGGAACTAGGAGTGCAGAATTTGAAGAATAGAAGAAAAAAATTAGTTTTCAGAAACCCTAATAGGGACCCATTAACCATTTGGTGAATGAGTCCTCAATGAGCCCCGAAAAAACACTTTTTCAATAAGGTACACATTGTTTCTGCATATTAAAACCTCCCTTATTATTGTTATAATAGACTAGCTTAGTTTTCTATATTTATTTGCATCATATATTGCACATAATTGTATGTTTCATAGAAAAAACTAGTGGCATATCATGTTGATAGATTCATCTTGATAAACCCTATTTTCATATGAAACAATATAGATTTTGCATAGGACATCAAACTCAAACAAGAATGTGTTTGTATCTTCAATCACCAACCCTTAGAAGATTAGTAACGTTGAAGGAGGTATGCTCTTCTACGCAATATCCCTTTCTTGGTTGGTAATTGGAAATTCAAAGGTCGCATGTTTGAGTGGATCATCCACTATTGCATCACCCATTATTTGGAAGGCCCCCTCTATATTTTTAGTAGATTTTGGTGAAAGGGAATATTCTCCCTCAATAGTACCCTCACTTTGATCAATGTACTCACTAATATCTTCTCTAGCTTGTTCGCTTGTTGAGGGGAGGAATCATCCCAAAGATTCTCTCTGCCTCTACATATAATGGATATGAATTTGTATGACAACAAATCTTGCATGATGTTAGTGAAATTCTTTAGCATTTTAATAAGATTAAACCTAATAGCCCTAATACTGAAAGAAAATTCTAAACTATGAAAGCTTGAAAATGGTAGAAACCAATCTTTGAGAGTAGTACCAACCCTGACAACAATGCCAAAAATGTAGAGTTCCTACTAGTGTTTAGTAAATTTGGTGGTGATCACACAATTTAGAGGAGAAAAACTAGTTGAATAGTCCACTTAACATTGGAAAGATCTTCATTTAATTGTTAACTAGGGCTGGTAGGCTTGTAATGGTACTGGCACTGGGTGATCCCACAATGATGGTTTACAATTTTTGGGAGATTCTGATTTTTGCTAAAATCACATATTTTTAGAAAATATAATTATTTAAGCCTTAAAAGGTTCCATTTTAAGGATTCCAATTGAAGAGGATTTGATCAAACCACCTTAGATCAAACCCCCTTGGATAGAACCTTACTAGTTTTTAATCATACCTATAATGGAGTGTCCTTCACACCTATCAAAATGTTGATCTAAAACCACTTTTTATTTACCTTTTGGGGGATAAAATGAATTCATTTAAAAAAATAAAATTTAAGTATGTAGTCCTTATTATAAGCTTCCCAAAAAGTATAATTTTAAATAAATTTAATTCTATTTTTATATTTATTTTTTATTTCTTATGAATGTAGGGTTTTCACTGAAAAATCAAGCTCTTTGTTCTACACATGTGGAAAAATAGCAGATCATAAAAAAAAAAATTAAAAATATCAATGCACTAGATATTTAAATATTTGATCCAACAAAAAAATAATAATTGAATTTCGATACATACAAAATTTTTTATGTTGTACACAGTCTTCCTATGTTTGAATTGTAATTGGTTTGACTTCAAAACTTGATTAAGGAAAAAAAATTCAATAAAACACTATAAAACCAAATGAAAGCACTAGATGTCGTAGTTACAAATCTAAATTTGAAAAAATTAGAATTTTATCCTTCATGAAATTTTTTTTATGTTGTATATGGTGAGCATCACTCCTTAAAAATGGTGCTTATTGAAAAAACTAGTTTTCGAAAGAGATGGATAAAGAAGTGCAATTTGATTCCAAAAAAATTGAAAAAAATATATTTAGAATCTATAGACAAAATGTCACAAGTCACTAGTTTTCATCATCTTCAAATTCCTCATGGTTTAGCCACTATAGGTGCTCGAAAGTGAAACTTTAGTTAGAAAAAATTAGTTCAATGTCAAGTTTGGCCAAAAATTGTAAACCAGTATTGTGGGCTCACCCCACTATCTATGCTTTCAAACACAAGAAACTACCTAAATCATTCTAGTAAAAATACTATATTTGTTGGAAAATCATAAAACTACAAAATAGTAAAGAAAGTAAAGTTGTTTCTTTGGCTATGAGTACTTATAGTATAAGACTCTAGCTAACTACTAGTCAGAAGTAAATACTAGAAATTTACAGAACTAATGAGCAAACCTATTATACACTTCGTAGTACAACGACTCTAGTAATTACAATATGACTATGCACAAGAATTTTCCATGCATTCATCAATGATTGAAACACAAAGAATATGTTAACACAAACTGCATTTATAAAGTAACAACTAAAAATAGAAATGAAACAACTTGACAAGAAAGAAGTGATAGATAGTTACCTTGAGTAGCCCTTGCTCAAGTAGTTTTGTTCACTTAATCTAAAAAAAAATAGCTCTTAAGATCTAGCACAATCATAGTAACTCAATTTCATTCACTGCACAAATCTAGAATCACATAAGATTCTAATCAAAGATATTATTCATGAAATCGTAATTGCACAACAAACATAGTCTATATGTAAACTGACAACTGAAAGAGTATTTGATAACTGCTAAAAGTCGGTGAACTAGATAACTTAAGACTCAACCAATGTGTTGTACATATAGGCATGAGGGAGCTTATTTAAAATATGAATCTTAATTGAAACCTTTAATAACCACTCTTGATTTTAGATGGTGACAAAGATTTAGTTAACTCTAAATTCAAGTAGAAAAGAAGAGTCCAAATTGGATTGTGACATGGGTATAAAAAACTGGCACATGAAATGCTCAAAATAAGTTTTGTTTAGAATCCCAATTATAATAGGGGTCTTCCTTCCCTACTATCTTTATTGGTCTTCATAATGATGCACTATCTCCTCCATTAAATATCTCCATGTTGTAGTCATTATGTTCAGTTTATTTTGGGACATTCCATATTTCATTGTCCAGGAACTCCTTATGGTTGTGAGCTACTTCTTATAGTTGTTGTTGGATATAGTGCCTACTCTATTTGCAAGGGGTTAGCTCACAAAACATGTACACATATTGATAGCCATGACTAAGCATAGAGATCCAGTCATAATTCATAATAGCTATCAAAGATAGCATAATAGGAACATGTATATGAGAAATTTCTTGTTAATGTCTATTAACATGTGTAAAAGATCTAAAAACTAACTAATATATGGACTCATCATACACCATGAAATCTTTCAGACCATCTTTTACTTTGCAAATTTTTCATAAGGGATCTTCAAGTATTGGAAACAACCTTTTGTGGGTGTGGTTTAAAGTCTTATGCATGAACCTTACTAGTAGATTTTGTAAATCTATACTTCTTGTCCAAATTGATATAGTTTCATGTCTTAGCCAATACACCTTGGCTACATAAATATTATAATAACATTGTTTAGGTACTTTATTTTAGGTGCATCTTAATCACTGTGGGATCTTTGCCATAGGTTTCTACAATTGATGGTTCAGTTACAAAATGGATTTTGGATAATTAGGCCTTAATATATATAATTAAATAAAATGGGTAAAAATCTATACAGTACTCTACCACTTGAAATGATCCAATCCGTAATTTGTGAATTTATGAGATACTTTATAACTAAATATTGTTGATATGCACTATTTTTTAGTAAAATTTTAAAAGCATAGTTCTCTAAAGAAAAAATATATATATTTATTTGCATTGGCAATCTATAATCTTTTATCGAACTGGTTTATGAAAAGGAAAATTTCTTTTGTGGATTGTTAATACAATAAAATAATTTTAAGCATTACATTTTTAGAGAAGGATTTTCAAAATGAGGAATTTCATGTCTAAAAAATATCACCATCATAGACTTTGATTCTAAGTACAATAGTGGTTGAGATTTTTCTGAAATTATAGAGAAAAACATTGTGTTCCCTTTAACTTTGGGAAGTGTGTTATTTTAAATTCCTTGTTGCAGTTCATTGTATATACAAAGAAGAAGAATACTTCATAATTTTTCTTTTACATATTTATTTGTCTTCTCTTTTTATGCATTCCTTTTACTAATATGAACACCTGAAATTTTATTGATAATTTTTTAGTAAGTTATTGTTTATGGTTAATATTTGAGATAATACTATTAACCAACTGAGATTATATACCTATGATGGTGTTGTACTATTTTCTTAGTTTATTAGCTCACAATTCTAAGAATTAGTTAGTTTATTAGTTGGTGTTGTTCTATACTTAGTTTATTATTTCATAATTCTAAGAATTACTTATTTTATTAATACATGGTCCTAAGAATTTTTGATGACTAAGGGACATCTAATCTTGAGTCGATTGTAGATTATATGATTTTATTCTTGTAAATGAGTGTAACATACCATAAGTCATATAATTGTTAACCAAGGGTTTTTACTTCCATATCCATTTCTTTTAAATCAGTTGTTTGTTATTTTCTTCCATTCAGTCACATCAAATTGCTTCTTCTTTAATACAAAATCTATGGTTATAAAACCATATTCTTCTTTCCAAGTATGAAAAACACTATTCAAGGCATTTTTTTGCTTCTAAGTATGCATTTCTCATCATAAAGTTGGGTATTAGAGGAAAATCAAATTTTAGAAGTAATAGTAAATATAGACCAAAAATGTGATGTGTTTTTTTTCTTTGTAATTCCTCTATCATACATAATTATTAGGGAAAAGGAAGAGTAGCTTTATTTATGATGAGTATAGGTAAACATATTTAATTTCTCCCTTTTATAAATAATATTTCTTTTTACTTTTTCTTACCATCTTCATTTTATACATTTTCAACAAATAAATACAAAAATAAGTTTGTCACAACTTCATGTTTAACAGGTGGCTACTTTATATTCGTATATATCTACAAGAAGTGCATTAAGCATGCTGCCAATTTCTCTCCTTTAACACCCACTTTCATTTTTCTATAATGTGTACCTTATATACAAAAGTAACATTATGAATATAACAGTTTGAAGGAAGCAGTGGCCCTTGAATTCAGTGATAGCAATCAATGTGTGCATCTTCCAGATACAAAATTCAATAAATCGAATTTAGAGATCATGTCAATGGTGAGATAGTTATGGTGTTATGGAAATATATGACAGAAAAGGAATTATGAGTTTCTCTCACATTATGCGTATTTTTGTTTGTGAATGATATTTCTAGTTCTAATCATAACCATTTCAAATTTTAATTTTAATATTTAATAACTCCTCTGCCATACATAATTATAAGGAAAAAGAAAGAGTAGCTTTCTTTATGATGAGTATAGGTACACATATTTAATTTCACCCCTTTATAAATAGAATTTCTTTTTACTTTTTATTACCATCTTCAAATTATACACTTTCAAAACATAAATACAAAACTAATTTAGTCGCAATGTCATGTTTAATAGGTGGCTACTTTATATTCATATATATCTACAACAAGTGCATTAAACATGATACCAATTTCTCTCCTTTCTTGGTGTCAACCACTAAGCCTAGGATCGCAACCTGTGAATATATCTTCACAAACAAGACAAGCAACACAAGGCTACTTCACCAGAGAAAAAAATATTGAAATGAGATGCAATATACATAATGTACAAGCCTTTTAAAGGCATGCACATGCAATAGGTGTAAAACTACCCGATACGAGAAATAAACCACCCAGATAATTAATTTACTAATAAACTATTATGCCTAAGTAAACTTAAGTAGGTAAATCCTATTTACTCTAGCACCCCACCTTAAGTGCAACTTAGGGATATTATTATGCAATATCAAGATGCAAGATGGGTCCCAACTACACCAGCATGTTAGGTACGCATTTACAATGCAATCCAATGCAATCTCTCAAAGCTGAATAAAAGGATGAAAACCTTGTGGGGAAAAACCCATCTCCAAAAGAGAAAAAAAGATAAAAAAATTAAACACTGGAATTCAGTGAAAGGAGGAGGAATTCATGTCAAGATCCCCCAAGAATAACTCCTGTCACTGATCTCAACAAGATACAAAAGGAGAGAGACTATGTAACCTCCCCATAGAAAATGTTGAAGATCCCCCCCATGATGAAGAAACTCTTGTGTTGATCCTATAAGTTTGAAGAATGTCCCATGCCTACAAACAACATGCCCCAATTTAGGGAGAAACAAACATTGATACAAGAGAAACTCCAACTCTGAAACAAGAGATGGGAGAGGATGAATCAACTTGAAAGATTCCCCTAAAAACTATCCAAGATCCTCCACATAACCAAATTCCACACCATGATTAGGTGTAACCTCAACTGAACAAGGTGGATCAACAAGACCATGTAGAAACTCTGAAGAAACAATCTCCAAAGATATAGGTGGTGTGACAATAGTGCAGATACTATCATAAGAAAGAAGGGATATACCTTCTAAAGAACCATCCAAATCAGAAATGTGAGATTCACAAAAACAACTCTACAAGACCTATCAAGTGACTATCCCACAAAGAATGATCTGAAGGATCAAAAACATCCTATTGTGTTGAAGAACCAACATTTGAAGCAATAGGAGATGAATCGACATAGGTCTAAAGAACTCCAAAGTTCAAATGACCAATCTCTCTTGAGGATTTTTTATCAACACTAGCAAGAGTGGTGCGATGCTCATAATCATCATCATAAAAAAAAAGAGAAAAGGCATAGAGACTCGACTCATGATTCACTTCACCAACAACAATGAATTTTCCAATATCAACCTCTCTGATCAAAATAGAATAAAATATTAGAAGCATCAGTAGGATGAAGTCCCCAAAAAAGATAGGGAACAAAACTCATGTGGTGAGATGCTCTTCAATCCAAAAGCCATCTATCATGACCAAAATTAACTATAGAAGTTACCAATGCATTTCCTTTACCCAGGTAGAGTTTATCTTCTTTATCACTTGCAAATCTTGCATTCCCTGATTGTGTAGGTTTGGATGATGATGCAAATGGAGAGGTTGTAGAAGGAGTCATAGATGAGGGCAATGGAATATTGTTCAATTGAAGAAGATGTGAAAGCTCATCAATCTTCTTCATATAACAACGGTGTTCATCAGGCCCTTTCTTCTTGCAATACACACAACTAAACTTCTCCTTAGGCTTATCCTCTTTTGAAGAGGTGGAGGTCTCATTAGACTCTTTCTTCGCCTTAGATTTCTTCTTCCCTTTGCCTTGAGATCCTTGTGCAACTAATGCATGATTCATAGAGACCTCCTCTAACTGGGAAAGTTTGGATTGCTCCCTCATCAAAAGGTCATATAAAGTCTCAAAAGAAGGAATTTCGAATGCATTGTGCAAAGCATCCATGATGGAGTAGAAGGTAGAAGAGAAAACTTAAAATGGACCTCTCATCTTCGCCAATTATGAGCTCATAGATTTGAACTTGACTAGGAAATCATCAATGGAAGGAAATGCATTAGGGGAAAGAGAAGTTAGTGGAAATAATGGAACTCACTAACCTGATCAAAATTTTTTTGTAACTCATGGCATACTTGCTTGGGTGTATTGCACTCCTCAATATGAAAAGGAAGACTATCAAAAACATGCAAGGATATCAGACCCATAGCTTTCTCACACTTATTTATGTGGGAAAATAATTCATACTCCTAGGTAAAAGTGGGTTTGTTAGCACTCAATGTGGACCATATACCTTTAGATTAGAGCAACCTACATATTTTGACCTTCTAGGTATGGTAGTTATGGGGGGTTAACAATTCAACTGAAATAGGAGTAGGCATTACAAAAAAAGGAAAAATACACAAACTGAAATCTCCAAAAATATCAACCAATGTAGCCTCTCAGGATTTATTTTTCCAACATTCAAAAAATGTTACTTGGGAAATTAAAAAGGATTGAATCTGAAAAATTTGAGCAAAATAATTATACACCTTAGTATCATTTTGTAGCAGATTCCTGAACCACATGAAAGCCAAATGAATGCACAAGTCTCCACAACACATTAGCCTCTTCACAATCCATGAGACTTGCTCACACCAACCAAACACACTACAATGCTATTTAAATAGAGAAAAGATACCCCACACTACCAATGTGGGATAAATGTTCCCAAAACAACTTCAAAAACTTGGGGCCCACACCACTTCAGCTACACAAGCAAAGTTGAAACCCTAAACAAAAGGTTTGGCAAAAAATTTGGAATTGATAAAGTTTGCACTCAAATATATCACCCAAATTGAAAGATCACACCCAACAAAAGAAATCGCGTCAGCAAGTCAAACACCAACCACCTCAATCAGTGAAAAATTTAGTGGTCGATCTTCGCCAATTGGTGAATAATACAAGCTAAAAAGGAGATTGAATTGCCAAGTTTTTACAAAAAATAATTTTGTCTCGATTAATTTTCCATGTAAACGATGTGTCTTTGGAATTGATTCACCAATAGTTTATATAGTAATTAAAATAATTCATTATATTTGCCAGTAATATTATATTCCTTTGATTAATTTTGGGGCAATATTGCCACTAATAATAAATTACTATTTAATTTTAGGGATATTTTAGCCTTGAATAGGGCTTTATCTATTGCCATCAATTAGCTTTTTAATCAGAAGGTTACAAGTTGATTCCGTGACCTAATACACATGTGCCTTTTAAAAGTCTTGTTGAGGCCTGAAATTTGTTTTGGGACATGCGATTAGATTTAATCGTGTGGCCCAAAACAAATTTCAGGCCTCAATAAGCCTTTTAAAAGGCACATGTATATTAGGTCATAGAATCAACCTGCAGTCATTTGATTAAATAGCTAATTGATGGCAATAGATAAAAGCTTTTCATTTAGTCTTACTTTTAAAGTGATATTTTTAAAAAGCACTTCATCTGTGTGTGCTCTGATATTGCCCATTGACCTCATTGATGGCTGCTACCCCCAGATCCCTACTTCAATATTAGAAAACAAAAAAATAGATGGGGAAACTGTGTCGACCAACTATGCAAGTTTTTAAAGGAGATATTCGCCAATATAATTAATTTTTTTAGTGATTATTCACTAGGATTCACCACTGTGATTATTAGTTTTACCAATTATTCATTAGGATTCACCAGGATTTTACAAAAAAATTAATACTATATATAAGATTCACTAGGAAAATTAATAATTTTTTTCAAATAATACGAAAGATTTTTCGAGATTTTACACCTTCTTGGAGGGGGGGTTTCTTAAAGTTATCCCTGGCCTCAACTTGATGTAGTGGCCCTTTGCACAAGGATTATCATGCCCAAATTTGTCTTCAATACTAGTTGCTTCAATCTATTAGCATCTCATGTAGAGTTTTAATGCAACATGGAGTGATTTTGTAGCACAGGTAAATCATGCCACAAGAAGAATATATTGCATCCTCCATTGAACTTCAAAAATTTAAATGTAGCCTTCAATTGGAAATTATAGCTTGCAAAAAGGAAAACACAACTCCTCTTCAACTAAAATCGCACCTCAAGTAATGAATCGCACCAAAAACGTCCCTTCCACTTGCAGAAATAGAGATTAATCACACCAGCACAATAAATTTGAAGAATAATTGACTTTCTAATGAAGTCATCACCCCCCTCCAAGTAGTTCACGTCGAGTAGGGATTTCAATCAGGCCTCCAAAGATCAAATTCACGGCCAACAATCACAAACAACAAGAACATGAAGAATAAAAGGAAACTTTTAAATTTGATAAATTTCAAAATGCTTGAAAAAAAAATTAGCAAATAAATGATCTCAAATTTTGATGGAAATTCTCAATGGTGGAAGAAGGCACAGGTTGAAGGATTTGATACCATGTTGGTGTCAACTACTAAGCTGAGGATCACAACCTACGAATAGATTTTCATAGATGAGAGAGGCAACACACAGATATTTCACCAAAGATTTTTTTTTTTGAGATGAGATGCAATATACATACTGTACAAGCCTTTTAAAGGCATGAAAATGCAACAAGTGTAAAACTACCCAATATGGGAAAGAAACCACCCAGATATTTAAATGCACTAATAAACTCTTATGCCTAGGTAAACTTAAGTAGGTAAATCATATTTACTCTAACCTCCTTAACACACACTTTCATTTTTCTATAATTTGTACCTTATATACAAAAGTAACAATACATTTAATGTGTAACTCTGCTAACTTCTCCATTGATTATGTAGGAAAAATTTACATGAACAAAAAAAACCTTTTCTAGGCACATTTCAATTACAAGAAATCATCAACAAAAAAATCATTCAATTAGAACCACATGTAACTATACTAACTTCTTTGATTGTGTAGGGAGAAAATACATGAACAAGCAAAAAAATTTGTGTGGGGGCATTTTAGCTACAAGCACGTGAAATCATTGACATCAAAACCAACACAACTAAAATTGTTATGAAAGATTCATTCAATTTTGTACAAACAAAATACATGAACAAAAAAATGTGCCAACTCCATTAAATTGGATCCACATGATTTACAGGTGACTACTTTATATTTGTATATTTTTCAATATGCAAATTAAACATGCTATCAATTCCTCTCTTTAACAACTACCTTTTTTTTCCCTACATTTTTGTACCATTGATATATAACCAAGAATCCAATTATTATGTAAATCTACTAACTATTGGTTTGACTATGTAGGAACAAAATACATGAGCAACAATTTTTTTTGATATCCATAGAAGATATTCATGCAAATTTGCATATAATATAAGTCAAAGAAGCAAATATTCTAGATGGAGAAGAATATGGAATGTGATATGGTCATATAAAGACTCATTTTGATTACAACCAAATGGATTCATCGACAATCAAATTGTTGTAATTGTAATTGTCATGAAAGCATCATCCAATTTGCTATAAGTAAATATGCATTACCAAAATTTTGTCCATTTTACAATCAATATATATATATATATTTCAAATTAGACTACAATACTATGTTTACTTATATATAGAATCTCTATCGACATAACCATTACATATCCCACTGATACAAATGCTAGTTAATAAACAAAATTTCTAAATATCTTGACTTAATCTTAAATCC
>CM021100.1:242658195-242704794 GCA_007115665.2 Sequoiadendron giganteum | reverse complement strand
ATAATGAACCTTAGAGAAAAAACATAGAGCGTGATTATGATAGGCCTAAGAATGGCTTCATACATGTAATATTTTCCTTACTAACTCTAAATATTTAGATAAAGATATATTGCAGATTATTGAGTTTCAATCATACGTAAGTGGTAGAACTTTAGAATGGTTTCATTCATATCATTTTATTTACTAGATTCATTTGATTTTATTACTTACTAATCACAAAAACTTAGATGATGGTATCTTATTAAGTAGCGACTTTCAATTATACCTAAATGGTATATCTTAAATATAATCATTTCATTCATCTTATTTTACTTACTAGACTCATTGTTATTCAATATTAATTTTAAAAAAGAATATAATTATTTTTATGCATCTTCTAAATAATGGTATTCTAATTCATCTTTCAAGAAGATCTAATATATTCTATAATTTACTTGATTTTTGAATATTGTACACATAATAAAGAAAGCTAATATGGAATAGTTCTAGATGTTAAGTCTTAGTTGATACACCATAAGTATAATTGAACTTAGGTTGAATACAATGGAGCTAGACCTAATTATAATTGAAATATATGTTAACATAATGTCCACAATCAACCTTGATTAACATAAGTTTTTTTACATTATAGTCAAGGTAAGGAATTAGATATCACTAAATTTCCATTACTGAGTACTTTCTATCTATCATATTGGACCAATGCAAGTATCGTGCCTACTTTTGCACTTCGGCACCCTTATAGTAGAGTACAAAAATTCATAAGGATAATAGTTGTTTATTAGGGTATCCCATTTTCAAGTGGCACTCCTTGCCACATATAAAGATATTTTTAACTGTGTAGATATTGCAAGGCATCTAATATTATTATAATTTGAAATATCATCTTATGATATTATGATATGTGGTTGCTAATTATGAAATATTTTATTGCATTTTTAAGAGCATCTAGGAGGGTACTTACAAAGTGGAAAAACAATCTCAACCCACTTATGACACATGTTATGATACATCATAAAGAATATTTCTAAAGGTAGTAAATGATAATTAATGAAGTATAGGTGATATGGATTCTTACCATGGTAGGTTTGGATCTTTCTTGTGCCCATAATAATGCCTTATGTTGGTGTTCTTATCATCCTTGAGCATATATATTTAGGGATTACTATGGAGAGATTGAGGAGTTTTTTATTACAAGTTTATAATATCAAATTTATTATCGAGGAGAAAAATATAGATCTTCATGTTAGTTATTTGAGCCTATAATTATATTGTAGCCATTTTTTGTTGTTGTATATTAATACATTTTTTAGTGCTTTGGGGTGTGGGGTTTTTTACTTGAAAGGGTTTCAACATGTATCTTAGTTTTTTTTCCCTTTTTCTATCTTATTCTTCCTCACTATTATTCTTACATGTGTTAATTAACATGTCATTGTGCTACCTAAATTTACTTAGATATAAAATCTACATTACTTTCCTCAAAGGTTTAATATGGGAGATTAATTATGTCTTAATTATGCTTTATAGGAATAGTGTGTACAGTTAGATCAAGAATAAGTGTGTGCATGTGATGGTTTCATGATGTTTAAGGTTATAGGTGTATTTTTTTTATAGCTTGGTAAAATATATAAAATTTATGAGAAGAAAAAAACTAATTATTAATCCTTGTATAAATGGAAGTCATGTAGTTGATCCTAATTTTTATAATACAATATGAATTTGAGGGATAGAGAAGATAGGGCACTTATGAACATGATAATTTGGTTCCATGTAACATGGTATTGAACTAAATATACTATTTGACAATATGGTGCAATTTGTTGAACACCTAGAATATTGAGATGAGGGGTGAATTAGTATTCTACAAAACCATTTAACTACTAACCATTAAATAATTAAAACATATCTAGTTGCAGCTGTAAACAAAAACATGAAAGGAATCATAACATCACATGGTACATGAACACCAAGATTTTTACGTGGAAAACCAAAAATGGGAAAAAACATGGTGAGGATTAGCTCATAATATATTATACCTAGTCATAAGATATTACATGGCATATTTCTAAGACACACTATCCTTGAAAGGATTACCGCCTGAAATGATTACAAAAGGGTGTGGATCACTACCAAAAGGATGAACTAATGAAATACACCTTATGTGTGTTGAGTTTAGTTCTAATTAATCTTAGAAAAAACAAAATCTTGCACCAATTTGCATGTTCACAAAAACTACCAATAACTTCACATGATAACACACTTTCACATATTACTGCTTGTAATTTATGCATAACATACATACATCTTATATCTATATCTGTCTATACAAAGATGTTTCACACATATATACCAACTTACATCAACATACATCAATTAGGTTGGCCTAATTAGATGTAAACATACTCGATTCAAAATAGTTTGTCAACTCAAACCAAAAAAGGTTGGACCATAACTAAGAAAGAACTATTTAATCATCCACAAAGCATACACTAGTTGTCTAAGTCAGCCAGAGGAAGACACATACCAAAAACTATCAGTTGAACTTCTGTAATTTCTATCTCTCAGTCAATTCAACCAAAATTTCATGAAACCTATCCATGTAGCTGTAGTTAATAGTCTTGATTAACATATTAAAACTACATAGGTCAATCTTATGATATGAACAATTCCACATTAGATTACCAGATTAGAGTACTTGAATCACTATTTATTGGATAAACAAAAACTATCGCAAGCCCACGTTGGCATCATTCACAACACATTGGAGGGATTCTTCTTCATTCTTCCAACACAATCTTCTTGCATAGTGGCAGGTGAAATCACAATACTATGTCCCACTTTTGGGACAAGAAATTTTTTGGAGTGATTGGGTTAGATTTAATTAATCACCATCAATCAAAGATATTTATTCAAATGAAGGTCCTCCAATTAAAGGAGTGTGCAAAATCACCTCCATTTGTAGGTGGATGTTCGGTCGAAGGATACCTTCGATTAAAGGTCTTTCAGGGAGTTTAAAAAACATTAAAATAATACTTTCGATCAAAGGTACCTTTGATTGATGGTATTATTTTAATGGTCTTTTAGTGGTTATATGAATCGACGACTAAAGTATTATCAATTCATTTGGCATTCCACTGACTTCACAAGCTCTATAGATTCTAGCACTAAGGTTTTCACAGTGAGGGAAAACTTGACAATGACCCAAGCCCCAAATTCAAGCAAAGGAACTATATAAAAAGGTAAGTCCCTATTTACGTTGTGTTAAATATGATTAAATTACAATCTATAGAGTTATAAGGGTAAATGGTATGTTTTTATGGTAAAAAAATAAAGAAATTATCTCTTAACAAAATGTTGCCAAACTCTAATTTCATAGTATGGGAAAAATAGATATGTTGAACAACATTCAAAAATTTCAAGTGAATTCACTTGGAAATTGTAAAGCCAACTCCCATGCCTCTACAAAAATATCACACCTTTTCCAAATGGGTGATGTTGGAAGAGGGTATATACATCCATCAAAGCATTAGTCAGATTTAGTTTCCACCACCCTGGTAGACATGTATGGAAAATGTGGAAGCATGACCACAATGAAGGAACTATCTCACAAGGCACCTCAAATAGACATTGTCTCTTATAGAATGCCATAATTGTATGAATTCAAAAAATGGTTTTGTTGACATGGATTTAGAAACCTACAAGTAAAAGAAATTCAAAACTATTTCTTGGTACCTATAGATCATGTATGAACATAGCCTTTGGAGTATTGAAAGTGCTATAAATTTTTTGATTTGGATCCTCAAAATTTTATGACTTTCCATGTGACCAAAAATATAAATTCAAAAAATTGATAAAAGTACCTTTCAATTATATATTACCATAAGCTTAAATCTTTGAAGAACCTCCACTTGACCAAGTAATCATCCCATGAAACCAAATAAGAGATCTATGTACTGAATTTTGTTGATGCACTCATGACATAATGTAGTCTTCTTGGTTAGAAAGTTATGGTTGTGAGGAGAGAAAAAATCTTGAGCAATTTCCATGCAACATAACTTGACTAGCATCATAAAATATGATAATCCAATTTCCTTACTAATATATGGAAATTATAAGGTGGTTCAATTAGCATCTGAATATGTACAAATATAGATGAATATGTAAGAATATCATAATAGATCAAAGAATGGATAGTTAGAAACCAAATGAGTTCTAGACCATTTCTTCTTAGATTATTCTTACAAAATTAGAAATTGAATAACTTTTAATGATTCATTTTTACATTCCTCTCTTTTAATCTCAATTGGTTGTATTTAAACCTATCATTTCATTAAATTCATAGAACATATCTTTTCCAAGTTTATTATTATTGTAGTGTTGAAAAATGTCATTGGTGACATTTTCACACTTTTTTGGGCCCTCCTTATAAAACTAAGCTTAATGATGCCTTGACTTAGTGTTGTAATGTGTTTAACACACTTAAATTAGGTCTTGGGCCCTTATGAACTAAATAAAGTTAACCACACCTTATTTAGAGTGTTGTAAAGTGTTGTAACACACTTTAACACTTTTCTAGGGTTCTCATTAATAATTAGGATTCCTTATGCTTTAATTGGCCTTATTTTACACCCATAAGCTTGATTTAATGCATTTTTTCGAGGATCACCTTGCCAAAAATCAACATCCAATCATAATTTAAGTGTTTTTAGGTTTTTTAGCCCAAATTTGGTGGCCTAGGACTCATTCGCTACCTTGGGTGTATGAGTCCCACCTAGGGTTTCCGGTCCTAATCTTGGTTTTACACCTTTCTAAGAATTTTTGAATTTGGTCCCGTAAATTATGCCTAATGGGAGTCATATGCCACCTTGTGTGTATGATTCCCATGTGGCCCAAAATTAAAATTAATTCAAATTCTTGATAGAATTTTATCCTCCTAGATTTGATGCCAGCTTGTAGTACTGTAATTTTGAGAATTTGTGCATAATTAAGTATAAATACAAGTTTCTTTGAGTCATTTTACACCTACCAAGTTGATTGAGAATCCTTATAGGAATTTTGAGTTCACAAGAGCACTCAAGTATTTACAAGAGCATTGAAGGGTAGATTATCAAGCAATTTAGAGCATTATTCAAGCACCAAGCATCATGTTTATTTTTTAGCTAACAATTGTGATGTAGGGTTTCATGATTCAAGCTATCATTCAATTCAAGATCTATCCTATTCAAGCAAGAGTCAAGATCTACATCCATTGGAACCCTCTCATACATGTTTGTAGCCTCTTATTGCTAGGGTTTGTGTGTGATTTGTAGGTTTAGATTGAAGATACATTGAGGAGAAAGCTTGGAGTAAGGTTTCAAAGTGCCTAAAGTTTTCAAATTTATCACCTTGCACTAGAGATACTTGGAAGACTTCTATAGGTTGCAAATCGGGGTTTCAGATTTGAAAATCAATCAAGAAGTGTAGAGCAGGCCTTGAAGACCAGATTCGGACCTTGAAGTTTCAAAAAACCCTAACTAGATTGATTCGCCAGTTCTAGCATATGATTCCTAGTTGAGGTCAAAATTCAAGCTTTTACCGATTCAGATACCCATTTCCTAGATTCATATTTCTGCATAGAAACCTGGATCTATGATTGATTCACCTATCCTAGCATATGAGTCCCAGTTAGCATTAAAGTCACCATTTTCAACATTTCAAAGCTTCATCCAGTCATCTTTAGATTCTAGGTGCACACATTTTATCTTGTAGCATTTTTTTTTTTTTATTTGCATCTTTAAATCATTTAGTAAAGGATTGCATCATACTAGGGTTAAACATTTCATCTTGCAATGCATTTGTCTTTCCAAGTCTTAACTTGGTGGTGAACCCCTCATTAGTTTTTAATCATACCTCAAGGCACCCATATTACGAGATCTGTTTCTCTTTTGCATTGAGATCTCTAGGGTTATCCTTCAATGAGAGTGCATCATCATCCTAGATATTGCTTGCATTAGTTAATTAGAATTCAAGAGTTTCTAATTTTGCATTAGTGAAAGTGCATATAGGTTGCATTTTTGCATCTCCAATCCCTAAAAATCATATAAAATATTCATTTTCACTGAGGTTATAGATCATACAACATAAAAAGCATCAAACTCAATTGATTTTTTTTTTAAATCTTGAAAAATTCCTGACTAGGACTCATAAGCCCCTCCAGGAGAATTAATCCCAATGCAGATTCTGCACTGCATTTTCTAGAATTTAAAACACTATTTCTAAGTTTTTTTTTTTTCTTTTTTATAGATTTATGTTTCGGTTTACAAAATTTTAGTTATAATCATTTCATTGTTCTTAGCTTATATTGCATTTCCATTCATTTTTCATTTAGAAGCCCTTTCATGAGTATTTGGTGTCCTATTGCTAATATTATAGTGAGATGAAGTTCGAGACTCATGTCATCTTGCGATAGCACAATTGTTGTAGATCTTGTGCTATCTATCTCTTTCAGTGATAGTATTGACACTAGTACACTAGGTATGGACCATACCCTTAACAAATATTTACCTTCATGTAGTGTGATGCATGTTGAAACAATGATTGCTAGTGTCCCGCAACAAAATATAATTCAAATCCACGAAGACTTAGGAAACCTACAACATCAAGTGCAAAATGACAACATTTCAACTCTTGCCATCCCTACTATAGATAACATTCATTGCATGCTTGAAAGTGAAGATTGACATAATCTTGTGAAAAACATAGTTCAAATATTTGGAAAACACCTCACCTCAAACACTAGTTTTCCTTTACCTACAAGTAATGTCACAAACCAAAGAGGAATTAAAATTCCTCTTCCCACAATAATGGCCTCAATTAATACCTATACCAACCCTCAAGTCACAACAACAATGCAACAAAGTAGTATTGTGATTCCTTCCTTGGCTATTTCCACTACCATCCCTAGTACCTTTGTGGCATCACATGTCACATCTCCTACCACCTTACCACCTATAAGCATTCCATTCACTTTTACCTTGAACACATACACCCCTGCACCTCCTTCACCTCCATCTTAGAACACAAACAATGACCCTCTCATAAATTAAGTCTTACAAATTTTTTCGTCCATTCAAAAAAAAATTCCACCATCAACCCAAATCAAAATGGCCCACCTACATATTATGTCAAAAGTAGCCCATTGTACTTAGAAATATTGTGAACACTAATGCTACAAGGTGTAGAGGTGCCTAGATTCTAGAAATATGGGGGAAAGGGAGATCCTTCTAACCATGTTAATTCTTATACTATCATATGTATTGACTTTGTCCTTGACGATAAAATCTTGGCCACACTCTTCCTTAAATATTTGAAGTATACTACCTTAGAATGGTTTTCTTCATTGTCAAATAACTCAATTATTTCATTCAATGAACTTGTTGAGGTATTTTTCAACCATTTCCAAGTGCATATGACTCTTAAGATGACCTTGGCCGATTTGATGAGATGTAAGAAAAAATAAGATAAAAAGATAACTGACTTTATCTCATACTACCAATTGCTTTATTCCCAAATTGATGCAAGGTCCTTGACCCTCACCTTCAAAATATGTTCATAAAAAATCTGAAAAGTGAGATACAAGATAATCTTACCATGATTAAATTCCCATTCTTTATGCATTTGTGTATTTCCCTTCATGATTATCAAAACTCATCTAGTAGTTGAGATACAAAATCCACTTCTAGTTGTATTGAGAAGTATAAGCCAAAAAACCAAAAACAATTCTCACCTTTTAGAAAATTTAATAAAAGTTTCCTTCAATTCAATCCACCTCAACAAAAAAATGAGAATGCTAATAACCAAGTAGTTGCTATTAAAGCCACAATACCATTTAGCTATGGGGACCCGAAAAATACAATTCACTCCTCTACCCGATACCCTTCATAACATAATGTCCCAACTTTTAGAACATAAAATGATTACCTTGCCTCCCATTAAAACACTCGATCCCAATAAGCCTTTACCTCCAAACTTTATATCAAATTCTTATTGCCATTATCACTGACAACATGGACATGATACAAAACCTTGTAAGCATCTTAAACACCTTGTGCAAGACCTCATTGATTCTCATCGACTTTCTATTCAAGGTGTTAATGACCAAGGAAATAAGTTTGTTTCCCCTTCTAACCAAAACTTACAAATTTTTACCAATCCCATGCAAAAACATAACATTTCATTTGTCAAAGCTAGTGAAACTACAAAAACTAATGTGATGAATGTTGACACGGATGATGAGAACATGGATACAATTCAAAAAATTCCTATGGATACTAATAAACAAAATCATATTGATGATTTGGTTGCATTAGTCAAAACTCAACATCTTAAGGGCCGAACTAAAAAGCCTCTTGAGATTGTTTTCTCCTCACAAGATATACTTAAACATGCACCTAATGGTCCTCTTTGCATAGCTAGCCAAATGTATGATAAGCCCACTAATGGGATATTAATAGATCCTATATGTGGAGAGAATGTGATCATCAAATAATTCTTACTTCTGCATGAAATCTATCAAGATATATATGATAAACCGAAAGCATGGATCAAGATGCATAATGGTTTAGCTTGCCCTACGATGGGATCAATCACCTTGCCTTTACAAATAAGATTGAAAACATTAGATATCTCATTCTCCATCATCCCACAATAGGACCAATTTTGCGTGAAGTTGGGCTATTCATGGCTTCACTCCATGAATGTAGTCCCCTCAATTGTACATAAATGCTTAAAGTTTCCCTTTAAGAATAAAATTGTCACCATCCGTCATAGTTGATTTAACCCTTTGTCTTCCCGTGGAAACTTTTCATTAGATTTATTTTAGCCAAAGCCTATAGAACCTATCAAGCCATGGAAATACTTATTTTTCAAATCCTATTAAAAGTTCAAGTCAAATAAAATAGTACAATTATCACTCTGAAACATTCATTTACCCGCCACCGAGAATGGTATCCTTGACAAAATCAAGATTGAACCTAAAGAAATTCCAAATAACCAAGATCAACCTAAGATAGAACCTTAACCTACCTCCTCCAAAAGACCAAGAGATAATAAGAACAATCCCATCACACCTCCTAAAATAAAACAAGTTTACAAAGTCAAAGAGAAAGTGGCTAAACAACCTCCCATGGTTCATTTTGTTCCTCCCCTTAGAGAAAAAAGAAACCTATGGTTGAACAACCCGCTCCTACACAAAGACAACTTTAAAATAGAACTAAAAGAAACAAAGGTGCTAGAGAGCATAGGTGTAGACGTCGTGCCCTTGCTCAAAAATTAAATGAAGAAAAAACAAAGAAAATCAAAATCCAAACTTGACTGAAGCAATGCATGACCAGTCCCCCCCTTCACTGACATAAAAAGATCCTTTAATGCAATCACAACAAGATTCAAACCCTTCTTTAGAAATTATAATTCAACCTCCTATTGTGATTAACTTAGATGACGATGAGGAAGTTGCTAAAATTGATGAAGAGGTGCATAATTAATTTAATACATTGTTTTACTCTTCAATGAGCTTAAACAACAATTCTCCTAAGAAGAGTGTTGAACTTGGTAATGAACCTGGTTGTGAACTTGCTATTGTACCTTTAGCTAGGTGTCTTCCTTCGACATACAATGAACATGATTGGGATGCAGATGACCTACTTTAGGTTGACTCACACATGCCTTACTAGTCTTTTGGATTATTTCTTTTTCATTTTCTTTGGTTTGATTGTATGTGTGTGATGTGATCGCCTATGATGTTTTGTTTGATGTATCTCTATTTTTGTGATATTCCTCTATTTGTACCCTCATTCTTCTCTATGTCATAAGTATTTCTAAAATAATTTTCTTTTCCTTTATCTTATTCATTTTTCTTGTGTTTTCCTTTTGGGGATGATGATAGGCATCGAGAAATTCATGTCTCTTCCATGTTGACCCAAAATCTTTTCCTTTATGTTCTCTTTGTCTTGCTTTTTCCTTTTGGGGATGACCCAAGGCGTCAATACATTCATGTCTCTTCCATGTTTACTTGAAAGCTTTTCCTTTATCTTTTCTTTGTCTTGTGTTTTCCTTTTTGGGATGACACAATGTGTCGAGACATTCATGTCTCTTTGATGTTGACCCAAAAGCTTTTTCTTTATCTTTTATTTGTCTCGTGTTTTCCTTTTGGGGATCATGCAAGGCGTCAAGACATTCATGTATCTTCCATGTTGACTTGAATTCTTTTCCTTTATCTTTTTTGTCTTGTGTTTTCCTTTTGGGGATAATGCAAGGCATGGAGACATTCATGTCTCTTCCATCTTGACCCATAATATTTTACTTTATCTTTTCTTTGTCTTATGTTTTCCTTTTGATGATAACACAAGGCATTGAGACATTCATGTCTCTTCCATGTTGACCCAAAAGGTTTTTCTTAATTTTTGAATTCTCTTTGTGTCATTCTTCTAGTTCTATGTGTATCTAGAAAATGATGATAGTTCAAAGCTCTCTTAAAAGCATTGTAGCAAGAAAATACTGACCCTAAATCCATAGATCCCTTATGTGTGTTTGGTGTTTTGATTTTGGGGGCAACCCCTCTTGTCCTTTTCCATGATGTAGCTTTATTTGGAAACATATGACTTGGCACAGGGATTTCCAAGTTAGCTCTCATGACTTCTTTATTAGTAGCATTTTTCATGTGCTACTTTAAGGTAGTTTCTCACAACATGGTGCCTAGCAATTTCTTTAAAGTGGGGGAATACATTGGTATTATTATTTTGCATTTTTCTTTTTCATGTTTCATGGTGTAGTCTTCTCACTTCATGTGATTCATTTTTCACTTTATGGTATAAATTGGGTGTGATTTCCCTCAAGAGAGTGATCTATCTTAGCATACTATATTCCTCTTAGTGGTTTGATGTGACACATTGCATCCCTTAAGTTATGAATCTTCTATTCTTTATTGGTCCATTCTTGGAGACATTAGGCATTATGTACCCTAAGTTAAAGACCTTACATGAAATAAGTAAGACTCCTTTGAAGGTTTCTTATTTTTTTATTTGTATTTTCAATTATATGGCTGCCTTGCATAATACATCTTGCATTCTTATGGAGCCATCTTGTTTGTTCATGAGTTCCAAGCATACAAAGTTTTTCTTGTCTCATGAAGCTTGAAGTTAATTGTTCATGAGCTCCAATCATACAAATTTTTTCTTGCCTCATGAAGCTCGAAGGTTATTTTTTTGCATGGCGCCTTATCAAAGTTATTGGGAGGTATAACTCTAGTATGGTTTGATGAGAAGCCCGACCGATGCATGACTTTCCAATAGCCACTCATGCATGAGTGTGAGCACATATGGGTCATTTGTGTATGTGTCAAACACCTCTTTTGGATTCTTACCCAGTGAACAACCTATAGTTTTGTTGCCTCATAGTGAGCATGTATATTTTGGACAAACAACCTAGATCTGATCCCCATCACGATGGACAAGTGGTCGAAGCTTGATTTTACCATTTTATTTTTCTTTTCTCTTTGTCTTTGGTAGTGTACAATTGTGTCTTTATAATCCCCTTTAGATCATTTTTCACATGTGTTATTTTGTGTTGATGTTGGTTTTCCATGGGATATTGATCCTTGAGGCTTGATCAGTGCTCTTGATCATTTTCATCCCATCTTACTAGCATTGGTATGCTTGGACCCCTCTTGAAGTAGATTCATCTACTTCAGTGTGAGTTTGAAGTAAGTTCATCCTCTCACTAAAATGGGGGCTAAATGTAGTGTCAAAAAATGCCGTTAGTCGAATTTTCACACTTGTTTAGGCCCTCCTTGTAAAACTGAGCTTAATGATGCCTTGACTCAGTGTTATAATATGTTTAACACACTTACATTAGGTCTTCAACCATTGTGAACTAGATAAACTTAACCACACATTATTTAGAGTGTTGTAAAGTGTTGCAACACATTTTCACACTTTTCTAGGGTTGTCGTTAATCATTAGGCTTATTTCTTCTTCAATTGGCCTTATTTTACACCCACAAGCCTCATTTAATGCATCTTTTCAAGGATGATCCTAACACAAATCAACATCCAATCATAATTTAGGTGTTTTTAGGTTGTGTGCCCTATATTTGGTGGTCTGGGACTCATTCACCCCCTTGGACATATGAGTCCCACCTAGGGTTGTGGGTTCTGATCTTGGTTTTACACCTTTCTAAGAATTTTTTAATTTGGTCCCATAAATTATGCCTAATGGGACTCATACACCACCTTGGGTGTATGAGTCCCATGTGGCCCAAAATTAAAATGATTCAAAGTCTTTGCAAGATTTTATACTCTTAGATCGGATGTCATCTTGTACGATTGCAATTTCAGGAATTCTTACATAATTTTACGTATAAATACAAGTTTATTTCACTCATTTTACACCTAGAAAGCTGAATGATCACCCTTATATAAATTTTTAGTTCACAAGAGAATTCAAGGGTAGATTATCAAGCATTATAGAGCATTATTCAAGCATCAAACATCATGTCAAAGACTCCAAGCATCATGTTTGTTTCTGAGCTAACAATTGTGATGTTGGGTTTCATGATTCAGGCTAACATTCAATTCAAGATCTATCCTATTCAAAAAAGAGTCAAGATCTAAATCCATTTGAACCCTCTCATACATGTTTGCAACCTCTTATTCTTAGGGTTTGTGTGTGATTTATAGGTTTAGATTGAAGATACATTGAGGAGCAATCTTGGAGAAAGTTGTCAAAGTTGTCACCTTGTATTGGAGACACTTGGAAGACTTCTATAGGTTGCAAATTGGTGTTTTGGATCTGCAAATTAATCAAGAAGTGCAAAGAAGACCTTGAAGACTAGATTTAGACCTTGAAGTTTCAAAAAAACCTTAATTGGACTGATTCGCTAGTTCTGGCATATGAGCCCCACTTTAGGTCCAAATGAAGTTATGTAATGAAAAGGGTATGCCCCCAAAATATAACTCAGTATGTCATATTCAATCCAACTTAAGTCATTTCATCCACATCCCAAGCTTTATCCTATATATGCATTGAAGGTATTCAACTAGCCAAAAGGAACAACTACAAGTGGCATACAAGGACAAGGTTACCTAACCCATTGCTACCCACTTATTGTAGGACAAGGATGAGCCAAAATGATTGATAAGAAACTTGAAAATCAATATCAATTAGAGGAACTAGGTGCTTCAACATAAGAGAGCACACCACACTCCTTAAGATGTTGAATTTTTCTACAAAAAGTGTTATATTCATTAGTAGAATGAGCATGAAATCTATGATATGCACAAAATAAACTCTTATAGTAGAATTTATTTCATGTTCTTAGAGGGAGAGATATCAAACGATCTTGGATGAGTCTTGAAAAGATACTCTCTTGATCAATAGTAGGGGATGTTGTTTTATTTTCTGACAAAGATATATCTTACTTAGTATTAGGTTTCAAACTTACACAAGACTCTTGAGATTGTGATATTTTGTACTCTTCCTTAAAGGAAGGTGTAAAATCTATCAAATTTGAATCATTAGTGTTTTGTGTGATGACATTGATATTAAGCAAATATTTCTCTATTTCATTCGTTTCATTCAAAGAATAATAACCAAGACCACTAATGTCTATCAATTTAGGATGCACTAATGTTAAAGTTGTCTTAGAGGAATCTTTTGTAATAGTGTTGATATTAAGGAAGGGCTTGTTTCTTTCTTTTGAGGGATAATAACCAATACCATTAGTCATTCCTTGTGTGTTAGGCTATATATAGACATGGATACCTTGATATCTAGCACCACATCCATTTCCACTATATCCAAGTTGTTTCATAAGTTCATAACCTTTTCTATAAATGTTTTTCATTTCTTTCAGATTTGGTGGTTGTTCATAGTCAGTTTTACCAAATTTTGTTGTAAAATTTGCTTATTCTTCTAAAGTGTTTGAGGTGGATACTTTCAAAGGGTCTTCCAATTTTTTTGTTGATAGTACCACATTTTATTTTCCCTTTTCAGAATTTTTTTTTTTGATCTTGTATTCTACCATGAATGTTGTGAAATCCAAGGAAGCTAATCATATTCTAATAGCTTAATGACTTCCTTAATATTTTTTTATTTTTCTTTCTATTGTATGAGTTCTACTTGTGTAGTTGGTGTCAATTTTTTCAAACTATTTTATTTATTTTTATCAATGTTTATACAATTGTTTGGTTCAGGGTGAACTTTGAGTGTGTAAACATTGTTGTTGTAGACAAATTTCATTATACGATGAAGAGTAGAAGGAATCCCATTCATTGCATGAATCCATGGTCTTCCTAAAAGAATACTATATGAAAGATCATGTGACATAACATTGACTAATGTTTCTAATGTGGCATTTCCAGGTGTAATAGACAAAGTGATCACACCAAGCAGTCATTTTCCTACATTATCAAATCCAGTAATAGATAAAGAGGCAGGTTGAATTCATGATTTATCCACACCAAGCCTATCCAAAATTGTTACACTACATACATTAAGGTCTGAGGCATTGCCAACAAGGGTTCAATTTATTCTCATTGTATTATATTGAACTATTATCATGAAAGCATCATTTTGTTTTTGCACTTCCAAAGGAGGGAGATCACTTTGGTGGAAAACAATATTAGCATTTATTCCTTGAATCATGGCTACTATGTCATTAAATTTTGCTCTAGAGGTAACCAAAACTTGTTGTAAGGGACTTTAAATCATGTTATGATAATGAGGGGAGGCTTGAATAAGACCTCCCATAATAATATCTTAGCCAAGAGTATTCTTTAGTTGTTCAACAGGATCATACTCCTTTCGACTTTGTGAAGGCCAACAAGGAGGACCAAGTAAGATAGGTTGAGGTAATGGGAGTGATGTTGAGGGTTTTTTTCTTGGTTGAAAATTATTTCTAGTGTTATACATAGGAGCAATGGTATTATAACTTAGCTACTGTGAAACATTATTCTTAGGTAGTTAAAGGATAAGTTTGGGTTTGGTTTGAGTTTTTGGTTGTTGTGATGGTGGGTACAGAATTAGATAATTCTTAGGATGTCACATAGGGTATGTAGGAGGTCCAATAATCAAGGGGGTTCTAACAAACACTTTTGCATTCATAACCTTAGTGGTTCCGATTTAATGCCTATCTTATGAAGGGGAATCTAGTGTCATCTTTTCACCATCACATAAGGAAGCCAAATTACTATTGTTAATGTCATTTTCTTGCACAATGATCTCCTCCCTAGGTGGAGAGTTTTTAGGAGAACTAAAAACTATATATTCATGACATTCAAAGGTTGGTTCTTCTAAAATGACTTCATCACAAGCAAAGGAGTTATCAATGGTTGGATATTCTTGTTCAATAAGGTTTTCCCTAGGGGAAGAGAGGCAACTAAGATTCTCATGAAATTCATTGATTATGTTTTCTAGCATCAAAGTAAATTATTCATAACTATGAGCGATTCTAGGAGAAGAGTAAATGTGATTGTCAAGATTGTCCATAATTTCATTCCTTTGCCCCATACTGTCTTCAAAAAAGGGATAGGTAGGGGAAGAAACATAAAGAGGGTTGCCATAGATCTTAAATATTTTATCGTCTAACACCAACCTATCATTTTCACTTACAATATGATTGTCATATTCCTTACGATTACATCCTCTTTCACTAAAAAATTCTCACAAGCAATAGGTGAATGGAAAGTAGGTAAGGCGATGTTTAGAAATGTGTCTATGATCTCATTCTCTTGTGTTGTAATATCTTCCAATATAGGAGAGTTTAGAGAAGTGGAGCTTTCAACATTATCATGATTCTGAATGAGTGCATCTTCTAACAAAGAAATACCTTCATCACATGTATTAGAGGTATTAGGAGAAGAGCAACTATGATTATCATGATTGTTGATGCTTACATCCTCTATCACATCATTCACACAAATAGGAAAGATATGAGGTATTGTGTCAAAATTTTCACTCTCTTGCACTAAGAGACTCTCATAACTAGGAGATGTCTTGAATAAATGACTAACATGATTATTTTAAAATTAACATTTTCTTTGCAAACATGGGAAAGACAGATACTAAAATTTGTGAAAATTAATCTATACAAACTCAAAATGGAAAGAGACTTAAAATGCAAAGTAATGAACTAGAATGAAGTGTGTAAATGGGTGATCCCACAATATTGGTTTACAATTTTTGGCCAAATTGGACACTAAATTGATTTTGTCTAATTCTTCACTTTTGGGCACCTATAGCAACTAAACCGTGAGGAATTTGAAGATGATGCAAACTAGTGATTTGTGATTTTTTTTATATAGATTCTAAATATATTTTTTTCAAAATTTTTGGAATTAGATTGCACTTCATTTTCCATCTCCTTCAAAAACTAGAAAAAAGTCTATTTTTAAGGGAGTGATGCTCAGCGTATAAAACTTAACTTTTATTTTTTCAAAAAGGATAAAATTCTATTTTTTCAAATTTAGATACATTACTATGATATCTAGCACTTTCATTTGGTTTCATAGTGTTTTATTGAATATTTTTCCTTAATTAAGTTTCGAAGTCAAACCAATTACAATTTAGACATAGGTGGACTGTATACAACATAATTTTTTTTCTATGTATCGAAATTCATTTAATTTTATTTTGTTGGACCAACGACTTCAATATCTAGTGCACTGATATTTTTCAAATTTTTTTTTGATAATCTGCTATTTTTCCAAATGTGTAGAACAAAGAGCTTGATTTTCAATGAAAACCTACATTCAAAAGAAATAAAAAATAAATATAATAATAAATTTAAATTTAATTACATTGTGTGCAGGATCATGATGGGCCTAAAAGTGGTGATATGTAAGTGATATAATGGCCCATGTGGCTGACGATTTTTTTTTAACCCAAAATTGATGAAATGAAAATGGTTTTTAAAGGATATTCTCAAATTTCAACCAATATAAATTATGTTTTACTTTGAATTTAATAAATAATTATTATTCATTTTCTATTTGAATTACGACTAAAGTCCTGATTGATAGGCTGATTGAAAAACATCTATAGTTTTCAAACGATATCACATTTTTTAAATCTAAAACATGCATCACATTTTATGCTTCACATACTATAAGATTAAAAATAAATAAAAATTCATGAATTTTTGACCAAGTTAAGGTGGTTAGACATATGAGTTTTTATATTTTTTAAAAATTGAAATAAAAAAATCATAACTAATTATTTATTTCGAAAAAAATTACAAAAAATATGCATCACATCAAGACATGAGTCCTCTACTTATATCTAAAATATTACAAAAAAATATTACCATTTTATTCTTGTTAGGGTGGTTAGATAGACACCTACTACTTATTGTTTCCTTGAAATTTAAGTACTACTGCATTGAAATTTCAAATTTTCACCAAATAGATTTTTTTTAAAATAAACCTAGTAGTTTAGAAACTAAATTAAATTTTCTATAGATTCTATTCTTACATATTTTGAAATAATATAGATAACTTATTCAAATTTTTACATCAAATTGCCTAACTCTGATTTTCTGAATTTTCATCTCCGCTCAAGGGCTTGTTTTTTTCATGATGATCTTGCACATACCCTTTAAAATAATAATTTTTGGGAAGCTTATAATAAGGACTACATACTTAAAAAAATAGAATTTTAAATGAATTAATTTGATCCCCCAAAAGGTAAATCAAAAGTGGTTTTTTATCAACATTTTGATAGGTGTAAAGGAGACTATGTTATAGGCATGGTTGAAAACTAGTGAGGTTCTATCAAAGGGGGTTTGATCTAAGGTGGTTTGATCAAACCCTCTTCAATTGGAATCCTTTAAATAGAAATTTTCAAGGGTTAAATCATTATATTTTCTAAAAATATGTGATTTTAGCAAAAAATCAGGATCTCCCAAAAAGTTTAAACCAATATTGTGGCAACACCCAAAATGCAATTTTCAAATTCAAGACAAGGTAATTTGTTGATTACACTATGAAAAAATCTTTAAATGAAATGTTGTAAATGTAAATATAAAATTAAGAAATGCATGAAATGAACCTAGAATTAAGTTAGGTCTCATAAAATTCATGTAACATGAACTCAAAAAACTGAAACAACTATCAAATGATAGCGAACAAAAGTACAAAATGATTTTTTAAATATTGTAAATGGTAGTTTCAAGTTTGATCTACGACTAATCACCCAAAGGGTTGTATCGGTCCCAATTAGAGTTTTTGAAGGGTTGAAATGCTAAAAAATGCATAATACAAAATTCCCAAAAATCGGTCAAAACAACTTGTACTAGGACTAAATTGCCTAGAGGGGTGAATGAGTCCTAGTTAGGGTTTTTACACTGAATTCAAAAAATTCTTAGTTGCTTTTAAGGTTTCTATGTTGTATGTTGATTTGACTATTTTCAATTGCACAATTTCAATGAAATTAAATGATCTAAGATGCAAAAATGCAACCTTTATGCACTTTCAATAATGCAAGATTTTGAAATCCTAGATGCAAATTAGCTAATGTAAGACCTAATGAAAAGTTAAAGTATGCTAGATCTAGGACTATGATGCACTCAAAATTAGAAAATAAGGTGTTCTAAAGGTTGGGTTCACCAAAATGAAATGTTGAAAATTGGATGATTTGTGTTTCAGGAGATAGAACGGCCAATTTCCTACAAGTTTCATTCAAGGAAACCTTAGAGATCTCAATCTAGGGATGGAATGAGGGAAAGAGATCTACAAGAAAATTTCCTAGGGGTATGATTAAATACTAAAAAGGGTTCACCACTATGTCACAAAAAAATATATCCTTCACATTTTCACTCATTTGGGCCTTTCTTTGGATTTTGGCCTGATTTTGCCTAGATTTAATGTTGTAATGTGACCAACACATTCAAATTAGACCTTCAATGCTTGTAAATAAAAAAAACCTAATGATATCTTACAAAGGTGTTATGAAGTGTTGAACCCACTTTCCAACTTTTCTAGGACCTTTCTATTATAATTCACCTAACGAACTTCTTTTTATCACTTACCAAGCCTTATTTCAAAGTGTTGTAAGGAGTTGTAACAAATTGTCACACTTTCCTAGGATTTTCATCAATAATTTGACCCTATCTTATGTTTAAATGGTCCCATTATGCGCTTCTAGGCCCTACTTAAGTGTGTTTCAGAAGATAATCCCGTTGAATCATAGATTTTGGGGGAAAGGAGATTCCCTACCACTTCTAGGGTTTTTACCTAGATGTAGAGAGTTCTTTCCACTCTCAAAGCTATGGGGTTCATTCAAGATTAGGGGCTTGATGTGTGATATGTGTGTGATATGGAATGTATCTAAATGCAATAATCTGATAAACAAAAATAACTATTTGAATGTAAACTAATGTAGTACAAATGTATTGAAAACACTATGTAAAATTACCTAAAATGCAAGAAAACTATAACAAAACATAAGAGAACAAAGGTGGTGCACCTGGAAAGTGAAGGTGGATGAAGAGGAGCTTTGCAATCTTCTAAAATTTTCTACTGTAGGCCACTAGGACACTTACGCCAAGCTGGGTGACTTACTCCTACTTCAGGGAAACTTTGTCGGAATAGGTTTTAGGGAAATGGGTGTCAAGATATACAGAGATCAATTTTCAGGCCTAGTAATGGGACTAATTCGCCAATGATGGTGACTTAGTCCACCTATGAATTTTGAGAATCTCGAGACTAGAATTTGTAGCTATCAACCTATACTTTTGTTTTTGATAGAGATCCAGATCTGAATCTTCAAATGTTGAGTTGCAAGTTGTCTTCAAGCTCCTTTTAGGGTTTTTTGACTTTGGATGATGTTGATGGAAAGATAACAAGATTTAGTACCTTGCTCTTTGACTAATATGCATACAAACCTGTAAAACATGCATGCAAAGGGGGGAACAGGGTTAGGGTTAGAGGATATAGGTTTGCCTTAGTCTAACCCCATTTTGGTAATCAAACCCTAGATAATGAAATGAAATGTAAAGGAAAAGATGATTGAATAAAATTCAAGTACAACAACTAACCAAACCCTTGTTGAAGAAGTCTAAGGATATGCAAGTTATCGAGTCCAATGGATTATACTTGAAGTGCTTAGAGTGCTTGAATGCTTGATGCTTGCTTGAGAAGATGGATAGAGATAAGATATGAAAATGAGAGGAGAAACCCTTTATTTATACATGTTCCTTAATTTCCTAAAAATAACACATCATAGGCTAACCTTAGCGTTTAGAAGACAATATCCTGCTAGAATTTTGGATTAAATTTGATTTTTATGCCAAAATGGGACTAGGTCACCCAAGGTGGTGACCTAGTCCACTTGGGAAATTTTAAGTGGATGTCAAGATTTAAAGTGTGATTAATGTTTCTTAACAATATTGTCTTCTAAAACACACTTAAGTAGGACCTATAATTGCATTAAGGGGTCATTTTAACATAAGGGTCAATTTATTGATGACAAGCCTAGGAAGGCATGACAGTTTATTACAACTCTTTACAACAAATTGAAATATGGCTTGGAAAGGGGTAAAAAGAGGTCATTTAGGTGAATTATGATGGAAAGGTTCTAGAAAAGTGGGAAAATGTGTTACAACACTTCACAACACCTTTGTAAGATATCTTTAGTTTTTTTTTAATTTACAAGCGTTCAAGGCCTAATGTGAATGCATTGGTCACATTACAACATTAAATCTAGTCAAAATCAGGCAAAAATCCATAAGAAAAGGCCCAAATGAGCATGAAAATTGATACATTTTTCTATGACACATTTAGCCCCCACTTTAGTGAGAGGATAAGTTGTTGAAAAATCAAACTAATGAAGCCAAGACATGCATATCGAGAGGGATCCATATGTACTCATGTTGGAAAGATGACATGACAATAATCAAGAGGGATGATCAAGCCCCCAGGATCAAGAGCCCATGACAAACCAAACATCAGCACAAAAGATCACACAAGAAAGTGTTGTGAAGGAATGAAAAGAAAGGTACTATTGTATCAATATTTGACCGTTTGTCTAGCTAGTTATGGATTAGATCTAGGTTGTTTGTTTGGAAAGAAGAGTAATCACTTTGAGGTGATGAAACTTTAGGCTATCCACTAGGTGAAAAGGCCAATAAGGTGAGAAATATACACTCATGGTTCCTATGCACTCACACACATGCAGGTGGCTATGGGGAAAGTCATGCCATTGGTTGGGCTTCCTGCTTAGCCATACCAAAGTTATACCTACTGGTAAATTTGATAAGGTGCCACAAAAGATAAGTTTTTTGAGCTTCATGAGACAATAAAAGCCTCATATACTTAGAGCTCATGAACAAGTGAAAGATGGAACCAAAGGCATGCAAGCTGTGTTATGCAAGGTGGTCATATAGAAAAATAAAAAATGTAAAATTCAAAAGAATGCTCAAAGGATTCTTACTCAGTTCATGTGATGTCTTTAACTTTGGGAAAATTATGTCTAATGTCTCCAAGAAAGGACCGATCAAAGAATAGAAAATTAACAACTTAGGGGATGTAGTGTGTCACATCAAGCCACTAAGAGGAATGTAATATCCTAAGATGGATAACTTTCATGAAGGACATTACACCCAATGTCATCCACAAAGCAACAAACACATCATATGGAGTAATATGGTTGCACTAGGAACCAAGATAATAAAAATGCAAAAAAGAAATAATTTCAATGTATGCCCCACATTAAAGGAATTGCTACACACCGTTCTATGAGAAATTACTTTAAAGTAGAAAAATGAAACATGAAAAAAGAAATAAAATACATGAGAACCAACTTGGAAAGCCTTGTGCCAAGTCATATGTTTCCAAGTAAGGTTTCATCATGCAAAGGAAAAGGAAGAAAGAAAAGAGAAGGGGTTTCCCCAAAAGGAAAACACCAAACACATAAGGGATCTATTGATTTGGGGTTAGTATGTTCATTGTTGCAATGTTTGTTTAGAGAGCTCAAAACTGTCATCATTCCCCCAAACACATATAAGTGGAAGGACACAAAGAGAGAAAAAATAAAGAAAAAACAAAGAGTCATTTTGGGTCAACATGGAAGAGACATAGGGTGTCTCAATGCTTTGCATCATCCCCAAAAGGACAACCAAAAGAAAAAGAAAAAGACAATGTCAAAGAGCCTTTTGGGTCAACATGAAATGAACATTGTTGTCTCAATTCCTTGCACCATCCCCAAAAGGATAAAAAATAGCAAAAGAAAAAGAAAAGAAGGCCTTTTCGGTCAACATGAAAGGGAAATTATTGTATGAATGCCTTGAATCATCCCCAAAAGGAAGACAAAAAGCAAGAGAAAAAGAAAAGGAGCCTTTTGGGTCAACATGAATGGGAAATTGTTGTCTCAATTCCATGCATCATCCCCAAAAGGGAGGTGAAAGCCAAAGTGAAAAGCGAAGGAAATGTCACAACATATAGAAGAATGAGGATACAAATAGAGGAATGTCACAAAGAGAGAGAACATCAAATATAAAAATACGAGGAAACACGTTACACACATACAAAATAAAATGAAAAAAATAGTAAGGCAAATGTAAGTCAATTGTCTAACAAGTCATCCACCTCCCAATCTTGTTCAGTGTAAAGTGTAGGTGGGAAACTAGCTAGAGGGACATCAGAAATTGCAAAACTAGCATCAAGGTCAATGCTCATCCTAAGATAGGTGTCATGTAAGTGCATGGAAGAGGAAAATAATGTATGCAAATTTTTATGCACCTCTTCATCTATTTTAGCAATCTCCCCATCATCATCATCCAAATTAATGACAACAGGAGGGTAGATGATGATGTCGGTTGAAGCGTGTAACTCTGGTAGTGGTGGAGGTGTATGATCATGCTGTGGTGGTTGGGAAGGAGGATCATTGCACATTACTTCTGTGAACCCCAATTTCATACCTACACATATAAGGCAAACAAGCACAATATTAGATCATATGCAAGGTAAAACAAGGACTCCCCATGAAATCCATTTACAAAACTTAAAATAGGAAAATGAAGAAAATATGAACAAAGAAAGCAATGAAATCCTAATTAAGCATGCAAACTCATGATCCCATGGGGGAGTTGGTGCTAATTGATGTGTCGAAATTGGCCCTTTCCCAACTCCTTTGTAAGCTTTGATGATTTGATGAAGATTGATCCACTTTGTTTGTTGAATTCCTGCATACCCTAGCTAAGAGCTTGATAAAACTAGATGAAATGGCTATGCTTGAAGATGGATTTGAGTATAGTAAGTTTTTTCAAATTGTGGATGATAGAATGAGAGGAAGAGTCTCTCATTTATAGATTTAAATCTTTGAAGAAAGAGTGAAAATAAGCAATGTGAGATCATTCAACATCCAATGGCCAAGTGCCACTTGTCAAGATGTGAATGGTTGAGGAATGAGCACATTTTAGTCAATGTGCATGATAAATGCCATGAGATTCAAATTTAAAATTTGAATGCGACATGTTGGAGGGAGAAAGAAATGGAGTTAATGTCACTTGGCTCAATGCACAAGGACATGTAAGAAGCCTTCAATGCCTTGTTGGAAGTACCCATCCCACTCAAATTTGAATTCAAATTTGATGGAATATTCCTTATTTATTCCATGTTGAGAGAAAATAGGCAATTAAATAAATCAAATTAATTGATTTATTGTGCAAGTTGCATTCTCTAGAGGATTTTACTAATAGGGATTAAATTAATCAAGATTTTGATTAATTTAATGAAGGATTAGATGATTTGACAATTTTGACTTAAATTGATTTAAATTAGAATTGAGAGGAAATGATTAATTAAATAAATTATTTTGATTTGTTTAACTAAGGGATGATGCTAGATTAAATCAAATAAGGTTTAATTTAATGAGAAGACTTTTGGAATGCATTATTTAATTAAACAAAGATATAAGGCTAATTAAATTAAATTAATTAATTTAATCACTGGAGGAGAAAGACTCAATTTAATAAAAAAATGATTTATTAAATTAAGAGAAAATATCATGAGAAGATGAGAGTATGATTCAGGAGGAAATGTCATTAGTGATCAGTATCAAGTGTATCGAACCGAATTTGTACATTTTCCATGTCTACATTTTGCCCCTCTTTGAAGCAATGTACTTGTTGCATTGATTCAAAGAAAAAACTGTTGTGATCAAAGTTCAAATTTTCTTGATTTTTTCAGATGCCCCACTATTGCCCCAGTGGAAGGATTATGCTGGTATATTGCCCCTTGAGAGATTGAGCAAAAATTTTTGATTTTCCAATCGAAATCATGATAAAATGCAAGAGGAGTGGTTCTATTGATCAGATGACAAAAGATAATTCTTTGATGTAGACAATTCATCGGCCATGGGTAGCCTCGTGTATATTTTGATACAACACACTGATTTTAGATAGAAATATTAGTAAAGATAGAAGAATAAGAAGAATAAGATGATGAAAGGAGGATCCATAAGCCTACACTATGAATGATGATTATGATTTGCTTACCAGGAGTTGGGATTTTCAAAGGGCTAATTACTTTATGTTTGATAACACACATAGGTACGATGCATCAAGGTATAAAGGACCAGGATGGTGTTATACCTAGTGTGATGGACTTTGACTCGATAATCAAATATGAGTGCTCTTGTTCACACTTGCCATACGAAAACATTCCTAGGATGGACCCAACAAAACAAGTATTCGCCAAGTTATTTTACAAGAACATCCAACAAGCACAACAGACAAAAAGATAATGATTGTTGCTCCATTCCTTTCTCTCTAAACTTGTTTTGTTTAGGCATCATAGAGAGGTCCTTGGAATGAGCGCAAAATAAGATAAGTCAAAAAACCAAGATAAAGTAAACAAAAAAGCTAATGTTCTTCGTATTGTTAGCCAAGGCTAAACTACTACTGGGTACCTGATGCTTATGTCCATCATGGGAAGGATTCATCCTAGGACATGTTGTGATCAGGGTTTTGGTAGGAATGATTGGGTGATAAGCTATTGATACTCTGAGTTGATCAACTTGCTTGCTCATTGATCTAGACTTGAGACTTTGGCGATTGAGTGTTTGCTTTTAATACCTGCTAGACTTGCTTCCGACTAACTTACCAAAGGATGAAAGCGATGATGCTTTATTTGGAATGGTGATTATTGCAGGTGAAACCGAGATGAGATGGATGCCCCATTTTGGATATTTTCAAAATATTTTGAGGCTGTTTTGGTATTTTTTGAGATGTTTTACAAATGTTTTTGATATTTTCAAGATTTTACGATGAAGGGACTAACTTAAAGACCTATCCTAGGGTTCTTGGGATTTGATCCATAGATTAGCTTTGCCTACATTATATACATAGAGACCATGTAGTTTGACTGATGATAGACTTGACTTTATGAAAAGATAGATGGGCAAACAGATTGCCAATGCGACAGACACCTAAAGGACTGGCCTAAATGTAAAATACATGAGCAAACAAATTGCCAATGTGACAGACGCCTAAAAGACTGACCTAAATGTCTCGAGGGATGATCAAAGATCAACCTTGCCTGCGTTCAAGCTCAGAGATGACGTAGTTCAGAAAGATGACAAACTGAAAAGACTTAATGATGAATTTTTTGAAGGATTTTGAGATTTTTTTCCATTTTTTTTGGATTTTTGAGAGTTTTCTGAATGTTTTTGGGTTTTTTGCATAATTTTGACAATTTGGATATGGATATGTGATGATATCAGTTCTATGTTTTAGGATTTTGTTGAAAACCAAGCTAGGATTTGATTGGTCAAATTGATGGATTGATAGTTTAACTAAGTGTGTTAAGTCAAACAAAAGTGATAATGCACTCATAAACTCTAGGAAGTCGTGTTATCCTAGAGTAAACTCATACAAGAGGGTAGTTTGACTAAGTGTGTTAAGTCAAACAAGGTGATTATGGATTGGATAATTTTGACTTAGTGTGTTAAGCCAAACAAGATGATAATGGGCTTGTAAACCCAAGGAAGTTGTGGTATCCTAGAGTAAACGCATGCATAAGATGATAGTTTGACTAAGTGTGTTAAGTCAAAAAAGGTGATTTTGGATTTTATTAATCAAGATTGACGAAGCTTGATTTGAAACAAAATTGTTTTTGAATGATTTGATGTGACATTGAAGTAAACATTAGATGCAACTGATATTGATTGTTCAGATTGATGTTCAATGAGAGATAAAGCTTGATAAGGAATGTCCTCTTGTCAAAATATGCCATGGGCTAGTGATTTGGATTTTTTGGATCAAAAATTGTTTGACCAATTTGATTTCACGTTTTCCAATGTTTGGATAACCACATAAGTTGAAGGATATATATGTAGATTTATTCCTGAAGCAAGATGCAAATATATTCCCCCAATGTCTAGCAATGTTTGAAAGGCCACAGGTGGATTCTTGGATAGGTGGATGGATGGATGGGTGTGGTAAGCACGCCAAGGATGCCAAGTATTATCTTGAGACAAGATAAGGTGTTCGAATAGAGGATGCTCAATTGGATAGTGGTTCATGGCTTGGATAGGATAGGATCAATGAAGGTGACCCATGTCAAGATGTCTACCATAAGCAAGTTTAAAGTGTTCACCAATATTTTCCAAGATCAAGATAACTTGGAGTATGGATGTAGATGGATAAAAATGGATTGGATACATGGTTCATGGATGAATGGATTTATTATGGATAAGATGGAGGGAATGTTGGCTTTATTATGGATGTGATAAGATGTTTTCTCCTGAACTAGTGCATGTAGATGCTTGATTCTACACATGACATTTGTTTGCCAATTTTTCATCATGGTACCTGTCCAAAGTGCCACCGAAGTGGTTTTCACTAGAGGACGATTTTTTTCTTTACTATTTTCAATCCTTTTTTCTATTTTTTTTGGATTTTTATATTTTACTTTATTTTTGTATTTTCTAAGAGATTTTAAGCCAATGTTGAATCATCTGGTACTACTAATGTTGATTCTTTTGTCATAACATGCCATTGGTATCCCGCTAGAAGAAGTTTCTTTGCCAAGATACGTGCACTTGAAATAAAATTTTGAGAAATTTGTTCTTATTTATTGATACCGGAGTTAACGTTGTCTTTGTACACACATCGCAATAGAGTGGCTTCTGAATCCTTATGATGAAGGGTCGTTGCCAACACATGGTCAATGTGAGAATTGGATATCATATGCAGAGGTGTGGATGGAGTGTGTTTAGGAATAAAATATGGATTGGTTGATAGTTTGGAACCTTTGACTCTCCAAACTTTGGAAGATGAGCAATGATGGATGGATATAGAAGTGTGCTTTGAATTAGGACCAATAGATTGATATGATTTGTACATTGCTTGAGAAGCTTGATTTTGCCTTTGTGGACATCTTTGATGGATACTTGCCCCCTTTTTATTTTTCCCCATTGTTTCTTTGACTAATGGAGTTTGATAGGGATCATCTTTCTTTGTATTTTTTGTTAGCCATATGTATTTGATTTGTTCGATATGCTTCTTAGCTTCTTTTTCTTTGATGACATTTTTCATGCTTTGATTCAAATCTTTCTTTTGATGTTGGTCCCAATTCGTCAATGGGGTGATGGGTGGATGAAGATTTATGACATGGCAGGTTGTAGTGTTGGAATTAGTTTCATCATAAGGATTCTTCATGCTCCCGATGTTGATGCTTGCTTGAGATGAAGTTGCCCCCAATTTTGTGGAAGTATCACAGATATGTTTATATCCCTTGATTTTTGAATAACCAAGGCCTTGATGCCTAGGATTGCCAACAATCTGCAATGGTTTTAGGATACCCTGTTCATGTAGGCCTAATCCTCTTCCTTGATAATTCATCTGTTGAATAATTTTATTTGCAATAGGATATGGTTTACCTTGGAAACAAAGTGTGACTCCTTCTCTGCTATGTGGTGGATCTTCAAAGGTGATAGCTCTTTCATTGATAAGATAGTTTTCCCTAACAAAAGTGAGTGATCCAACTTTATAAGTGATAGGATCCTCCATATGTGGGATGACTTCCTGATTTATCTCTTTGGCTTGATCTTGTGAGATATCAGATTGTAATGCATCTTCAAGAAGTGTTGATGCTTCTTTTTCCTTGTAAAATTCTTCCTCATGATTCATTTCATAGGATGCTTATGATTCATGACTTCTGTAGGAGCCTTCTTCATGATCTATTTCTGATATGTCTCTGGATTTTTCTATATCTTGATCAAGTGTACAAATGTTAAGAGTAGGAGACTCTTGTCCCTTGGTAATGATTTCAAGAGTATGAGACTCTTGTTTTGAATGAAGATCATCTACGTGTCCATCTAAGGAAAGAATCTCATGGGTAGATGGAGGAGTATGCTCTATATGGATGTGATCATCTCATATAGATAGGAGAGTGTCCATTATATAATTGTAGTAGCCTGGAGATTAAAATTCTTGATCTTGAATGTTTTCAGAATTGCTTTCGACATGCTTTGGATCAAGTTCTTGACATGGGTCATTTTCAAATAATGGATTGCGCTCTTGGATATCTTCATTAGGCATAGGAAGTTTATCAAATTTCATGAGGTCAAAGGATGTCCATATTTTTTGGAAAGGATCATTGCTAGACCTCTGTGATAGATTTTGATCATGATTTGGAGTAAATTCTTGAGATATGTCCTCTAACTCATTAGGTGATGTAGAGACATTTTCAACATGATCATTGGTTGAAGGATTTTGATCATCATTTAAATGATTGTGGTGGGAGTTTGTTGCAAGCTCTGCTATAGGAGTAAGGCTTGTGTTTTTTTTTGAGCCAACAACGCTTGTTGTTGGTCATGTTGTTGTGCCAACAATGCTTGTTGTTGGTCTTGTTGCTTCTATGCCAACAAAGCTTGTTGTCAGTCTAGTTGTTGTTGCACCAACAAAGCTTTTTGTTTAGCTTGATGTTGTGCCAATAAAGCTTGTTGTTTAGCTTTTTGTTGTGCCTATAAATCTTGTAGGGCTTGTTGGTATGCTCGTAGATGAATTGCTTGTAACTGTGAATGAGTTTGAGCCTATGCTTTTTGGGCTACTTGTGTAGCTTGTGCAGCTTGTGCTTGTTCAGTAGCTAGTTGTGCATCTTGTTGGTTTTGGAGCACCTTTTGGCGAGAAGCTTGTTGAGTAGATTGCAACATGATGGAGAATGAATTGGTCATGTTGTGCTTTGGTGGTGGTGGTAGTGGATTGGGAATGGTTTTGATTGTTGGGGTTGCTTGAATGGTTTTCATTGGTTATTGCGATATCGATTGAAAAATGGGAGGATTTGATATGATGCTTTGATTTATGAAGGGGTGTTGCTCGGATTTGGTTGATTGATGTTTAGTAAAGGGGGAAGGCTTATGCCTTGATTGTTTGATTGATAGATTTGTAAGTTTTGACTTTGATTTGAATCTACCAAGGGGAAAGGTATTCCAGAATTTAGATTGGGAAAACTCACATTTGTTGTACCATTGATGTTTGGAGGAGACAATGATCCCATGTATGGATTGTACAAATGCAAGTTTTTAAAATCAATTGGCATTTTGAGACTTGGATAGTTCAATTGACTTAGATTACTCATGATGGATGGATCAAATTTATACTTCATGTTCCTCTTGTGTTTTGAACTTGTTGATCTCTGAGGGGTTTAGGACTAATGATGAGATGAAGGATGAAAGGGGTGAATGGTATGGGTGTTTAAAATTTTTAGGAACTTTGGATCAATGCTAGAATTTAGGAGTTGATTTGATTTGATTTTGATTGTAGATAGTTTGACTAAGTGTATTAAGTCAAACAGGGTGGTAATGCACTCGTAAAACCTAGGAAGTTGTGTTATCCTAGAGAAAACTTGCACAAGAGAATGAATTGGCTAAGTGTTATAAGCCAATCAAAGTGATTTTGAACTAGTAGACCCTAGGAAGTTATGCTATCCTAAAGGTAAATTTTTTCAAGAGGATAATTTGGCTAGGTGTGTTAATCCAAACGAGGTGATGCTGATTTTTCCTAAAAGTCTAGCATAAGTGATGTTTCAAAGTTCCCAAGAGTTTCCTAGTGAGATGAGATTTGATAGATGGATAGATGGATGAGAGTGTTTGAATTGATCCTAGATGAACCTAAGAGGACCTTAAGACCAAGATAATGAAGAACATGCTTTTCCCTAACAGTATTTCAAACCAAAAGATCAATGTTTGCATGGAAACCAAATGACTCAAAATATGACAAGCACATGTGTGGTTCAATTGTTTGTTATCTTGCTTAGGTTTGGTTCTTTTTACCACAAAAACTTTCTTGATTATTTTTTTCAAACTGAATGTCCAATGTCCTAATCTTCTTTCATCCCACAAAGTGAATTATGTGGAAATCAAGGAAATCTAGGCAAAGGTTTCCTAGTGTTGACTTTGGGAGAAAGAAATGATGATTAAATCCAAGAACTTAGAAAACTCTAAGGATATAATCCCTAGGTCAAACAAGAGCACTTGAATTTATCAAAGGTATTTGCTTCCTCCAAAGGGTTTGAAATTTTGAAGCTTTTGTGAACGTTTGTTTTCCAATTGTTTTGAGACCCAAGCAAAGTGTTTTTGTTTCCAAAAACATGTACAATCCTAGGATGATGAGACAATAATTGTTTGGATCCCACTTGGATGAATCTAGCTACACATATTCAGTGTGGATGATTAGATGCTTGACCACACAAGCTCCCCCTTATAGTGCACTCGCTTCTCAGGTCAGCCAAGCATTAGTACCCATGAATCTCCCATGGCATACTTTTCATCTCTACAATAGAACCACATGTATAACATGAGGCAACTTCAAAGGACATGACCTTTTGCACCAACGAATAGTTAAGGATTTTGGCCTTTGCTAAACAAGGTTTTTAATGCAGGTATTCCATTCGTGGGGGACTATCTAGTATGGCGAGAGACCATTTCTTCCCTTCTCGTCGGAATAATCCTCGTGATTCTTGAACTTTCCTAGAGAATCCTCACTTATATGCCGGTTGGATGTCACCTGGCTTTAGCGTGTTCCCGGTTGGGTCATTCCCTTGGGTGATTACTTTTTCCCACAAGGAAGGCCCGCTAAGATAAACAAAAGAAATCAAGCATATCCTATAGTTCAATCGACCTTCATTGAAAAACAAAGGGAGAACACTCGCAATATACCATGCTCACACTCGCAAGATTGGTTCAATTTTTAAGTACCCAAATTGAAATGTGGAGGCAATATTTTATGCAGCTTAATGACACCAAAAAGACTTTTGATTCTCAATATCATCGTGAAGCACGAGAGAAGCGCATACGCCTTTTTAAATGAAATTACTTTGCAAAAAAGATTACAAGACACAAAATAACATGTTCATTTTAAGTCCACAAAGAAATGATTTGATTCTTTTTAAAGCACCAAAAGGAAAGATGAAGGTTTCCTTGTTCAATTGTTATCCTCAAACCAAATCTAGTAAGTTGTTCTAAAGTTCTTTTTAACCCTTTGTTGCAAAATTGAAAGATTTTGCAGTGTTCTTTTTAGGTCCCAAAAGAAATTTAGTGTTTCTAAAAGCATAAAGGCAATCAAATCCTTACACTTAGAATTATAATTCCTTCCAAGAGTGTCTAAAGACACTTCATACAATAAAGAGAAGTTGTCATAAGAATATTTTTTTTTGTTTTCTCCTCCCTTTTTTGATTTCCTAACCTGCAAAAAATCTCAAAATGTTAGATGAGAACAAGAAACAAGAAGATATAGGGGTTAGATGAATCATCAAGCATTAAAACGCTAAAACTTAGACCAAGTTTCATGGTGTTTTGAGATTAGGTGAAAATTTGAAAATTTTAACTATATCAAACTTGTAAAACACCTACATCATTGGATAGCTTATGAAATTCTACCCCATTTGCAAAAAAAAAATCTCTGAAAAAGACCAAAAAATGACCAAGATATGACCATTTTAAGTTCGGGTGAAAAAGTAGGAAATCAAATGTGGCGCCCTTTGGAGCGGCGTTGTTTGCAAATGCGGCTTTGTTTGAGTTTTAGGTAGTGCAATATAGCATCACACCTCTGTAAGTGGTGCAATACAGCATCGCATGAACTGCCAGCGGCGCAGTTTCCTGTGTGTAAGCAAAAAATGTTAAAAACCATGAAATTTTGAGAAAAACGTGATGAATTTCTTGAGATTTTTCCCTCCCTCTAGCACCAAAATGTGAACCCCAAATTCATACCTGCACATAAGAAACAAAAAATAATAATATTAGATCAATATTCAAGGTGAAATAAGGATTCCCCATGAAATTAGATTGAAACATTAATATAAGAAGAAAAATGAAGAACAATGCAAATGAAAGTAAATAAATCCTATTTTAATGAAAAACTATCAATCCCATGGGGGAATTGGTGCCAATTGATGTGTCGAAATCGGCCCTTTCCCAACTCCTTTGTAAGATTTATGATTTGATGAGTGATTGATCCACTTTGTTGATGAAGAACAAGATGAGTTCTTGAGAAAACCCGCAATAACCTAACTAAGATCTTGCATTGAGGATGAAGTTGAGTAGAGTAAGTTTACTCAAGTTGTGGATGATAGAATGAGAGGAAGAGTCTCTCATTTATAGATTTAAATCTTGGAAGAAAGAGTGAAAATAAGCAATGTGAGATCATTCAATATCCAATAGCCAAGTGCCACTTGTCAAGATGTCAATGGTTGAGGAATAAGCACATTTTGGTCAATGTGCATGATAAATGCCATGAGATTCAAATTTGAAATTTGAATGCGACATGTTGGAGGGAGAAAGAAATGGAGTTAATGTCACATGGCTCAATGCACAAGGACATGTAAGAAGCCTTCAATGCCTTGTTGGAAGTACCCATCCCACTCAAATTTGGATTCAAATTTGATGGAATATTCCTTCTTTATTCCATGTTGAGAGAAAATAGGCAATTAAATAAATCAAATTAATTGATTTATTGTGCAAGTTGCATTCTCTAGAGGATTTTTGTGATAGGGATTAACTTAATCAAGATTTTGATTAGTTTAATGAAGGATTAGATTATTTGACAAGTTTGACTTAAATTGATTTAAATCAGAATTGAGAGGAAATGATTAATTAAATAAATGATTTTGATTTATTTAACTAAGGAGGGATGATGCTAGATTAAATCAAATAAGGTTTAATTTATTTAATTTAGTGAGAAGACTTTTGGAATGTATTATTTAATTAAATAGAGATATAAGGTTAATTAAATTAAATTTATTAATTTAATCACTGGAGGAGAAAGACTTAATTTAATAAAAAAATGATTTATTAAATTAAGAAACAAAATATCATGAGAAGTTGAGAGTATGATTTAGGAGGAAATGTCATTAGTGATCAGGATCAAGTGTGTCGAACCGAATTTGTACATTTTCCATTTCTACAACTTTTTTCAGGTGTGGATTATGATTTTTTGTATTTTCTTCTTCATGCAACCTACGAGCAAGGGCACGACATCAACACCTACACTCCCTAGCTCCTCTATTTATTTTGATTCTATTGTTAATTTTTATCTATGAAGGAGTGGATTGATCAATTTTAGGTTTCTTTTAATCCCTAGGGGGGAACAAAAGGAACCATGGGAGGTTTCTCAACCACTTTCTCTTTGGCTTTATAATTTTTTTATGTGAGGAGGCTTGATGGAGCTACGTTTATAATCTCTAAGTAACTTAGAGGATGTTGATGAAGTTTCAGGTGTTGGTTGAGTTTGGTCTTGTTCTAGTTGAAGCATGGTTTTATTGAGGATGGGAGTTTCAGAAATGGATGGAGACATGTTGCGAAGAGATAATTCTGTAATTTTCTTTGCTTTAAATTTTTGATACACAATGAAAAAGAAATCTCTTCTAGGTGTGATGGGTTCCATGTGCTTGGGCTAAAAGGGTTCTAAAGAAATCTTTCCTTTGGAAGACAAGGGATTAAAGCTACTATGGTGGACAATTAATAAATCATTGTCAAAGGGAAACTTTAAGCATTTGTGAAGAATTGAAGGGACTACTTTCATTGAGTGAAGCCATGGATGGCCTAGCCGTAAATGAAAGTGGTCTGACTACGAGATGATAGAGAATGTAACATCGAATGTCTTAGGGGATATTTGTAATGGGAGGTCAATCAATCTGATTGTAGGGTAAGAAAAACCATTGTGAATTTTTATCCATGCATTAGAGGTATGTGCAAGATCATCATGGAAAAAATAGGCCCTTAAGTGGCGATGAAAATTCAAAAAATCAGAGTTAGGCAACTTGATGTAAAAATTTGAATAAGTTATCTATATTATTTCAAAATATGTAAGAATAAAATTTGTAGAAAATTGAATGTAGTTTCTAAACTACTAGGTTTATTTATTTATTTTTTAAATCTATTCCATGAAAATTGGAAATTTCAATGTAGTAGTACTTAAATTTCAAGGAAAAAATAAGAAGTAGGTGTCTATCTGACCACCCCAACCATAATAAAATGATAATATTTTTCTATAAGATTTTAGATATAAGGAGAGGACTCATGTCCTGATGTGATGCATATTTTTGTAATTTTTTTCTAAGTAGATAATTAATTATTAATTTTTTATTACAACTTTTAAAAAATATAAAATCTTGTATGTCTAAACACCTTAACTTGGTAAAAACTTCATGAAATTAAATTTTTCTTTTTTTAATCCTATATTATGTGAAGCATAGAATGTGACACATGTTTTGGATTCAAAAAATGTGATACCATTTGAAAGCTATAGATTGTTTTCAATCAGCCTATCAATCAGGACTTTAGTCATAATTCAAATAGAAAATGAATAATACTAATTTATTAAATTCAAAGTAAAGAATAATTTATATTGGTGGAAAGCTAAGAATCTCCTTTAAAAACCCTTTTTGTTTCATCAATTTTGGGTAAAAAAAGTCATCATCCACATGGGCCATCATAATCCTGCACATACCCTTAGATTTATTCTAATCATCTTGATAAATATCATTCAATACCAAAAATTCTTTCATGATCACATTCTCTCCATAGGTAGGATCTATTAATATCCAATTAGTGGGCTTATCATAGATACAACTGTCTATGTAAAGAGAACCATCAGGGAGATTTTTAAGTATGTCTTGAGAGGTAAAAGTAATATCAAGAGATATTTTAGGTTGGACCTTTCGAGGGATAATGTCTATCACACCTACCATTTTATCCATAGGCTTGACATGGGTCACATGTGTAAGGAGATCATAATTTTCATCATTTTTATAAACATTCATAGCATCAATCTATGGAGTTTCACTAGATTTGACAAATGAAATATTATGCTTAGCCATAGGATTAGTGAAAATTTGTAGATTTTGATTAGGAGGGGTAAAAAACTTATTGCCTTTATCATTAACACCAGTAACAGATAGACGGATAGAATCAATGAGGTCTTGAATAAGATGCTTAAGATGCTTGCATTTATTTTTCATATACATTTTGTCTATGAAAATGGAAATAGGCTTTGGAGTTGAAGTTTGGAGGCAAAGGCCTGCTAGGATCGGGTGTGTGGAAAGCAAGTAAGCTAATCATTTGTTGTTGCAAAATTTGAGACATTGTATTATGGAGGGTATCAGGTAAAGGTGTGAAGTTCCATTTTAGATCTCCATAACTAAAAGGAACCACAGTCTTAACAACTGCTATTTGTTTATTGATAGGTGGAGGGGATTTTTGAGGAGGGTTGAATTGTAACAACCCTTTGTTTTTTCTTTCTAAATGGTTGAGAATTGTTTTGGTTGGTGGTTTCAGATTTCTGAATTTGACTAGAAGTGGATCATGTATTGTGACTACTAATCAAATTAGGATAATGACAAAGGGTTGTTCATAAGTTCATGAAGCAAGGGAAATTCATCATGGTGAGCTTGTCGTGAAGATGTGTTAGAAATTTTTTAATAAACATCTTTTGAAGATGTGGATAATGAATCTTGACATCGATTTGAGAATAAAGCAATTGATAGCATGAGATAAAGTTGGTTATATTTTAATCATTGTTTTTCTTACATCACATCAAATCAGCCAAGGCCTTTTTTGGATTCATGTGCACTTCGAAATGGTTGATAAATGCATCAAAAATTTCATTGAATGAAAAAATTGATTTTTTTGGTAAAGAAGAAAACCAATCCAAGGCAATGCCTTTTAAGGTCTTGGGAAACAGTTTGGCTAACGGTTTATCATCAAGTAAAAATTCACTACACAAAATATTATATGAATTAACATGGTTAGAAGGATCACCCTTCCCTCCATGTTTCTCAAACCTAGATATTTCTATTCCCTATGGCATCAGGGTTCATAAGATTTCTAAGGCCAAGGGACTATTGTGAACATAGTGTGTGGGTGGACCATCTTGGTTTTGGTTGATGGAGGAAATTTGTTGTTGCATGGATGAGAGGGTGTGGAAAAGTTGTGCTATGAGAGGATTGGTATAAGTGGTGTTAAGTGGAAGAGAAAGTGGTGATGGGACGAATTTAGTGGTAGGGCAAGTGAATGGAATGCTAATGGATGGGATGGTGGAAGAGGATAAAACATGTGATGCCACATAGAAGGTAGGAATACTATTAGGAATAACAAGGTAAGTAATCACATTGCTAACTTGTTGCATTGTGGTTGTGACATTAGGAGAGGCATAAGTAGGTATGAAATCTACTATTAGGGGTGGAGGAGTTTGAGGGTCTCATTGTCTAACCACAATGTTTGCTAGTTGAGAGACACTAGAGGTGGAAGGAACATGCTTTTGATATATCTTCAGTATTTTCTTGTCAACATCTAGGCCTTCATCACTGTCAAGCAGGGGGTGGATGTTATCTATAGTGGGAATGGAAGTAGCAAAAATGGTTTCAAGGCTCACTTCATGTTGCAAGTGTGCTAGGTCATCATGAAGGTTACTGGTCTTGTCTTGTGGCATATCATCAAGTTTATGTTCAGTACGCATGCTACTTGAATGCAAAGAGTTACTAAGGGTGGTTTCTAGGCCTAGTGTACTATTATCAATACTAGGAGTCAAAGTTCAAGATAACCCAAGATCTAAAAAAAGTGTATTTCTATGAGATTCCATGAGTCTTGAACTTCCTCTCACTAAGGTATCAACAATAGGACACAAAACACTCATTCAAATTTTTGTAAATGTAGGGTGAATGCAAATGAAATGCAAACCAAGAACACTAAAATGTTGATAACTAAAATTCTAGAAAACAAAACAGAAATGCAGAATAAGAAAAAATAAATGCAGAAAGTGTTCTGAGAATTCCAAAAATTATAGTGCAAAATATGTAGGTGGACTATGTCACCAAGTGTGGCGAATTAGTCCCAATAGTAATTTTCTTGATGATTTTAAAAATTTTTGAATGATTTTTATAATTTTTAGGCTTTTCTAATGCAAATATAGAATGAAAATGCATAAATTTTCATATTTTCAATGAAAATGCAATGCAAGAATGTAAGCTATATGAAATTTTCACTAATGCACTTTTTAAAAACCCTAGGATGCAAAACAATGCAAAACCCTAATGCAATGTGAGTGGAAGATTTTCTTAGGATGCAAATGCACTTGAAACCAAAAGTTAAAAAGTTTTCTAATGACAAGTTCATTAGAATTAACTGTAGATTTTAGAGGAAAGGGGATTCCCTAGCACTTCTAGGGTTTTCACCTAGAAGGAGAGAGTTCTTTCCACTCTAAAACCTACAGGGTTCATTCAAGATTAGGGGCTTGATGTGTGATATGTGTGTGATATGGAATGTATCTAAATGAAATAATCTGATAAATGAAACTAACTATTGGAATGTAAACTAATGTAATGCAAATGTATTGAAAACACTATGTAAAATGACCTAAATGCAAGAAAACTATAAAAAAAATTAAGAGAAAAAAAGTAGTGCACCTGGAAACTAAAGGTTGATGAAGAGGAGCTCTAGAATCTTCCAGAATCTACTACTAGAGACCACTAGGACACTTACACCAAGCTAGGCAGTTTAGTCTTGCTTCAGTGAAACTTTGTCAGAATAGATTTCGAGGAAATTGGTGTCTAGATCTATAGAGATCATTTTTTAGGCCTGGTAGTGGGACTAATTCACCAATTATGGCGACTTAGTCCATGTATGATTTTAGGGAATCTCAAGATTGGAATCTATAGCTATCAACTTGTCCTTCTATTTCTGATAGATATTTGGATCTGAATCTTTAGATGTTGACCTGCAAGTTGTCTTCAAGCTCCTTTTAGTGTTTTTTGAGTTTGGATGATGTTTATGGAAAGATAACACCTTTAGTACCTTACTCTTTGACTAATCTACATACAAACTTGCAAAATACACATGCAAAGAGAGGAAAAGGGTTAGGGTTAGAGGATAGGGGTTTGCCTTAGTCAAACCCCATTTTGGTAATCAAACCCTAGATAATGACTTGAAATGTAAAGGGAAAGATGATTGAATAACATGCAAGTACAACTCATGAAACCCTTCTTGAAGAAGTTTGAAAATATGCAAGTGATAAGGTCTAATGGATTATGCTTGAAGTGCTTAGAGTGCTTGAATGCTTGATGCTTGCTTGAGAAGATGGGTAGAGATAAGAGATGAAAATTAGGGGATAATCCCTTTATTTATACATGTTGTGCCCTAATTTTTGAAAAATAACACATCATAGGCTAACCTTACAGTTTAGATGACAAGATCCCACCAAAATTTTGGATTAAATTTTATTTTTATGCCAAATGGGACTAAGTTGCCCAAGGTGGCGATAGTCCACTTGGGAAATTTTAAGTCGATGTCAGGATTTAAAATCTGATTAATGTTGTTTAACAGGATTGTCTTCTAAAACACACTTAAATAGGACCTATAATTGCATTAAGGGGTCATTTTAACATAACAATGGGTCAATTTATTGATGGCATGCCTAGAAAGGTGTGAGTTTATTAAAAATCTTTACAAAATTTTGAAATAGGGCTTGGAAAGGGGTAAGAAGAGGTTGTTTAGGTGAATTATGATGGAAAGGTCCTAGAAAAGTGGTAAAATGTGTTGCAACACTTCACAACACCTTTGTAAGACATATTTAGGTTTTTATTGGCTTACAAGCATTCAAGGCCTAATTTGAGTGTGTTGGTCACATTATAACATTAAATCTAGGGAAAATGAGGCCAAACTCCACAAGAAAATGCCCAAATGAGCATGAAAAAGGATACATTTTTCTACGACACACCTGTTAAACACCATTAGTAACATTTTAATTCCTAAACATTAGCAAAATTGCCTTGGTGGGACCAAGTCGCTACCTTGGGTGACTTAGTCCCATTTGGCATAAAAATCAAATTATTTCAATATTCTGGTGGGATATTGTCCTTTAAACCCTAAGGTTAGCTTGTAAAGAGGTATTTTCAAGAAATTAGGGAAAATTATGTATAAATAAAGGGTTTTTCCCCTCATTTTTAATCTCCTACATCTCCTATTTCTCATTCTTTTCAATCAAGCAATCTTCAACCCTTCAAGCATTCTAAGCACTTCAAGCATTCATCCATTGGAGCTGATTACTTGCATATCTTCAGACTTCTTCATCAATGGTTTGGTGGGTTGTGGCACTTGAATGTTGTTCAATCATCTTTCCCTTTACATTGCATCTCATTTTCAAGGGTTTAATTACCAAAATGGGGATTGAATAAGGCAAACCCCTATTCTCTGACCCTAACATTTTCCCCTCTTTGCATGTGATTTTTGTAGGTCTTGTATGGAGATTTTTCATAGAGCAAGGTGTTAAAATGTTTCAACATCCCATCAACATCATCAAAAGTAGAAAAACCCTAAAAGAATATTGGAGACAACCTATAGGTAAAAGTCTATAGATTCAGATCCAGATTTCTATCAAAAACAAAAGTATAGGTTAAAAGCTACAAATTCCAACTTCAATATTCTCAAAATATATAGGTGGACTAAGTCACCATCATTGGTGAATTAGTCCCACTACTGGACCTAAAAATTTGTTTTTGCAGATCGGAATACCCTTTTCCCTTAAACCTGTTTCGATAGAGTCTCCTTGAAGTAGGACTAAGTTGCCCAACTTGGCATAAGTCTCCCAGTGGCCTTTAACAGTAGATTTTGAAAGATTCTTGAGCACCTCTCCATCACACTTTAGATTCTAGGTGCACCTCTTCTATTTCATTAATTTATGTCATTGTTTGTATGCATTCTTAGGTCATTTTACATAGTATTTTCAATACTTTTTCATTTCATTAGTTTGCATTCAATAGTTAGTTTCATTTCATTAGTTTGTATAATTTAGACACATTCTAATCACACACATTCCACACACTTAGCATTAGTCTTGAATGAACCCCCTAGACTTTGGGTGTAAAAGAACTCTCTCCTTTTAGGTGAAAACCTAGAAGCGCAAGAGAGCCCCCCCTTTCCCCCAAAATTTGTGGTTCATTTTGGTGAACCCATCCTTAGAACAATTTTTACTTATAATTTCAACTTCATCTGCAACCTAGGAAAAGCTTGCATCAACATTGCATTAGGGTTTTGCATTTTTTTGTATTTGAGGGTTTTCAAAATTGCATTACTGAAAAAGCTCATATAGCTTGCATTCTTGCATTGAATTTCATTCAAAATTCCAAAAATTTAGTTTTTTGGAAGTTACTCTACACCTTCTACATTTTGGTTTTCTTTTTTTGTATTTCTTTGTTGTTTTCTAGAATTTTAGTTATCAACATTTTAGTGTTCTTTGTTTGCATTGCATTTGCATTTAGCCCGCATTTAGAAACCTTTGCATGAGTGTTTGGTGTCCCATTTCTAATACCTTAGTGAGAAGAATTTTTAGACTCATGTCATCTTGTGACAACACACTTGTTGTAGATCTTGGGTTATCTAGAGCTTCCACTCCTAGTATTGATAATAGTACACTAGGCCTAGAAACTACCCTTAGTAACTCTTTGCATTTAAGTAGTATGCATAATGAACATCAACTTGGTGATATCCTACAAGACAAGATCATTCACCTTCATGAGAACTTAGCACACTTGCAAAATCATGTGAGCTTTGAAACCATTTATGCTACTACAATTCCCACTATAGACAACATCCACCACATGCTTGACAATAATGAAGGCCTAGATGTAGTGAAGAAAATAGTTGAGATATATCAAAAACATGTTCCTTCCACTTCTAGTGTCTCTCAACTAGCAAACATTGTGGTTAGCCAAGGTGGACCTCAAAATCCTCCTCCCCCAACAGAAGCTTCCATACCTACCTATGCCTCTCCTAATCTCACAACCACAATTCAACCAGTTAGCAATGTGATTCCTTCGCTTGGTGTTTCTACTAGTATTCCTAACTCCTATGTGGCATCACATGCTTTATCCTTTTATACCATACCATCCATCAGCATACCATTCTCTTGCCCTACCACTACCTTCACCCCATCACCACTTTCCCTTCCACCTCACACCACTTACACTGACCCTCTCAAAACACAACTTTTCCAAACCATCTCATCCATGGGTGATCCCACAATAATGGTTTACAATTTTTGGCCAAACTAGACACTGAACTGATTTTTTTTAACGAATTCTTCACTTTTTGTAACTTATAGCGGCTAAACTGTGAGCAGTTTGAAGATGATGCAAACTAGGGATTTTTGACATTTTGTTTGTAGATTCTAAATATATTTTTTTCAAAATTTTTGGAATCAGATTACACTTCTTTTACCATCTCCTTCAAAAACTAGTTTTTTCAGTAAACACCATTTTTTAGGAGTGATTCTCATTGTATACAATGCAACTTTTTTTGCATGAAGGATAAAATTCTATTTTTTTTTTAATTTAGATTTGTAACTACAATATCTAGTGCTTTCATTTGGTCTCATAGTGTTTTATTGAATATTTTTTCCTTAATCAAGTTTTGAAGTCAAACCAATTACAATTCAGACAGAGGAAAACCATATACACCATAAAAAAATTTGTATGTATTGAAATCCAATTTTTTTTCTTTTGTTAGATCATGGACTTCAATATCTAGTGCACTGATATTTTAATTTTTTTTTTTGATAATCTGCTATTTTTTCACATGTGTAGAACAAAGAGATTGATTTTTGATGAGAAACCTACATTCACAAGAAATAAAAAATAAATATAATATCAAATTAAATTTATTTAAAATTATAATTTTTGGGAAGCTTATAAAAGGACTACATACTTAAAAAATAAAAATTAAATGAATTCATTTGATCCCCCAAGAGGTGAATAAAAAGTGGTTTTTTATCAACATTTTGATAGGTGTAAAGGAGACTCTATTATAGGTATGGTTTAAAACTAGTGAGCTTCTATCCAATGGGGATTGACTAAGGTGGTTTGATCAAACCCTCTTCAATTGGAATCCTTTAAATGGAACTGTTCAAGGGTTAAATAATTATATTTTCTAAGAATATGTGATTTCATCAAAAATAAGGATCTCCTAGAAATTATAAACTAGTATTGTGGCAACACCCCAAAGCAATAACAAATTTCTACCATCTACCAAAGTCAGAATGGCCCACCCACATATTATGTTCATAGCAGCCCATTTTCCTTGGAAATCTTGCAAACCTCGATGCCATAAGGAATAGAGATGCCTATATTTGAGAAATATGGAAGGAAAGGAGATCCTTCTAACCATGTTAATGCATACACCGCTTTGTGTAGTGAATGGGTCCTTGATGATAAATTGTTAGCTAAACTATTTCCTAGGACTTTAAAAGATACTACCTTTAGATGGTTTTCTTCTTTAACAAATAATTTAATTCTTTCATCTAATGAAATTGTTGATGCATTTATCAATCATTTCCAAGTGCATATGACTCCCAAGAAGACCTTGGCTGATTTGATGCGATGTAAGCAAAAAATGATGAAAATATAATTGATTTTGTCTCACACTATCAATCACTTTATTCCCAAATCGATGTCAAGATCCCTGACCCACATCTTCAAAAGATTTTTACTGAAAAATTGCTAACTCACCTTCATGAAAAACTCACCATTATTAAATTTCCCTCTTTCATGCATTTATGCACAACCCTTTGTGATTATCATAATTTGATTAGTAGTCAAGATACACAATCCACTTCTAGTCAAAATGAGAAATTTGAAAATCCCAACCAAACCAATTCCCAACCATTTAGAAAGCCAAACGAAGGGTTCTTACAATTTAACCCTCATCCACCTCCCTTCGACCTATCAACAACCAAGTGGCGGTTGTTAAAACCATAGTACCTTTTATTTATGGATATCCAAAAAGACACTTCATACCTTTACCCGACACCCTCCATATCACACTGTCTCAAATTTTGCGACAACAAATGATTACCTTACCTACTATTTATGCACCTAATCCTACTAAGCATTTACATAAAAACTTTAACTCCAAAGCTTATTGCCATTTTCATAGACAACATGGACATGACACGGAGCAATGCAAGCATCTTAAGCATCTTGTTCCAAACCTCATTGATTCTGGTCATCTATATGTTGTAGGCATTAATGATCAAGCAAATAAGTCTGTTACCCCTCCAAATCAAAATTTGCAAATTTTCACTAATCCCATGACCAAACATAATATTTTATTTGTCAAAGCTAGTGAAATTCCACATAATGTTGTTATGAATTTTGATACAAATGATGAACATTTTGATCTTATTCTACATGTGACCCATGTTAATCATATGGATGAAATGGTAGGTGTGATAGATGTTATCCCTCATAAGGGCCAGACTAAGACATCTCTTGATATTGATTTCTCCTCTCAAGACATACTAAAAAATATCCCCGATGGTCCTCTCTACATAGTTGACCATATCTATGATAAGCCCACTAATGGGATATTGATATATCTCTCCTATGGAGAGAATATGATCACCGAGGAATGTTTGCTATTCCATGATCTTTATCAAGATGATTATGATAAACCTACACAATGGATCAAAATGCACAATGTTTTTTCTTGTCGTATGATAGGATTTATCATCCTCCCATTACAAATAGGATTTAAAACATTTGATGTTAAATTATCCATGATCCTGCAGCTGAACTAGTTTTGTTTGAGGCTAGGCAATCCATGGATTTTCTCAAAGAAATTTGTCCCTTTATTTCTTCACAAATGTTTAAAGTTTCAATTTGACAATGATATATTCACTGTCCACCATAGTGGCTTTAACCCCTTATCTTCCAAAGGAAACTTTTCCTTAGAATCCTTTTGGCCGGAGCCCATGGAACCCATCATGCCTCACAAAGATTTATTTTTCATTGCTTACTAAAAATTTAAAGAAAATAAAATAATTGAATTATCCCTTAACAACATGTCCCCATCCAACTCTGACACTCCTATCCTAGATGAAACCATGCTTCGAAAAAAATTCCATGGTTCCTTTTGTTCCTCCCCCTAGGGATGAAAAGCAACCTATGGTTGATCAACCCACTCCTTCAAAAATAGAACTTGATAACCAAATCAAAAGAAACAAAGGAGCTAGGGAGCATAGGCATCCATTTCATGCTCTTTCTTGTAAGTTACATGAAGAATAAAATAAATAAAATCATAATACAAACTTGATAGAAGAAATGCATGATGATCCTCCTCCCCAACCACCACAACATGATCCTACACCTAAATGACAACCATAGTTACATGCTTCAACTGACATCATCATTCAACCTCCTATTGTCATTAATGTGGATGATGATGATGAGATTGCTAAAATAGATGAAGAGGTGCATAAAAATTTGAACACATTGTTTTCCTCTTCCATGAGCTTGCATGAAAAGTATCCTAGGATGAGAATTGACCTTGATACTAGTTTTGCAATTTTTACTATCCCTCTAGCCAATTGCCCACCTAAACTTTACACTGAACAAGATTGGGAGGCAGATGACTTGTTAGATGGTTGAATTGCATTTTCCTTACTAGTATTTTGCATTTATCTTTTTTTGTGTATGTGTGCAACGTGTTCCCATTTACTATTTGATGCTCCCTCTCTTTGTGACATTTTTCTATTTGTACCTTCATTACTCTATATGTCATATTGCATTTCTTTCACTTTTCGCTTTTGTTTTTCCTTCCTTTTGGGGATGATTCAAGGCATTGAGACCAAAATGTCCCTTTCATGTTAACCCAAAAGGCTCTTTTTCTTTTTCTTTTTCTTTTTCTTTTTCCTTCCTTTTGGGGATGATGCAAGGCATTGAGACTGAAATGTCCCTTTCATGGTGACCCAAAAGGCTCTTTCTCTTTTTTATTTTTTGTTGATTTTGTGGTCCTTTTGGGGATGATGAAAAGTGCTGAGACATCCTATGTCTCTTCCATGTTGACCCAAAAGGATGTCTATTTTCATTTTTTTCACTCTCTTTGTGTCCTTCTTCTAGTTCTATGTATTTGGGGGAATGATTATAGTTCTGAGGTCTCTAAAAAAACATGGCAACAATGAACATACTAAACCCAAATCCATAGATCCCTTATGTGTTTGGTGTTCTCATTTTAGGGGAAACCCCTTCTCTTTTCTTTCTCTTTTTTCCTTAGAATGGTGTAGCCTTAATCAAAAACATATCACTTGGCATAGGGGCTTTCCAAATTGGCTCTCATGTCCTTTATTTTTTCATTTCTCATTTCTCTACTTTAAAGTAATTCCTCATAGTATAGTGTTTCACAATTCCTTTAAGTGGGGGCATACATTGGCATTATTTATTTTTTCATTTTTTCCCTTTTTCCTGGTTCTTAATACAACCTTATTAGTTCATATGATGTATTTTTCTCTTTGTGGATGACATTGGGTGTAATTTCCTTCATCAATGTGATCTATCTTAGCATATTGCATTCCTCTTGGTGGATTGATGCAAGACATTGCATCCCCTAAGTTGTAAATTTTATATTCTTTGATTGGTCCTCTCTTGGAGACATTAGACATAATGTTCCCTAAGTTAGAGACCTCACATGAACTAAGCAAGACTCCTTTGAACATTCTTTTGCATTTTACATTTTACATTTTTTATATGTTGTATGGCCACCTTGCATAACACAAATTGCATGCCTGTGGTACCATCTTGTGCTTGTTCATGAGCTCCAAGCATATGAATTTTTTTTTGTATCATGAAGCTTGAAATGCCATTTTTCTTTTTTGGTGCCTTATCAAAGCTGTTATGAGGTATAAATTTGGTATGGTTAAGCGGGAAGCCCAACCAGTGGCATGACTTTCCCTATAGGCACTTGCATGTGTGTGAATCCATACCAGCCATGAGTGTATGTTTCTCACCTTTTTGGCCTTATCACCTAGTAGATAGACATGAGTTCTATCACCTCAAAGTGAGTATACATCTTTCTAGACAAACAACCTAGATCTGATCCACAACTAGCTTGACAAATGGTTGAGTCTTGATCCGGCATTGACTTTTTTCATTCTATCACATCACTTTCTTGTGTGATCTTTTGTTTGGTTTGCCATGGGGTCTTGATCCTAGGGGCTTGATCATCCCTCTTAATTATTGTTGTTTCATCTTGCCAGCATGAGTGCATTTGGATCCCTCTCGATATGCATATTTTGGCTAGTTTAGTGTGA